>JAPKLW010001022.1:166491-281924 GCA_026898455.1 Plectranthus barbatus | reverse complement strand
AACTTGACCATTTTGGACCGAGGAAGGCCTGAAGTCCCAGTCAGTTGTCGGTAAAGAGCAATCTTCCTCAGTCGGCGCTTGATTCGCCTAATCGACAACTGATGGTGGTCGTGAGCTTCAGTGCCCATGAATTCGTTGGCCCATGCCTCCTCTGATCGCCAGTATCCAAGCCCAAGCCTGGCATACAGGACCGCGTTCTTCTCCACATTTAACTGGCGTTGGCACCAGTCAAAGATCCTCCAGCGCCGGAACTCCAGAAAGAGTTCTTTATCAAAAATATCACTCAGGTCCCCATACCTGGTGACCAACTCTTCATCAACAGCCCTCTCCACCTCGGCTGTGATGTTCTCAGCATACTCATAGATGGAGAAATTGAAATACTCCACCGGGTGTAAGGGCAGGCACCAGTCAAAGATCCTCGAGGCATTGATCGACTGGTGAGGAAGACCGCTGGTGGGGATGATAAAGAATGCTGATGGTTCAGACACTCGTGAATTATGGAACGCCAGATCCCCACGGTGCTCCCACCTGTGAATCCCTGTCACCCTAGCACGATAGGTATCCTTATCGATGAGTGAGTGAAAATGGATACCTAACATGTAAGACCTCCTCTCTGATCTCACACGTAGTGCTGATGCTGGTGTAGATGCTGCTGGTCGTCCAAAAGATGTAGATGCTTCTAAGACTTGTGGACGACTGGCAGGAAGACGAGCCTCGGCTTCAAAATTAGGGAATAGATCCCTGGGCTCCATCCGTTGTACCCTGGAGTGCTGTACTACTGGTGGTGATTCGTCGTCGGGAATGATGATGACTGGCGAAGGTTGATCATCAGCGACGTCACCAGCAGTAGTCTCCATGTCAGCTGCCTCCTCCACAGCTGGCACCGGTACTGGTTCCTCGACAGTCTGGGGCATTGGTTCAGCACCGAGATATAACTCAGGAGCCCCTTCTGCTGTCTGAGGTTGTCCATTATCCATGGATTCAGATGAGTCAGTGATAATATTGCCATCATGTTCCTCGGGCTCCGGCTCAACCTCTAAGTCAGAGCTTAGATCAGAGAAACTCGCCAGTTTTTCCGGGGTGGTCGCCTGTTCAACAACTCCTCCACTGGCGGCCCCTTGCACGGCCAGTGGGTCTTCAGACTTACCTCCACCACCCCCTTGCATGGGAGGAGGGACTTGAGAAGATCCCCCGTCAGCTCTTCCAATGTCAGCTGACGGTTCAGTCACATCCTCCTCCGGCCGGTACATATCTACCAGGGATAGTACATCCTCCTCAGCTCCCATGACCATCAGGCGCGAGAAAGTTTTGTCAGAAAGGATCTGGCCTGGAGCTGGTGCTGGTGGCATGCCACTTGAAGTTTGGGCAACTGCCCATTTGCCCTTGGCCACCTGATGCACTTGCTCCGCCAGTTGCGCCTGACGTCGAGAATCATGCTCAGCCTTTATCCTAGCAAAGGCTTCATCGCGGGCTGCCAGTTCTGCCTCCCTTCTTCGCTGGTCGGCTAAGGCTTGCAGCCTTGCCTTTGCTTGCTTCTTCCTCACAATAGAAGCATTGTGGGCCCTCTTAGCTTGCTCAACCAGCTTTTGAGCTTTTGTTTTGACCCTTTTCCTTTTCCTGGTCATTTTATCTATCGTCTCCTCCTCAGTCAGTCCAAGGATGGACTTCTTGACTGGTATAGATATCGTCTTTGATGCTGGAGCATAGATAGTAGCTGGCTGGGGCAGCTGGGGCTGGTGAACCTTGGCTTTCTTCTTTGGAGAAGACCTGGTGACTGGCATCTGTGCTGATGGCTCAGCAGATGGAAATTGACTGGTTTCCTCAGCCACTGCCTGCTCCATTGAGGTGAATAAAGATTCAACCTCAAATTTCCTCTTCAGTTCGGTCTTGGCCTCAGCTGTCAGTGGGAGAGCAACTGCTGGCGCTGCCTCCCATATCTGTTCTGGCTCCTCCTCAGACACAGATTCAGCTGGATCGACGGCCTTCTTGCCCTTCAGTCGTCGGGGCTTCTTGTAATCCGGGTCAGCAAGCTTGACTCTTGTGACCGGGATGAAGTCGGATCCAATCAGCTGCTCCCCTTGGTCGATCACATCCCCCATCTCCATTTCGAAGATGTGGCTGACCCGCAGCCCAAACGACACGGCGTGAAGGAACTTCCCTTCTGCCTTCACTGAACTGTTTCTCTCCACGTTCTCCAGTAGGCGCCCGAATATGAATTCGGCCCAGTTGCCATAAACGCCATCCACCAGTGCGCACATGACGGAGAACTTCTTTAAGCTCAGTTCGGCATAGGAGCCAACCTCGCACTGGAGCATGCGCACGACAATATCGCAGACCATCTGCCAATATTCGCGCATCTCCGACTTCTTCATGCCAGTCTTGAAGATAGTCACCCCCTTCTTCTTCCATTCAGCCCACCTCCGCCTGAACTCCACCGTATCATCCTTGTGATACGTCGCCACCTCCTCACCAGTACTCCTCAGCCCAAAGAGGTTGGCCAGGTACTCTGCGTCCACGGTGATCAGTTTCCCGAACACAGACGTGGTGAAGGATTTCCTGTCATCAGCGATGACTGCGCGAGCATAGAACTCGGCAACCATGTGCGGGTGGAAAACTCTGGGAGCCGCTGTCAGATATGGTCGGAGCTGCTCCCTGTCAATCATCTCCATCAGCTCTTGGCCATAGTGTTTCTCGACTAACTTATCATTTAGAATTTTCTCCTTCTGGACTTGGGCAGCCCGGATTTGTGAGTTGGAAAGGAGATGTTGGGTGGCCTTTTTGTTTAACTGTACAAGTTTATTAAAGGGATAGGAGTAATCGATGTCTTCTTGTTTCACAATGCCTGTGAAGGTAGGCATGTGAGATTCGGCTAAAGGTAAGTCTAAGGACTCAGAGGAAGATGAAGAAGGATTATCAGTAGCAGGGTTGGAAGAAGATGCCATGAATGCAGGGAATGTTATGGAAAGATGAACAAAACAAATGTTCTGAAAGTTTGAGGAATCATAAAGATTTATCCAATAAAGAAAGTCGGATATAAATACTCGAGCCATGCAGGAATAGACGGACGAGATGAACTCGTAGAAAGTAAGAATCAATGGTCATCAGCAAACCCGATTCCCTGTAGCGACGTGCGTGGTCGTGGTGACAAGAGATATTGCGTGTAGCTGACATGGCACACGCTGATTGGTCGCGTGCCTGTGTTTGGCTGCGCAGTCACTGTGCGCATTGAATGTGGCATTAAATGCCGTATTAAATTTGAAGATATGCACACGCAAGACCAATTTGAACAGTCCCGCCATTTCTGCGATAGCTGGCACGACCCTTGGTCTTCATGAGATCGTCAGTTGAGAGCTGGGACTCTACTGGTCATCAGTAGTATATACCAGTCGCATACTTCCCTCTGTCAGTATGGCCTTCTTACCAGTCGACAACTGGAACTCAATTTTCACCAGTCGTTGAAGTTTCACCAGTTGTCTGCTGACAACTTGAAAGATCGAGAGAATTGAGAGCTTGGACTCAATTTATTCCGCATAATCTTCTCTTTAAGAAATTCACTTCCTCACCATTTTAAAAACGTGAGTGTTGTTATGATATATGTCAGTGGATTTCAGTAGAAGTCATCAGTCATCGCTTGGAATTGGGAGCTGGGACCCAATTTTACTTCGACTGATGGTATTTGGCTGCTGGCAAATTCGAAATGAGAGCTGGGACTCATTTCCTTAGTCATTTATGGGATAAGTTCTGCCAGTAGGTACCACTTGTGGTCTTGAGACACCACTTAAAGAAAACATCAAGACTAAGAACTTGGACTTAGTCGTAATCAGCATTCTTCAAAAAATCAAGAACGGAATGAGAGCTGGGACTCATTCTTCCTCAACACTAGGGCTCGCATCAATCTCCAAAAGACCGAGTTTGATGCACAACTCCTTGAATCTTGCTTCTGGCAAAGGTTTGGTGAAAATATCAGCCAGTTGATCTTCGGTTCTGATGTACTCTACGCTGATATCCTTCTTCTCGACATGATCACGTATGAAGTGATGTCGGATATCTATGTGCTTGGTCATAGAGTGATGAACCGGATTCTTCGTTATGCACATAGCGCTGTTGTTGTCGCAATAGATGGATACACAACCAGTGTCCACTTCATAGTCTTCCAGTTGTTGCTTGATCCAAAGAATTTGAGCACAGCAACTGGCAGCGGCAACATATTCAGCTTCAGTGGTAGATGTAGCAACAGAGTGTTGCTTCTTGCTAAACCAGCTGATTAGCTTGTGTCCTAGAAACTGACACGTACCACTGGTACTTTTTCTATCTATACGGCATCCAGCAAAATCTGAATCGGAATACCCAATGAGTGTAAGCTCATCATGCCTGGGGTACCATATACCAAGAGATTCAGTCCCCTTGAGGTATTTCACTATTCTCTTAGCAGCTTCCATGTGTGACCTTTTTGGATTGGCTTGAAATCTGGCACACACTCCGACTGAGAATGAAATGTCGGGTCTGCTGGCTGTCAGATAGAGAAGTGATCCAATAATACCTCTGTAGCTGGTAGGATCAACCGATTCCCCTTGTTCATTAAGAGAGATCTGACAACTGGGGCTCATCGGTATTCTGAGGGTCTTAGTCTTCTCTGGGCAATATTTCTGAATTAAGTCCTTGGTATACTTCCGCTGATTAATGAAAATCCCATCAGCTGACTGCTGGACCTGGAGTCTTAGGAAGTATGTTAATTTGCCCATCATACTCATCTGAAATGAGTTCTGCATCAATTGAGAAAACTTCTCGCAGAGAGACATATTCTTTGACCCGAATATAATGTCATCGACATATATCTGCACCATTAGCATATCATCAGCATCCTTGATGAGGAAGAGAGTCCTATCGATCTTTCCTTTCCGAAATCCATTACGGATTAGGAACTGTGACAGCGTTTCGTACCAAGCCCTGGGCGCCTGTTTCAATCCATACAGGGCCTTTCTCAGCTTGTACACTTTGGTGCCTACTTCAAAGCCTGGAGGTTGTTCGACATATACCTCCTCCTTTAACTCGCCATTCAAGAAGGCGCTCTTCACGTCCATCTGGAATACCGTTAATCCATGATACGCTGCATACGCAAGGAACAGCCGTATCGCCTCCATTCTTGCAACTGGTGCGAAGGTCTCGTCGAAGTCGATGCCTTCACACTGCTTGTAACCTTTGGCAACTAATCGAGCTTTGTTTCTGATTACAATGCCATCCTCATCTCTCTTGTTCTTGAAAACCCACTTGGTGTCAATCACTGACTGATGTGATGGTCTCTCTACCAAGTCCCAAACATTGTTGCGAGTGAATTCCGCAAGCTCTTCTTGCATGGCATTGATCCAATCGGCAGATTCTAGCGCAACTCCTATGGAAGTAGGTTCCATTTGAGAAATAAAATAAGTCAGAAGCGCACTGCCGTGTCGAGTCTGGACAGAACCTTCCGGATCACCGAGAATAGCATCGGATGGGTGATCTCTCAGCCATTTGGGAAGATGAGAGTCTGCTGGTGTTGGCTGTGAGATTGGTTCTTCTGTCCTGATGACTGGTGCTTCCAGATCTTCACCAGTCGGAGCTGTAATTGTAACTGGTGGTTGACCTTCACCAGGCGGAATAATCTCTTCATCAGCTCCACTATCTGACTGATTTCCTGAGCCTACTGTGATGTTGTCACCGTCAGCTGGTGCATCCATTCCAGCTGGTTCATCGCTGTCTTCTGACTCAAGGATCCCAGTCAGAATTCCCCCTGGATTATTGCTAGTTCCACTCAGGGAGATTGAGTGTAAGGTCTCAGCAAGGTCAATTGCATCACCGACCCTCCCGGATTGCTGATGGGCAACCGAGGAAACTGGTTGTGAAGACGATCCAGTCATAGGTCTAGTCAAACCAGTTGGTTGAGCATTGGAAGGATTCCTGCCCAGCTGATCAATGACATCATTGACCTCAGGAACATCTTCAGCCAGTTGTCGTAATGTCCTGCGCACTAAAGTAGCTTCATCAAAAACAACATTGCATGTTATTTCCACAAGTTTGGTGGTCTTGTTGAATACTCTATAGCCCTTGTGAGAGGGATGTCCATATCCGACGAAGACACCCTCATCAGCCTTAGGCGAAAAAGTATTTAACTTTGACTTACCATTATTATGGATATAACATGGTGAACCGAAAGCACGGAGATGAGCTATAGAAGGCTTACGACCAAAATAAACTTCGTAGGGAGTTTTCTAGAGTCTATCGTTGATCCCGCTTCTATTCTGAGTGTAGCAGGCCGTCACCAACGCTTCTCCCCAGAAATTATGTCCTAATCCGGATTCTGCCAGCATGGATCGGACCACTTCTTTCAGCGTCCTATTCCTACGTTCTGCCAGTCCATTTTGCTGCGGTTGCCTTGGTGTAGATCTTTCATGCTTGATCCCGGCTTCCACGCAGAAATCCATCAGCAGACTGTTGCAGAATTCTGTCCCATTGTCTGACCGTATCCGCTTTACCATAGTTTCTCTCTGTTTCTGTGCTTTGATGATCAAATCTGGAAGAATGATCTTCACTTCATCCTTGGTTCTGAGAAGCTTTACCCAGGTATAGCGCGAGTAGTCATCGACTACCACCAGCGAATAACGTCTTCCTCCAATGGTTTGAGGTGCTATTGGTCCAAAGAGATCCATATGTAGCAACTCGAGTACCCGGCTGGTACTGGGGCAGACTGGCGCCTGGTTCTTGAAGGACTTCTTTGTTTGTTTGCCCTGCTGGCATGCTTTGCAAATCCCTTCCTTCTTGAACGCTCCCTTGGGAAGTCCATCCACAAGATCATGCTTGGCCAGGTAGTTGATAGTTCTGAAATTCAGGTGACTCAACCTTTTGTGCCGCAGCCAGTTTGTTTCCATAGAACTGGTGGCCACGAAGCATGAATCTGTCCTCCCGCTTTGCCAGTCGACGATATATAGCCCTCCTTTCCGAATACCTCTCAGCTTGATCTCGCCAGTCTTCTTGTCCTTGATTTGGCACTCTGATTCCTCAAAGGAAATTGTGTATCCACTTTCGCTCAGCTGACTGATACTCAGGAGGTTGTGCTTGAGATTGGTAACGAGGGATACATTTATGATTCTGACATCGTTCTTCTCGATGCAGCCCTTGCCAATAACTCTGCCCTTTGAGTTATCACCAAATATAACTGGAGGTCCTTTGACCTTGGTGAGATCTGTAAACAAAACCTCTTCACCAGTCATGTGAGCCGAGCATCCACTATCTAGGATCCACTCGCTCGATCTCTGAAGCTGTGTTGCATGATCCTGTACCTGCAAGAAAGAGATAGAATTTATTTAGGTCCCTGATCATCTGCGGGTCCTGCAGGGTTAGATCGCTGAATTATTCCTTTTGGAATCCAGACTTTAGTGATTTTCAGCTCGGTTTTACCCTCGCTGATATCATTAGTAGCCTTTCCCTTCCTTTTGAAGTAATGCGTGAGTTTGGTTTGGGAAGGTGTGGCTGTCGACGCCATGTGTGTAACTCCTTTGGAAGTATTCTTCCGCTGAGAGTTTCGGAAATATTTTTCCGGTTGATTGTGTTGCCTTCGTGGTCTCTGAGAGTGTGGACCACCATGGCTAGCCTTCACAGCCCTTTGAGAAAACTTGTGATTGGGCTCAGGCCTCTGATAGGTATTCCTCCTATCAGGCATTATCCTTCTCTCAGAGTTTCTCTGAGATTGGGATCCCCTGTAAGTATGCTGGTGATTGGCATACTGACGAGGTTGTGTGTGGATCCTCTTGACAGTTGGTGCTGGCTGTCGGATTCCACTGGTAGGTGATGCGGACTTCATTGCCTTGGAATTATTCGGCTTAGTCTGCGTCCTAGGGTGTGCTGGCGTCCTGTCAGCAGAGGATTTTGCCAGTTGAGGTTTTTGTCGTGATGACTCACCTATGAATCTGGTCTTATGATTCCTATGCTGATCAGCCATACGGGACTGATTGGTATTACCAGCTGGTGCTGATGCATTTACCACTTTGCCCTTACCCTTACCAGCAGTGAGTTGTTCGGGTTGGTTTGTGCTCAAATCTGTTTTAAATCCCAACCCGGATTTATCGGTAGGCTTTCTCCAATGAAGTAGAGCCTCTTCCAAATTCTTGGAGCCTTTATTTAAATGATTTATTTTACTGTCGTGCTCAAGGACGACCTTTTGAAAAGTATCTCTCTCAGTTTTTAAAATTTCAGAGTGGCTAACTCTACACCGAGTGACCTAGATTTTTCAATCTCATTGGTCAAAATAGAAATCTGATCTTTTAGCGAGGCGTTTTCGCCAGCCAAGATATTCTTTATTTCGTAAAATTTTAAAAATTCTTGCTGAAGAATATCTATGGTGACAACCTCTGAGTCGGAGCAATGCGACTCAGAATCGTCTAGAATGCGTGCAGACATGATATGCATTGGGGGAACAGATTGTACCTGATTATCAGCGGCAAGTGCTCGTTCTTCCTCACAGTCAGCACATTCTTCATTTGATTCTTCTCCGAAAGCCGCCATAAGTGCCAGTAGAGCTTCCTCTTCTGACTCTTCATCTGATGCGTATTCTCCGTCGTCATGGTCAGGTATATCAGGAACCTCTGTCCTGGTCAGCATGGCCTTTGCAACGGCCTTTGATGCACGCTCTTCAAAGAGCTTCTTCAGCCTTTCCCGCTCATCTTTATCCACCTGTGGACATTCAAATTTAAGATGATCAGGGGATTGGCATTGATAACAAATGCGGGGAGCTTTCTTGACGAATTTTCCATCAGTTGAGCTAAGAGATACTCCCTGTTTCGACTTGGCTTTCTCCAGAAGAACAGCCAGTCTCTTCATTTGTTGCTCAAGATCTGCGATAGAGCTCTCGCTGCCTTTGGAGTTAGATCCCGATGTGGATGGGATCTCTTTCTGCTGGTTGTGCGGCCCAGCAGATCTGACAGTGTGAAAAGGCTTCTTGGGCTTCCATTTGAAGTCCCTCTTGACGAAGTAGGCTTCGTCTTGTGTTTTGATGCTGGGAGATCCAACATTCCGGATGGCTTCATTCTTGTTCACCATCTGGATGTCCCACTCATGTGCCTGCAGTTGAGCAAATAACTCCTTGGGAGTCATTTTGGACAGATCCTTCTCCTTAAGAGCTGTAGTCTTCACGAACCAGTCCTCCTTGGGCATCTTGGACAGGATCTTTGCATTAAGATCTGCATTTGAGTATTTCCTGTCCAATGACTTCAGCTCGCTGACGATGGTGTTGAATCTAGCCTCCATCTCCTTGATGGTTTCCCCAGTCAGCATCTGGAAGGACTCGTACTTGTCCACTGCAACCTGCAATTTGTTGCGCTTCATCTGATCTGTCTCCTGACAGAGACTGTCAAGGTAATCCCAGACTTCATTGGCGTTGTCAAATTGGAGGACTTCCTCCATCAACGGATCTGGAAGAGATGACAGGATCATTTCGTGAGCAACGGAGTCCAGCTGATTCCGCTTCCTGTCCTCAGAGTTCCATTCTTCTGGGGGCTTTGGGATCTCAGCAGCTGGGCGATCTCCTAGCTGGTGTTGTGTCTTGGTGATCTTGATCGGCCCTTTCTCTAGCACGTCTATCATTTCCGGATGGAAACTTTTCAGTTGAATGAGTGACCTCTTTCGCCACATAGCGTGCTTGTCAGGATTGTAGTTGGGTAGCTTAGGAATATTCATCTTGTGTACCTGAGCTAATCAACAGACAGAAAGAGTAGAGTGCAAGGAAACGTGGATCTCGGTCCTAAGCGACTCAGATATGCGATCAGTCTAGAAAGACCGACCGCTCTGATACCACTTGTTGGTCCCGATTTTTAGAGTATGAACGTTAGCAGCGGAAATAATGATAAAGTAAATGTTTTCTTGCACGCTGGTTACACCGCTGACTGGGACCTGTCAGCTGGTGTATCAAAACTTAGAATATTTAGCCTTGTTTGCACAGTTATCTATCAGTTTCAGAATATACTCCAACACTTGAGTGCTGGGTTTAAAATATGACTGAAGAGCAGAAAGCTGATAAATAACAAAAGGATTTTTATAGTGGTTCGATCAATCGATCTACGTCCACTCTCCAGTCGAAGCACTGGAAATTCCACTAAGAGTAATCGGTTACAGGTGTCCTACAATCTATCTCTAGCTGGTGAATGCCTTGTCCACCAGTTCACTAGATCAACCGCTCCCGGTCCTGGTTCCCTCTTCAACTCTTCTCAGCTGGCGGAGTGCGAGCACGTCACTTCAACCTCCTCAGCTAACTGGGTGTTTTAGTTCTCCCAAGAACGTAAATCTCACTACGGCAAGGTACGCCCGTAATAACTCAAGTGCTGGGATGCACAGGAGCTGCTGTGAACTCTCTCGGAAGAGAAAGAACACCTAATGAGATCTTTAACTTACAAGTGTAAAACTTGAAGTCTCGTGTTTGATAAATCAACACACGGAAAGCTTATGAAAAGCCTCGAAAGTTCTGTAAGTATTTTGACAGCGTTTTTGCTAGTTCGTGCATAAGAATTTCGGTCTTTCGGGGGGTTTGAATGTTGACGGTTCCGACGTATTTATAGACGCGGGATCTGATTCAAACTTTCTAGCCATTTGGACTCATCCGGAAAGGTGTCAGACCTGGGATGTCCTTCTGACGGTGGTAGGTATGTTTTTCCGGAAAGGATCCATACCTTTGATCGCTTTATCTGACACAGATCTCTTTGTGTTAGAACGGCTTTATTAGTCAGTCCGAGGAATAAGACTGGTGTCTTGTGATAGATAGACTTTAAGGTATCCCCTTCCTTAAAGTCATACTTTGTCAGTCGATTCCTCAGCGAATCTTCTTTTTGTCTCTACGGCGCTGGGAGAGAGAATCTGGAATTCTGCTGGTAACATCTGACTGGTAGATCATTCTGGTGATCTTGTGCTGGCAGTCTCTGCTGGTGACTTGCCCTGGCATAATCTAAGTCTACCAAATGTCTGGATGTTAATTCTTCTTGGAATCTCCCATGACTGGTGAAATCACCGCTGGTGAATAGTGTAAGCAAGAACACGTATTCTGCTGGTAAGATTTGTCAGCCGCCTGCTGATGAAACCCTTCCCAACTGGTGAATAGTACCCAGTCATAAGCGCTTCTCATGCTGGTGAACAGTGTCAGCACGAGTCTTTGTCAGCCGCCTGCTGATGAAACCCTTCCCGACTGGTGAATAGTAGCCAGTCATAAGCGCTTCTCATGCTGGTGAACAGTGTCAGCACGAGTCTTGATCAGCTGCGACTTACAACTCAAAGACCTAAACAGGACTTTACATTTAAGACCAGATCTAGAGCTATCTAGAGACAACTGACGCTGGTAGGACTTAGGATTTGATCCACCAAAACTACAATCTATAGAAATAAGCTACTGAGGGAGGAAACCTTAGACAGATTTCCCAACACTTTCCTATCCTTCATTACTTCAGGCTTCTTCCATAAATTCAAACGTCTTTCCATCTCATCATAATCCGTTACTTTGTAATGAGATATACGTTCACCCTTATTCCGAAGACCAAAAGTTTTAGCAAGAACTTCGTCACTTACTTCAATGATACTTCCATAAACACAAGTTTTAAAAGATTTTCCATCTTCACTCATGACTGCTCTGGCATAAAATTCGGAAACCATATGCGGATGAAAATGCATGGGTTCAGTGGATAAGTATTGAGTTACCTGTTCGCTATCGAGAATATCCATTATCCAATCTGGAATATGTTCAGGCAGCAAGACGTTTATACAAAATGCGATCCTTCATGATTTGAGCCAAACGCCTCTGCTCCTTTGTGTGGCCGGCTTGGGATTTCTTCCGAGCCATCATAACAAGCTGTCCATACGATATTGAATCATCAACATCTTCTTTCTTTAGAATCCCAGTAAACCCTGGTGCATGCCGCATATGTAAGGGTTCTCCGGAATTTGGTGGAAAATTGAAAGGAGGTGGTTCATTAGATTCAGAGCGATGGTTCTGACAAGTAGATTTCTGGGATGATGAGGCTATAGAATCTGTGGCCATGTCTGTGAGGGAGAATCTGGAGTAATTTTTCAAATAATACGGAGACTTTAGAATTGGGGATTTTGCTCTGTCTTTCAAAAAATGAGAAGAAAATGAACAGTGATCAGGGCAAAGGTAGGGTTAATTTTGAATGTGAGATCTAACGGTTGAGGGAAAGTCTGCGAAGTGTTAGATCAACGATTCAGAATAAACGCATCTTTCCATATAGCTTCCCATGCTCCGAGAAACACTCAAGTGCTTCTGACGTGGCATCTCCTCAGTTGATGTCGCCATTTGCATGCATTAATTACGCCTTATCGGGTCCCATCAAGTTTGAATTTTGAGTCATCCCGCCTTGATTTCGGATAACTTGTTGATTCTGAACTAGCAGCCGTTCAAGGATGCTGATAGAGGATGGTCCTTCTCAGCATTCTAATTTTCAGCAACTTCTGAAGATCTGCTGAGTCTGTGAGAACTTTTATTTGAAAAATGTGATGATGAGATCATCAAACTTTTCAATACTCCTTTCTCACTATTGCTGGAAAAAATGATTTGACTTCCCATGCATACACGTCGATCCCTTTATTAGCGACGTTTCGTATTCCAAGAGGTGAATCATTGCGATCTTCAGACATATTTTTCTCTTTCTTCGCATCATAATTGGGAAATTCTCTATAAATACCTCCGTTTGAGATTATCCAAACATCTCAATTATCCTTCTTTCCTGATTCATACTTTCAATCTTCTTCTCCTCAAGAAAGTTAGATCCCTTTCTTCACTCACGGGCTCTCCTCCACGAACCATAGATATCAGACGCAATTTGATCCTGGATGAGCCAGGTCTGGATATGTATTATATAGATGATTGGGATGTGGCAGTGAAGGTCATCTCTTCGTTGCAGTGGGGGGGGGGGCTTTCGCAATTTGTGTGTGCTACTCCTCACCATTTTCAAGAGGAAGTGTTGAGGGATTTCCTCAGTGATTGCCGTGTGGAGCCGAACGCAATCTATGGGATGTTCCATGATAAGCTTGTCCATTGGACCCCTTACACCTTTGCAGTTGATTTCGGGCTTCCTCGAGGTCCGTTGTCTGTAGAGGACTATCTTGCAGAGGAAGTGGCTCCAGAGTGGCTGGCATGGGAGAAATGGCGTCATTCTCTTCGTTTTGATTTCAGCCCTGAAGTTCCTGCCTCTGGCCTCCAGACTTCATATTGGGTTATGTTCCGTATTGCCCATGGAATCCTGCTTGGAGAGGAGCCTTATGACCTCTGTTTCTCAAGATCTGTTTGGCAGGTGATGATGGCCATGGATGATGCTGCCTCTGTTGACTGAGCCGGATACGTCTTCAAGAATGTCTGGGAAGCTGTCAAGCTTCATTCGTTCGTGCCTCTGCGGAATGGAATGCAGCTCAGCTGGTTGATGGAGAAGTATTTTCCGGAAATTGCTGACGGTCCATCCTACCTTCAAAGGGTTGATTTTTATCCTTATAAGCCAGTGTCGCCTTTCTGAATGAATTCTGTAGTAGATCTATATTTCCTCTTTTGTTTGACTGATCGTGCGATGTCCTTCTTTTGTAATGACTATCTGCCTCAAGGCATGTTCCTCTTTTGGTGATGAATATATGAATATGTCGATCTTTGATGTTTCTTCATGACAATATATAGATGTGATCTTTATTCCTTCATAGTTTGCTGATCAGAAACAATTTATCTGCTGAAGATTGGTAGGGGCATATCCGTCATTAGCCATTAGCTTAGCAGACTACATATAGTAACATCTTCCATAAACTGCTGAAAATAGGAATGAGAATAGCATCTCATTCATCAGCAACAATATCTAGTTCCATCATGCTCAATTTGATGCATAATTCTTTGAATCTTGCCTCTGCAAGGGGCTTAGTGAAGATGTCTGCTATTTGATCCTCAGTGCATATTCGCTGAATATCAATATCCTTCTTTTCTTGATGGTCACGGATAAAATGATGTCGGATGTCAATATGTTTTATCCTGGAATGATTTACTGGATTCTTTGTGATGCACATAGCACTATTGTTATCACAGTAGATTGGTACGCATTCAGGAGAGATGTCATAATCTTGAAGTTGTTGTCGGATCCACAGAATTTGCTGACAGCAGCTAGCAGCCGCTACATACTCTGCTTCAGTGGTTGAGGTTGCTACCGAGTGCTGCTTTTTTGCTGAACCAGCTGATCAAATTATGACCAAGGAATTGACATGTACCACTGGTGCTTTTCCCGTCGATTTTGCATCCTCCAAAATCAGAATCTGAATAACCACTCAGTGCTAGACTGTCGGCTCTTGGATACCAAATTCCTAAGCCTTCTGTGCACTTCAAATAACGGATAATTCGCCTCGCTGTGTCTAGATGCATTTTGTTCATTTGGGATTGATATCTGGCACATAGTCCCACAGCATAGGATATATCGGGTCTGCTGGCTGTTAGATATAGCAGAGATCCGATGATTCCTCGATATAAGGTAGGATTCACTGCTTCTCCTTTTTTTTTCTAGATATGCCATACACGCATTGCTGATGGGGATCCTTAAGCTCTTGGATTTCTCTGGATAGTATTTAGCAATTATATCTCGCGTGTATTTCTTTTGATGAATGAAAATTCCTTCATTCGATTGTTGAACTTGAAGTCCAAGAAAATAGGACATTCTTCCCATCATACTCATTTGAAAATTACTCATCATTAGCTTCGAGAATTTGTCACAAAGACCTTGATTCTTTGAGCCAAAGATGATGTCATCAACATAGATTGGCACAAGTAGGATACTTCCTTCGTCCTTAATGTGAAAGAGTGTTTGATCAATCCTTCCCTTTTTGAAGCCATTGTCGAGTAGAAACTTAGATAAAGTTCCATACCAAGCTCGAGGTTCTTGCTTCAATCCATACAAGGCTTTCCTTAGTTTATAGACCTGATTTCCATTCTCAAAACCTGGAGGCTGCTCAACATAGACCTCCTCCTTGAGTTCACCATTAAGGAATGCACTTTTGACATCCATTTGCATGACCGAGAATTCATGATGTGCTGCATAAGTAAGAAATAATCTGATTGCTTTCAATCTGGCTACAGGAGCAAATGTCTCATCATAGTCGATGCCTTCACACTGTTTGTATCCTTTGGCTACCAGTCGTGCTTTATTTCTTACCACCAAGCCTGATTCGTTCTTCTTGTTCTTGAATACCCATTTGGTACCTATGACATTCTGATGTTTTGGTCTATCCACCAGATCCCATACATGGTTACGAGAGAATTCAACAAGCTCCTCTTGCATAGCGTTTACCCAGTATGGATCACGTAGTGCATCCTCAACTTTAGTTGGTTCTTCACTTGATAGATAGCATGAAAACATTGCAGATCCTTGTCTGGTCAGAACGGGGTCATTGATATTTCCAAGAACATCTTCTAGTGGATGTGCACGCAGCCATGCTGGTCTGATTGGTTCTACAGCAATTCTTTCTCCTCCGAGATTATGGGTATGTTCGGCATTGTCCGCTTCATCCTCAGCATCTCGTGCGTTGTGAGTTTGATCTTCAGCATCAGGAATTTCTTCAGCAACCGGGACTTCCGCTATAGGAACATCATAGTCTGGACCTTCTCTTTCAGTGGGATTCTCAGCATTTGGTGTCTCAGCAGCTGGTATCTCAGCAGCTGGTATCTCAGTAATTGGCATCTCGGCAGCTCCTTTGCCAAGATCTTCAGTAGCATTGATTTCCTCGTCTGAATCATCTAGCAGATTAAAGATATCCTTTTGGGGATTGGCCTCAGCATGATCATTAGCATCACTGGCCTGGTCCGCTGGACTCGTCTGAACAGGATTACATTCATTCATAGACTTAGTCGGATCAAATCGTAAGTGTTCAAGGTAATTCAAGATCGATTGATCATTGACATCATTAGTCTCATTATTGTCATCCTTTGTCTCATTGATTGCTCTGCGCACTAAAGTAAATTCATCAAAAATAACATTGCATGTTATTTCCACAATTCCGGTAGTCTTATTTAACACTCTATAACCTTTGTGAGTGGGGTGACTGTATCCGAGAAGTACACCCTCATCCGACTTTGGCGAAAAAGTGTTAAGTTTTGACTTTTCGTTGTTATGGATATAACACGTTGCACCAAAAGCACGTAAATAATCTAAATTAGGCTTACGACCGTTATATACTTCATTGGGAGTTTTGTTGAATCGGCCGTTGATAGAGCTCCTGTTCTGCGTATAGCAGGCAGTCATCACTGCTTCGCCCAAAAATTTAGCAGGAAGGTTGGCATCGGCTAGCATAGATCGCACTGCTTCTTTCAAGGTTCGATTCCTCCTTTCTGCTAGACCGTTTCTGCTAGACCGTTCTGCTGTGGGGTCCTAGCAATGGATATCTCATGATTTATACCGGTTTCTGCGCAAAAGTGCATGAGAATGCCATTGCAGAATTCTGTTCCATTGTTAGATCGAATCCTCTTCACCGTGACTTCTTTACTATTCTGCTCCTTGAGGACTAACTCGGGTAGAGTGATCTTAACTTCATCTTTGGTTTTCAGTAAGCGAACCCAAGTGTACCTGGAATAGTCATCAACTACTACAAGAGTATATATCTTTTTACTTACAGAGGGTGGAGTGACTGGTCCGAATAGATCCATATGTAATAATTCTAGGATTCTGCTTGAGGTGTTCTTTTCTGGGTTGGAATGAAATGAGGCTTTGGTCTGCTTTCCTTGTTGGCATGCCTTGCATATTCCTTCCTTACGAAATGTGATGTTTTGAGGTAAACCTGTGACAAGCTCATTTCTAGCAATATGATTGATGGTTTTGAAATTTAAATGATTTAACCTCTTATGCCATAACCAAGTGGTTTCCTCTTTGTTTAGTGCTAGAAAGCATGAGTGTTGTTGACCACTTTGCCAATCAACCACATAAAGTCCACCTTTCCGAATTCCTCGAAGCTTTAATTCTCCTGTTACATTGTCAGCTATAGAACATCCCGAATGAATGAAAGATATTGTGTACCCATTTTCGCATAGTTGGCTTATGCTTAGCAGATTGTGTTTGAGATTGGATACGAGAGCAACATTAATAATTCTTAGTCCGTTCCGCTCTATGCATCCTCTACCAAGTACTCTTCCATTGTTGTTGTCTCCAAACACCACAGATGGGCCATATGATTTTTGAAAATCCGAGAATAATTCTTCGTCTCCCGTCATATGCGCAGAACAACCACTGTCTAGGATCCATTCATTTGACATGCCTGATGTCTTCGAACTTGAATCCTGGTCCTCCTGATTATCGACTGCTAAGGCCGATTCGAAGGGTTGCTCAGCATCAGAGGATGATTTACCATCTTCAATGATTTTTGCCATAAAAACCATTAGGGCTTCTTCTTCCTCGTTAGTGGGGTAATATTCTTCTTCGTTGTCAAGAATATCTGGAAGTTCTGTCCATGTCAGCAATGCCTTTGTTACAGCTCATACTTCTCGTCTTTCAAATCTCCGACGCAGACATTCTCTTTCCTCAGGACTCACTTTTGGACAATCATGCTTCAAGTGATCAGGAGACTTGCATTCAAAACATGTTCTTATCCTTTTTTCAGTAGGGTGCTGCATCATGCTCGCTTTTGCTTCCTTTTCGTCTTTTGCTTCCAGAATCATTTTCTGTATCTTCTTCATCAGTTCTTCCAACTCGCCTATCTTTTTGATCTTCATCGTTGATGTTAGAAGTTGATGAAGTCTCCTTGGACGGTGTTGTAGATGCAGGAGTTGACTTTTCCTGGTTATAGAAAGGTTATACAAAGTAAGCTACGTCTTCTTGAGTTCCAATGCTTGTGGGATTTGGATGTATAATGGTAGTTTTGTTTTTCTTTGACTGCTGAATGATGAATTCATGCGCCTTCAGTTGAGAGAAAACTTCAACGGTCGTCATATTGCTGAGATCTTTTTCGCTCATGCTTGTCATCTTGACAAACCAATCACTTCTGGGGTAAAGCTTGGATATAATTTTGTTATTCATTTCCCCTTTGTCATATGTCTTACCGACAATTTTGAGTTCTGCGATGATAGTGTTGAATCTTTCTTCCATCTCCTGAATGGTTTCTCCTGGAATCATGGCGAAGGATTCGTACTTGTCCACAGCGACTTGTAGCTTGTTTTGCTTAATTTGTTCCGTTTCCTGAGAAACTTCGCACACGTAATCCCACATCTCTTTTGCGGTATTGTAATCTAGAGCTTTATTGGACATTAGGGGAGGTAGACATTCCATGATTAGTTTCATGGCGATAAACTCCAGCTGGCCTCTCTTTTTGTCTTCAAGAGTCCATTCCTCGTAGGGTTTATTCACCATCTCAGGTCTGGGTTGGCACCAGTGGGTCCAGGGTGTGCAGTGTTGACCTTCATGATTTCTATAGGACCAACTGTTAGGATGTCCCTCATCTCTGGATGTATGCTCTGCAGCTGGATCATGGCCTTCTTTTTCCATGTTGCAAATCCATCCTTGTTGTACTTTGGAAGAGCGTGATTCGTCATCGGATAATTTTCGTCTTCACCTGAGCTATGTAAAACACAGATACAAGAGTCACAAGGAAAGATTAGGATCTAGGTCCTAAGCGACTCAGAAGCAGTCGGTTTTTTAACCTCCTGCTCTGATACCACTTGTTGGTCCCTTATGATCAGAGTCGTCGTGGTTACAATAAAGTACACGCATGAAGTGCAGCGGAATAGATTGCGTTTACTTGTATTTAGATTATTCTCAACTCTATTTTAGTTAAAGTTTACTTAGGTTAGCTTTTTTCAGTTATACACTAGCAACTTGGTCACTAGGTTTTAAAACATACTAGCTCAGAAATCAGTAACAACAAGACAACACACAATTTATAGTGGTTCGATCAAATGATCTACGTCCACTCCTTAGCCGAATCGCTAAGAATTTTACTAGAAAGTATACGGTGTACAAAGAGTTGCATTTCCTGTTAAGCAATCAGTCGTCGGTAGGTCTGTCTGCTTTACGGCTATCTTCCAATACTCCGAACTTTCCTGGTGTTGCTTCGGCTGAGTCAAGGGCGCACCTTCATAAAACTCGCTTTCACCACTCACTTGGAAGAGTTTAAAGTTCCCTCCGAACTATCGTGTGTTCTCGGCTTGAATGCCCGCCTTAATCAATTTCTTCACAAGAAATTAACTGCTGGATGCTTTCCTTAAAAAGAAAGTGTTCCCAATGATTGAAGATTCTTAAATCAATTCAAGAATCACTCAGAAGAATGTCAGACGTGTAGTGAGACACTCACAATGTTGAAGGCCTTTTGATATCTCTGGATTATACCTTCCAACTGGACTGCTCTCTTGCCTTTTTTGCTTTTTGGAATCTTTCGTATATCGAGTTTTTGGTTAGAGAGTGAGCAGCACCTGCATCTTCCTTTGACTTGCCTTTTATAGCCGTGTCCTCGAAGTTTGAGTCAATAGATCCATTTAGACACAACAGATCTTTCTCCTTAAATGCAGGTAGCTTTTTACTAACTTTTCTGCTTTTTCACAGGCTTTTCCGTCCTACTTCTGACATGGCTAATCGTCGCGTGTTGGTCAGAATGGCGGTGTAGCAGTTGTTCAGGTTTGCTTTGCTGAGCTTCTACTGGTACGGGATGCTAGATCTCTTTCAGCATACTTCTGGACTCAATGCGCAGCAAGTGCTTTGTCTGCTACTCTGACTTTGGTTTGCTAGCATCTTCAGCAGTTTAGGACGTGTTTGTCGACTGCTGATTCCTTAGCATTCTGTTATTGCTAGCAGTCTTCCTTTAGCATTCTTTGATGTTTGCTGAGATACTTCCAAGCAGCCTATTCTATTACAACTCGATGTTTACCCTATACAAGACATTACATAAGTTGCTAAGCTATGCTAATGTTCAGCAATGATCGACCATCTACTAAGGTTTGATCCAACAAAACCTTTTACAATGAGATCCTAAGGGTAATTCATGACTATTTTCCCTACAAGTAAGTTTCACAGTATATACACTTCAATACTTGGACAAGTATTGCAGGTTTTGAAAGTAAATTTGTGAAACTAAACAAGACAGAAACATAAATGAAAGTAGTAAAGAACACATAATATTTTATAGTGGTTTGGATCTAAAAATGCAACATCCACTCTTTAGATCTTTGGTCTGGATAAGTCACTAAGTAAATACAAGCCTCTTTACTATCAATACACAACTCGTCGGCACTCCATCCTTCGGCGTGCTGTGGTCACTTGCCTAAGAACTCCTTGTACGCTTAGTCTTCAGGTTAAAGTGAGGACGACACCCCACAACCTTCTTCCTGCTTGTTGGATGTTAACTAAGAGAGTGTAGCACAGAGTAATAACCTTAGTGACGAACTCAAGTACCATTTATAGAATCACAGAAACTCAGAGAGTTTTACCAAGGAGATGGTTCAGATATATGCTCTTTGTCGTATGAGGATGGTTGCTTTTCGTCTATGATTTGTCACTTTCTATAACCCTTTAAGGTTGAAGGGCGGACTTATTTATAGAGAAATCCTCGGGTATTTTAAATTCTTCCCGTTGGACACATTAATCCAGTCATTAGACTCATGGAAGATGTCATCCAACCATAGTCCATACTATAAGTCTGCTCTGCTCTACTCTGTTGTTTCATTGTACTTTTCACTAACTTTGCATCAGACAAAGTTTCAGTTTGAGGAATCCAAGTTCAGATATCCTCGTACTGACTTTTATTTAGGCATGAATATGCAGAAGTCTCACCAAGCTTCGATGTCTTTGATTTGCTCGTGCTTTCAAGGTAGAGGCACTTATATTGACTTTCCATAGTCAGTATAGCCAGCCCTCATACTGACTTCCATAGTCAGTATGGCTAACCATCATATTGACTTTCCATAGTCAATATGGAAAGACACTCATCCTAACTTCCCTAGTCAGTATGGAAAATCCTCATACTGACTTCTCCTAGTCAGTATGGGAAAGCCCTCATACTGACTTCCCTAATCTGTATGGAAAACCCTATACTGAGTACCCAAACTCAGTCTTGGTCAAGGCCATACTTGGTGAAAACCAAGTTCCAGGTGCGTACTTCAAGCACGTGTGCTTCTTCAGTTCTCGACCATTTCTAGTGCTCAGTTTTCAGCCACTAAGTTCTATCTCAACTCGATTGATTCTATACAAGGCTTAAAGTTTTAGAACTCTCAAAACTGAAAAACTACTAGTGATTGCTTTTACATCCTTTGACCCACCAAAACATAAAAAGTCAAGGAAAGATTTCTCTAACTGAAATCCTAACAATTTCCTCCTTTTTCGTGTGGTCAAATCTTTATCCTATGTTGATGAGGAGTGGATGATTTTAGAATTTTTACAAATTTGGCAATTAGTCACATAAACTTTCTACTTAAGATCTTCTCCTTATAGATTTGGAGAGATATTGCTCGATTGATTTTCAAGTTTGTCAGAGTTAGAAGCCTGCTGATTACACTAGACTGTGTAAGTTCAACATGTTGAAGAATGAAGACCTTTGTTGGACAAAAAGTGATTGTCATCAACAAATTAGTTTATCTTTTAATAACTTTTTTAAAAAAGAAACCTACATAGAACTATTATAAGTCCATACTAGGCATCTTCTGGTCTTTGTGTTCTTCAAACTTGTTGTTGCTAGGTCCGAACTCCTCATCCAAGGAATACAATTGAAAATGATGACTAGCTTTTCACCGCCTTTGGATTTTTGTCTTCCATGAGTTCTCAAACTGAGAAGCTGTTGAGCTGTTGAGATGTGCTCCTTGTGGAATGAAAAACTTGTCTTTCTTCTTTCATCTCAACGTTGCCTGAAGGAAGCGGGTATGATAATCTGACATGCTTTCCACTTCCCTCATTGTCGGCTTCAGCAGCTTTACCTCGGAGGTGACTCTTTCTCTTTTTCACCTCCAGGCCACATCTTCACCTGACCCGATCTTGATGTCTGTATTTTTAGACCATCTGCAGGGGAAGACTCTCTAGGTGACTATGCCCCAGCTGGCTGCTAATGGCACATCACTTTGAGCAGGGAGCAGTGTAACTGAGAAAGAGCTTGGATCTTCTGATTTCTTCTACTCCTTATCAGTACGAAGACGACTGTTGTGCTCACGATTCCGATGACTTCTGCACCTTCCATACTTCTTTTTCCCCTCTTTGACCACACCCAAAAAGGGTAGTGAGGCTATCTGATGGCTTGGGCTCCTTTGCCATTGTGCCAGGTCGAATGGTAATAGAGAATGAAAACGAAGTATAAACTTCAACGGAAGGGTTCGACAACGCAGAAGGAATGTTTTTCAAGTAAAACAAGATGAACCCTATTTATAGCAGAAAAATGATCATTTAATATAGATAAATTTATCGTAGAAACCTATCGGTTTCTAGAAATTCGGCGACAGTTGGGATGCATTGCCTCGCGATGAGCGTCGTGAGACTTGACTGAAGCATCATGGAAAAAAACATTGTCCACATATCAAATGCTGATTCATCGATGCTTGATACGCATTATAGCATTGTAATCGACACGATTTCCCTTATAATTAAATATCTCGCCTTTTGATCTTCTATGCTGACTAAGACTCAGTTCCTAAACTGAGAGTTGAAACTCAGTTTAATTCTGCATCCATCCTTCAAAATATTATAAGTGTTGAAACCAAAACTTGGCTTTCTTCAACAATTCAGTATGATCCACCACAATTCAGAAGAATTGCAAATGTTGTGGTAGCCCATACTGAGAACTAGTCCTTCTGAAGAAGTTTAGTTGAAAGCAAGTTTGTCCTTCTATTATGGATGCCTCTGGGAACGATCTTTTCAGCACTTGGCTAGGTGGAGAACTTCATACTGTGTTGCGTGGACACCACTTGAAAAGATTTTATTCAAAGAGTGGTTAAGCATGAAGTCTCGATGTTGAGAAATACACCAAGTCTGTAAAACTTGAGAGTTTGAACTCTATTTTAATCCGCGATTTCAACAAGTTTTTCTTCGTCAGTCTTCTCTTTTGATGAATTATGTTAGTGACACCACGAGTGAATAAGGATAATATAAGTGATAATTGAGATATGGGAATTAGTTTATTCTTTATACTTTTCTTCAATCAAAATCTCGTCAAACTCCAATAAACCAAGTTTGATTCAAAGCTCCTTGAATCTGGTCTGTGGGAGTGGTTTGGTGAAGATGTTGATGGATTTATATACTGAAAGCATTATGATTGGTATATTATGTACAAGGTAGATTGGTTAATATACTGGGAATCATAAATGTTGTATGTTCATCTCCTATCCGAATTAACAAACACGTGTCGCAAACGCAATTATCCTCTTATCTCGTCGATAGGGAGATCATGCGTTGTGTAGTAGATCACGGAAGATCATATGGATCATTTGACCTAGCGAGATATAAATGGTTATCACAGCTGACACAGTTCCAGGATAAACTGTCGGTGTAGGCTGCAGCATACGCGGTAATAAGCATCTTATCTTGGATGGCTTTGTATGCAGGTGTGGGGCACACATTGATAAGGACCTAAGTCGAGATCGATTCTTTTATCTGACATTAAAAGAATCTAGATCTTTATGGCTTGAAGAGATCCTAAGCCTATATGAAGGTACAAAAGTATATGCAGATTGTGTATTACTTTGAGTTGCAGTGAAAGGATCTGGTTGAGCTTGTATATCTGTATCTTGGGTAATAGCAGTTTGTATATGACTGTCTGGTACTGGAACTAGGTAACCACATCCAGTATAGGATGGTGACATTCCCTGAGCAGCTCAAAAAGTTCGGTATGCTAAAGTCCTGCAAGCTGATTAAGTTCAAGCATAAGTGAAAAGGTTTGGGTGGATTGACTCAGGAATATAAGATGTTAATTAATTAAATAGTTTGTCAGAGCTTAAATTAATTAACGAATGTCTGTAACCTTAAATGTGGGGATAATCCGAGCCCATGCAACCCGTACCTCAAAACGTGGTAGCAAATAGGTAGGACAATATTGATTCTCTGGTGGAATGAATCAATATTAATTAATTAATTATATTATGGGTTGAATATGGAAATTAATTAATTGATAGGCCTTATTTGCTATTTGAATTCTGGTCCCTGGTCTGGCCCATGAAACTCAGGCCCAATAGAAGTCCACTATTTTCCTATAAATAGGCCTCAGTTCCTCAGATCTCAACACACCACAAGATCATAAGTTGCACACAGCAACCCAGAATTTGGGAGCTATAGTGATTGACTAGATCTGGGAAATGAGGAGAAAATTATGCTTCTCAATCGGGCAAGGAATCTGAAGGGAATCTTCACCAGATATTCAGATTGAGTTGGGATACAGATCAGAAGATCAGATCAAGAGGATTATCTTCTTTCTTCTCTCTCCTTCTTGTTTTTGAAAATTACATATTAATTTTAATAGATTTATTTCCTCAATCTATTAGGAATTAAATCTTTGTGCGTGGGAAAAGATCAAGAGGAATCTCCGCGCAGTCGTTCTTCAGGGTTTCGCAATCCAGGTATTCCGCATAAACCTTCTTTATGCATAATCAATAGGAGCATGCTAGGAATAATCATAGGCATAGCAATTTATTTTTTATATTTCAATTAACGATCCGGGAAAACGGACTTCGTGATTCAGTTCACGAATCCCTTCAATTGGAATCAGAGCCAGGTTCATTAATTGGCTCTATCGGAAAAAATAATATTGCCTATGATTTGCATGATTATTATTATTCATTGAATGCTATGAATGGTTTTGAATTGTATGGTTAAGTTTTTTGTCCTCGTGGTTCTCGGGTTAATCCGCCCCTATATAAGGATTCGTTTTTCACCCACGAGATAAATTCGTGGTTAGATTTAGATTTTTAGATTGTAATTAGGTTTATTCAATGTAATCTTTTATTTAAAAATTAAATCTGTAAAATGGAGAACGAATAACACGAAGAATAAAGAACACGAAGAACGAAGGACCGCACTACGACACATGATAGTGCCGGCATGGCAGCAGGACGTGTACGGCGGTCGCACGCGGTAAGGGCACGGCGGTGCAGGCGCACGATAGCTACGACGGCGGTGCAGCCACGCAGAAACCGTAGGGTTTCAGCTTGCGGCGCGCGCGTGCGACGGGCAGCAACCGCACAGCCAAGGCCAGCCGGGCGTGGTGCGGGGGCCTCGAGATGGTGACGCGGGGAGGTGGCCACCTGACTGGGATGGTGAACGATGGCAGGCTGGGCGCGATGGGGCGCGTGCGTTCGTCGGCGGCAGGCGCGCGCTCTCCAAGCGGCGATGGCGGGGTGAGGTGGTGACGGCAAAGATCGGCGGCAGGGTTGCGGGCTGGGGACGGCAGCGGAGGAGCTGGATGCGCGAACCGGGGTGCGGCAATCCCTAGGGATTGCACGCGGTTCGTGCGAGCCTCCGGTCTCATTTCTTTCGCGATTCCGACAAGTCACGAAGGCCGATGGTGGAGAAGATGGTGCACGTCGGTTCTGGCGACGGTCGGGGCAAGCCGAGGCAGCGGCATGCAAAACGGGCAACGGCCGGAGGAGGCGGGACCGTAGGCTGCAACCATGCATGTACATGCATGGCTGCTGCGCGATGCCGGGAGTCCTCACGGCGGAGGCAGTGGTTCGCTGGTGGTGGCTCGTCGGGCCGAGTTCTCGCGGGCTATTGGGCTTGCAATGTGTGCCTAGGCCTGCGATTTGGTTAACTGGCTCAGCTGTCCAATTTTCTATTAAATCAAATCTTGGAGGCCCAGAATTTGCTCCAACTTTGTCAGCTTTTGACAAAACAGTTGCTGAAGCAAAAGAAATGCTTAAAAGGTTAGATGAAGCTGATTTGGCAGAAGACGTCATCAGGCCATGCAAACGCAAGCGAAGTGAAGTAGATTGTCTAGTGCCTGGCACGGGTAGACAAGGTACGTCATGTGCATTTATAACGGAAACATGTTTAGCATCGGTTTCCACCCATTCTTGGGTAGTGGATACTGGAGCTATTGATCATGTTTGTTATACTTTGCAGGGGTTCAGGCCGACAAGGCAACTGAAGCATGATGAGATTACCATCTCAATGGGCACCGGAGAGCGAGTCTCGGCAGTTGCCATTGGAGATTTTACTTTATGCTTTGAAAACAATATTTTGATTTTGAGAGATGTTTTATATGTGCCGGTTTTTCGGCAAAACTTAATTTCAGTTTCCAAGTTATTTAGTGATGGATATTCAATTATTTTTGATAGTGAAGTTTCTATCATTGGTAATAACGGTGTTATCTGTCGTGGCAAACTGATTGACTCTCTCTATATCATTGATTGTATGCATAAATCTTCCGTGAATGTGGCAAACTCATCTAATAATAATAATCATTTAAAGAGAAAGTTTTCTTTCGATGAGGATCAAACATATCTCTGGTACTTGAGATTAGGTCACATCAATCTAAACACGATTAAAAGATTAGCATGTGATGGGCTCTTGGATTCTTTTCAAGTGGTACCGCATCAAATATGTGAATCCTGTATAGAGGGAAAGATGACGACCAGGCCTTTTAAGGCAAGTCAGTCTCGAGTAGAGGATGTGTTGGAATTGATCCACTCTGACTTATGTGGACCAATGTCCACGCAAGCTCGTGGAGGTTATGAGTACTTCGCCACACTGATTGACAATTACTTAAGATTCGGATATGTCTATTTGCATCGCCACAAGTTTGAATGCTTTGATAAATTCAAAGAGTTTAGGACTGAGGTAGAAAAGAGGCTAGGTAAGACTATCAAGACACTATGATCAGATCGTGGTGAAGAATACCTCAGTAACGAGTTCTTGCAGTACTTGTCAGACAACGGGATTACATCCCATTGGACTGCTCCGGGAACCCTCCAACAAAATGGTGTAGCGAAAAGAAGAAATAGAACTCTCCTGGAAATGGTCAGGTCGATGATGCGTTATTCAAGCTTGCCGATTTTGTTTTGGGGATATGCCTTGGACACAGCGGCCTATTTGCATAACCTGGTACCTTCTAAATCAGTTCCTAAAATGCCTCTGGAACTCTTGTATGGGCGAAAGCCAAGTTTGAATAGAGTGAGGGTTTGGGGTTGTCCGGCATATGTGCTGACAAAGGAACCTGATAAGTTAGAAAGTAGGTGTAAGCTGATGTTGTTTGTAGGATATCCCAGGCAAACGAAAGATGGTTACTTATATTGTCCTGAGAATCAAAAAGTGGTTGTCAGTACCAACGCAAGATTCTTGGAGGACAAATATGTAAGAAACCACAGATCCAAGAGTGAAATTATCCTCCACGAGCTTGAGGATAAGGAAGCAATTCCATCAGGAAAGCCTAGTGTAGTGGTAAATCCACCTATAACAGGTGAGGCTATACGAACACTACCACTAATGCAAGGTATGGGACCAACGGGTACTGTGCCAACTACTGACATGGTTCAGATGCCTCGTCGCAGTGGGAGGGTTGTCCACCAACCCAAGAGGTATATGTTCGTGGGAGAGTCCTCTGACTTGATCCCGGAAAACGGACTGGATGATACCGATCCCTGGACATATGACAAGGCGATATCTGATAAAGATGCAGACAAATGGTTGATCATCATAGATTCAGAAATAGAATCCATTACGGCTATGGATGTATACCAGAAAACTAATTTGCCAGATGGCTATCGAGCCATAAGGTGCAAATGGGTATACAAAAGAAAGAAAGGAGCGAATGGTGAAATTACAGCTTTCAAAGCAAGGCTGGTGGCGAAGGGTTATAGTCAGAAAGAAGGTGTAGACTATGACGAGACCTTCTCACCGGTAGCCATGCTTAAGTCCATTCATATACTCCTAGCCATAGCAGCACATAAGGACCTATAGATCTAGCAGATGGATGTTAAAACCGCATTTTTAAACGGGTACCTTGAAGAAGGTAGGGACATCTATATGCAACAGCCAGAAGGTTATGTGCAGAAGGGCGAAGAACATTTGGTGTGGAAGCTAAGGAAGTCGCTGTATGGACTTAAACAAGCTTCACGGTCATGGAATATTCATTTTGATGAAGTGATTAAATCCTATGGATTTTCACAATGTTCAAACGAGAGTTGCATGTACCGTCTATGTGTCAGCGGAGGCATGGTGTTCCTTGCACTTTATGTAGATGATATTCTCCTATTTGGTGACAATGTGGAAGTATTATCGGGCATAAATGGGTGGTTATCCGAACATTTTATATGAAGGACCTTGGGGAGGCAGGATACATCCTGGGGGTAAAAGTATTGCGGGAGCGCAATAAAAGGATGCTGACCTTGTCTCAAGGATCATATTAGGATACTGTGATTGCCCGTTTCAGCATGCAAACTGCCAAGAAAGGTCTGTTACCCTTCAGACATGGCATACATCTTTCCAAGGATCAGTGTCCGGTGACACAAAAGGAGAAAGATGAGATGAGGAACGTGTTGTGTGCATCGGCCGTGGGGAGCCTCATGTATGCAATGTTATGTACGACGCCAGATAGCGAGATACCATTCTAACCCTGGACAGGCACATTGGACCACGGTAAAGCACATACTCAAATACTTGCAAAGGACTAGAGACTATTGTCTCGTCTATTAGTGAGAGGAGTTGTACCCTATGGGTTATATTGATTCGGATTTCCAGGTAGAGCGAGACGAAAAGAATTCCACCTCTGGCTATGTGTTTACAATGGGAGGTGGGGCCATATCATGGAGGAATGCAAAGCAAAAGTGCATTGCTGACTCCACCATGGAAGCAGAATATGTGGCAGCTTCTGATGCTTTGAAAGAAGCTGTATGGTTTCGAAACATCCAACTGGAGTTGGACGTGATTCCTAAGCTACCCAAGACCATCATGGTATATTGTGATAATTCGGGAGCTGCGGCTAATTCAAAGGAACCACGAACTCACAGAGCAACAAAATACATTGAAAGGAAGTACCATATTATACGAGAAATCGTAGCAAGCGGTAATCTGCTAGTAGAGAAGATTGATACAAAAGATAATCTAGCGGATCCATTCACAAAAGCTCTGCCTCAGAAGGTCTACGAGATGCATGTACGTAACCTTGGGCTGAGGGCAAAGCCAGCCACATAGAATGATTGATGTAATAGCTAGATTAGTTTAGACGCGTTATACTCTGGAAAGCACATGTATAATGTTTTGAGTATAAGTGGGAGATTGATGGATTTATATACTGAAAGCATTATGATTGGTATATTATGTACATGGTCGATTTGTTAATATACTGGGAATCATAAATGTTGTATGTTCATCTCCTGTCTGAATTAACAAACATGTGTCGCAAACGCAATTATCTTCTTATCTCATTGATAGGGAGATCATACGGTTTGTAGTAGATCACGGAAAATCGTATGGATCGTTTGACCTAGCGAGATATAAATGGTTATCACAGCTGAGACAGTTCCAGGATAAACTGTCGGTGTAGGTTGCAGCATACGCGGTAATATGCATCTTATCATGGATGGCTTGTGACCGTCGTGTGAAGTGACACACAATTCTCACGTCAAATTATCAATCCGAGATCTTTTATATTCGCTCTCGTGGAAACTATCTACTCTTAAGAAGATGCATCAATAGCTAGGCAATACAATAGTCATTGGTTTTCTTTATCTATCTAGCTATGAATTGCAAACTACACTACAAATTGCATATAATCAAACATTCAACAATTTGCTTTATTCACCAATCACTTATTCTTATCAAAGGTTTGGGTAGATTAGAGTAACAAGTCCAACAATCTTAGAATCAAGTGAGTGTTTGTAAACTTCAATTGAGCCAAATTAAACCGAGCTATGTTGTAAACAATTTTAATTCCTATGAAGCTGAGCAAACGACACAATCCTAGTCAATCCCCTTTGTACCGGTGAATTGTCCGTAGATGAAATTAGAAATCTCAAACAGCTACGTTATCGATCCATAACTCACTCCAAATCGACCGTCGATTATTGTCCTATAATCCTAGCTTCAAGGTCAAAATTGATCTTCTAGGATTGCCTTCGTTGAATCCAATCCACCTAATCTCTCTCTTTTAATGTCACCAAGTTGATGGAATGATCCTTGGTTCTCCTTGATTCAAGTGGGGAAGGAGGTGTAGAGATGAATCTAGAGGAAAGTTAGTGACAATTATTTTTCAATTTGGCAAAAAGTTCTGCATTTAATTGATTTTCCCCCTTTTATAGACGAGCTAGCAGGGCCACGGATCGCCCGAGCCAACCACGGCTCGCCCAAGCCATCCTGGGAACCACAGAAATCTGAGAAAACACGTTCTGGCTCGGCCGAGCTAGAACCGCTCGACCAAGCCTGCTCTCTGTCAGCCAGGCTCGGTCGAGCCTGCACCGCTCTCCATTCCTTATTTGCACCTATTACACATCAATACAACACCACCAAACAATTTGAGCATAATACAATCAAATAAGTTCTCATGTCCACCATCTTACCACAAACCAAACTTCCACAAAAATTAATTCATTAATCCACTAGCACCACCATTCATTCCACACCATTATTCATCCAAATACCAAAACCAAATAAAAAGAATTAAACACATGCAAGCTCGCCATGATTCATCAAAACATTCAATAGAAACGAAAACCAATCAATTTCAACATCCAAGATCCACAATCCAAAGTAGAGGTAAATCAACATTGTTATACAACCAAATCGAATATCCAAATCATTCAACTTCAACTAAACTAAACTAAACTAAGCTAGAGATACAGATAGAGATAGAGATAAGAGATGAGAGAGTGAACCAGAAGAGGGCACCGGGATACCGACCACTCCCCCCAAACTTAGTCAAGTGAGACTAAGTTTGTAAAAAGGTACCCGGTGCGCTCGCACTCCCTTTAGTCAGCCGGTGGGGGTAGGTGGTCGAGCAAAGAAATAGCCAAAACTGTACGGGGACCATCATTCACATAGTACGGTTTAGCTCGATGTCCATTAATCTTAAAGGATGGTCCATTATCCCGTGTTAATTCCAAAGTACCATTATCAAAAACTTGCTTTACCACAAAAGGTCCCGACCATCTTTAACAAAACTTGTCAGGCATCAACTTGAGCCTAGAATTAAACAGGAGCACCAAATCACCAGGATTAAAAATCTTACCACGGATATGCATATCATCATGAAACTTCTTGGTTCGCTCCTTATAAATCATTGAATTTTCATATGCCTCATTGCGAAACTCATCCATCGCATTCAGATGTAAAGCTCGATCCCCTTGGGCTTTCCTCCAATTAATATTAACAATCTTCAAGGCCCAATAAGCCTTGTGCTCCAATTCCACCGGTAAGTGACACGACTTCCCAAATACCAATTGGTAAGGAGACATTCCAATCGGAGTTTTAAAAGCCGTACGATATGCCCATAAGGCATCATCCAGCCGCTTTGACCAATCTTTCCTAGAAGCAATAGTTTTCTCCAAAATAGACTTAATCTCCCTATTGGCAAGCTCTGTCTGCCCATTGGCTTGAGGGTGATAAGGAGTAGTTATTCTGTGCTTAACTCCATATCGTGCAAATAAATTTTCCAACATCTTATTGCAAAAGTGGCTGCCACCATCACTAATTAGAGTTCTAGGAATTCCAAACCGGGTTACCAAACCTTGCAAAAATTTCATCACAACTTTAGCATCATTAGTAACAGTTGGATTAGCTTCCACCCAATGGGAAACATAGTCCACTGCAAGAAGAATGTATTGATAACCACAAGATGAGGGAAAAGGTCCCATAAACTCAATCCCCCAAACATCAAATAAATCTACTTCAATAAAGAGTTTAGAAGGCATTTCATCTCGACGAGAAATCGACCCTGTTTTCTGACACCTATTACAAGCTTTTACAAAGTTCATGCAGTCACGGTAAATAGAAGGCCAATAAAAACCACATGATAATACCTTCAACGCCGTTCTATTAGCTGCAAAGTGACCTCCACTCTCAGAAGCATGACATTCTTCTATTATCTGTCGCTACTCCCCTTGGTGCACACATCTTCGAATGATACCATCTGCACACCTTTGAAACAAGAAAGGTTCCTCCCAATAATAAAATCTCACATCCTTAAGGAATTTGTTCCTTTGATGGTACTTCAAATCAGGAGGAAACACTCCCGCAACAAGAAAATTAGAGAAATCAGCATACCAAGGGGTGTTATAAGCAACATAAAAGACATGTTCATCTGGAAAGGAATCATTGATACAAAGTTTAGAGTCATCTCCCTTTATAGGTTCCTCTAACATAGATAAATGATCAACTATCACATTTTCACAACCTTTCCTATCTCTTATTTCAATGTCAAATTCTTGTAACAAAAGAATCCATCTGATAAGCCTAGGTTTTGCATCCGACTTTTTAAACAAATAACGAATAGCTGCATGATCCATATAAACAATTGATTTAACTCCCACTAGATAAGGACGAAATTTAACATATGCATAAACCAAAGCTAGAAATTCTTTCTCCGTAACAATATAATTGCATTGAGCTGGATTCAAAATCTTACTAGCACAAGTAATTACCCTAAAAACTTTGACCCTAACTTGTCCAAGAGCAACCCCTGGCGCAACATCACTTGCATCACACATCGACACAAACTCCTCATTCCAATTAGGAGAAATGAGCACTGAAGCTGTCACCAAAGCCATTTTCAATCTCTCAAATGCGGAAACACAAGCTTCATCAAACACAAATTTCACATCCTTCTCAAGCAAACTACATAATGGTTGAGTTATCTTTGAAAAATCTTGAATGAATCTCCTATAAAATCCGGCATGTCCTAAAAAACTTCTTACCCCTTTTACAGTCTTCGGAATAGGTAATTGTTCTATAGCAACAATCTTAGCTTTATCTACTTCTAAACCTTTACTTGAGATTTTATGTCCTAACACCACCCCTTCGCAAACCATAAAATGACATTTTTCCCAATTAAGCACTAAATTCGTCTCTTCACATCTATTCAAAATAGTTTCTAAATTTTTCAGACATGTATCAAAAGAATTACAAAATACCAAAAAATCATCCATGAATACCTCCATAATTTCCTCAATAAGTCCATGGAAAATAGCCATCATGCACCTTTGAAAAGTCGCCGGTGCATTGCAAAGTCCGAAAGGCATTCTTCGATAAGCAAAAACCCCGTAAGGACATGTAAAAGCTGTTTTATGTTGATCCTCCGGTGCCACCATGATTTGATTGTAACCCGAATAGCCATCCAAGAAACAATAATGAGAGTTCCCTGCAAGACGATCAAGCATTTGATCAATAAATGGTAATGGAAAATGATCTTTACGTGTTGCTAGATTTAAAGCACGGTAATCAATGCAAAATTGCCATCCTTTAGTTGGTCTCTCCATCACTTCTTCCCCATTTTCCTTTAACACTTTTTCAAAACCCCCCTTTTTGGGTACCATATGTGTCGGGCTCACCCTCTCACAATCACTTGGAGCATAAATGATGTTATTATCCAACAACTTAAGGACTTCTTTCTTCACAACCTCCTGCATCATTGGGTTCAATCTTCTTTTAGGTTGCCTCTTTGGTTTACATGTCTCTTCAAGAAGTATTTTGTGCATACAAATGGCTGGGCTTATCCCCTTTATATCAGACAATTGCCACCCAATAGCCGACCTATGCATCCTCAAAACCCGAAGTAACTTCTCAATTTCACAACTTGAAAGCTTTGTAGATATGATTACTGGATAAGTCTCATCCTCACCCAAGAAAGCATATTTTAAATGATCCGGAAACTTTTTCAATTCAACTTCTGGAGCTCTATTCTTAACTTCCATCTTCTTTCGTTTAGCTTCATCTACCTCCTCCTTAGTTTGCAATTCCAAGAACTTCACTTCCCCGTTCAACATCTCTAGGGGAAAATTATCGAGGATTCGAACATACTCAACAATGTCTTCCTTTATTTCTTCATCCCTACTAACATCTTTTGAATAGTAAGAATTTTGCAATATCTCTTCCAATGGCTCACTTTCAACTCTTTTTGTAAAATCCGGATATTTCATTACCTCTACCATGCTACAATTCTCTTCACCATCATCTTCCATACTTCTCTTCATTGCTTCCGGAAAAGAGAAAGTAATCTTCCTATCATCAAATTGAAAAGTTAGTTGCCCATGCTTCATATCAAATAATGCTCCTCCGGTAGATAAAAATGGTCTCCCTAATATCAAAGGAAAATCACCATCATCCTCCATATCTAGTATTACAAAATCAGCCGGAAATATAAAATTGTGTACTTTAGCCAACACATCTTCTACAATCCCTTTTGGATACGATAAAGAACGATCCGCCATTTGAAGGGTCATAGTAGTTGGTTTAATTTCGTCTATTTCCAATTTCTTGAACAAAGAGTAAGGCATCAAGTTGATGCTAGCCCCCGAATCACATAAAGCTCGCATCACTTCCATTCCCCCAATTATGCATGAAATTGTAAAACTCCTGGGATCTTGTCGTTTAAAAGGCATCTTCCTTTGAATTACGGCACTACATTCCTCAAAAAGATTTACCGTCTCATATTCTCCTATGCCGTACTTACTCTTTTGAGTAAACATTTCTTTCAACGTCTTCATGTACTCCGACATTTCTTGCAAAACTTCTAATAAAGGAAGATTCATTTGGATCTTGCTCATGTGCTCTAAGAATCGAGCAAACTTCCTATTCTTCCTGCTCTTCTCGAATCGTTGAGGAAAAGGTATACGAGGTGAGGTTTCTTTATCCACAGATTTCTCCCCCATTGCCTCTTTCTCCTTCACCACTTTTGGAATGATTTATTCTTCCTCCTTGAAAGTAACTCTCTTTTTAGTGCCTACTTCAATCTTATTTTTTTGTGCTTCATATTCCTTTTGTTTCGGTCCTTCATAAGAATGCCCACTCCTTGTTGTGATGGCTCTACACTTTTCCTCAAAAAGACTCTTTTCATCCTTACTTAATTGATTCATAATACACGAAACTTGTGTTTTGATATCCTCCAACATTTCTACATTTTTCTCACACTGTCATTTTTTCTCTCAATTTCTGGTATTTTTCCTCTTCTCCCAAGTACATCCTTTTTTGTTCATTCCAATAAATTTGTGAAGGTAGAATAGACTCTAGCCGTGAATTCATTTCACTTTCCCCACTATATGGCTCATACTCTCGATACTCTTTCCACTTGTCCTCTTTAAAAGGTACATTTCCTCTATACCCATGTTCCTTTCCTTCCAATTTGTTCATCAAGTTGTCCATTTTTTCTTGCATAGAAGCCATTTGTTCTCTTAACACCTCTATCTCGTTTTCCATTCTTACTGATTTCACCACCTTACACTCCATTCCTCCTCTTGACCATTGACAATTATTAGCAGCTATTCTCTCAATCATCCTCCATGCTTCTTCTTCTTCTAGATCTAAAAACACTCCCCCGGACGATGCATCCAATAAGACTTTCGACTCAAATTCCAACCCTCCATAAAATTGACAAATTAATTGACTTTGCTGGAAACCATGTCTTGGACATTTCCGAATTAGCTCACGGAACCTATCCCATGCCTCGTATAGAGCTTCATCGTATCTTTGCCCAAACGATGTGATATCAGCTCTTCTTTTCAAAGTCAAACTTGGTGGAAAAAACTTGAATAGAAACTTCTCTCTCAACTCTTCCCAAGTGACAATATTTGATTTGTCCAAGCCTTCAAACCAATTCCTAGCACCATCTCTCAAAGAGAATGAGAATAACCGCAGCCGTATTTGATCTTGAGGCACTTGATTGATCTTTATAGTATCCGTAATCTCCAAAAATCGAGAAATATGAACATTTGGATCCTCGGTTAAATGCCCCCCAAATTGGTTATTTTGTATCATTTGGACCAACTGTGGCTTTATCTCGAATTGTGTAGCATTTACTCCTAACCGAAAACCTCCCGTTAACGGTTCACCTTGAGGTCAAAAAAGATTTTGTAATGGTCTCCTCTGACCAGTCCTCTCATTGATCATGGCCTTCATCAACTCGAGTTGCCTTTTCAACTCTTCTATCCTAACCGTGACTTCCCCATTATTAGCCATCTCAAAATCAATTTGAATATTTTATCTTCTTTCTTGTAAACAATTTGATCGAGTGATCATAAACTACCTAGGAAAAATCCACAAAACCAATTACAAGTAAACAATTCAACAAAAACAAACAAACACAAAGAACAACGAAACAATGTTAGTAAGAATATTCACACAAAGATTTCCTCAAACACCTAGCATACCACACTTCAACTTTCAATAATTCCACAAAACCTACTAAAAGATTCCCCGGCAACGGCGCTAAAAACGAGACCGTCTTGTGAAGTGACACACAATTCTCACGTCAAATTATCAATCCGAGATCTTTTCTATTCGCTCTCGTGGAAACTATCTACTCGTAAGAAGATGCATCAATAGCTAGGCAATACAATAGTCGTTGGTTTTCTTTATCTATCTAGCTATGAATTGCAAACTACACTACAAATTGCATATAATCAAACATTCAACAATTTGCTTAATTCACCAATCACTTATTTTTATCATAGCTTTGGGTAGATTAGAGTAACAAGTCCAACAATCTTAGAATGAAGTGAGTGTTTGTAAACTTCAATTGAGCCAAATTAAACCAAGCTATGTTGTAAACGATTTTAATTCCTATGAAGCTGAGCAATCGACACTATCCTAGTCAATCCCCTTTGTACCGGTGAATTGTCCGTAGATGAAATTAGAAATCTCAAACAGCTACGTTATCGATCCCTAACTCACTCCAAATCGACCGTCGATTATTGACCTATAATCCTAGCTCCGTACATGGATTGGAACTAACACTATATGATTATGCACTTATCACGACGTTTCCGTCCGCGTATTGGCCGCAACGGTCACATCAACTACCTATAGATTGGCTATTACCTACATCTAATAGGTATGAACAAGCTCAAGTGCAAATCAAGACTTCATAAAAAAGTAAACAAACATAGAAGGTTCAATCCATCTCAATATCCATATTACAACACTCACTTAAGAATTTAGCTCCTCATACCTTGAATTTGAAGCAATACAAGTTGAAAGATAAGAATTGACATTACAAAGCTTCAAGGTTAAAATTGATCTTCTAGGATTGCCTTCGTTGAATCCAATCCACCTAATCTCTCTCTTCTAATGTCACCAAGTTGACGGAATGATCCTTGGTTCTCCTTGATTCAAGTGGGGAAGGAGGTGTAGAGATGAATCTAGAGGGAAGTTAGTGACGGTTATTTTTCAATTTGGCAAAAAGTTCTTCATTTAATTGATTTTCCCCCTTTTATAGACGAGCTAGCAGGGCCTCGGATCGCCCGAGCCAACCACTGCTCGCCCGAGCCATCCTGGGAACCACATAAATCTGAGAAAACAAGTTCTGGTTCGGCCGAGCCAGAACAGCTCGACCGAGCCTGCTCTCTGTCAGCCAGGCTCGGTCGAGCCTACACTGCTCAGCCAAGCAGAGCCTCTGCCCGGCTCAGCTCGGCCGAGCCTGCTTCGCTCGGCCGAGCGAGTCCTCCAAGCTTCCAAAACCATCCTTTCATTCCGCTCGGGCGAGCCTAACCTCCTCGGACTCCAAACTCGGGCGATTTACCTCCAAAACTTCCCAAAATATGTTGTATTATGCTGAAAACATATCCTACATCATTTCAAACATGAAAACACGAAAACAAGACAAAAGAACAACAAAAACATATGATATGAGGGTAAAATGGCCACAAACATGCACGATCACATAAGTCATTTTACACACATATCAGCTTGGTATGTTGGTGTGGGGCACACATTGATAAGGACCTAAGTCGAGATCGATTCTTTTATCTGACATTAAAAGAATCTAGATATCTATGGCTTGATGAGATCCTAAGCCTATATGAAGGTACATAAGTATATGCAGATTGTGTATTACTTTGAGTTGCAGTGAAAGGCTCTGGTTGAGCTTCTATATCTGTATCTTGGGTAATAGCAGTTTGTATATGACTGTGTGGTACTGGAACAAGGTAACCAGGTCCAGTATAGGATGGTGACATTCCCTGAGCAACTCAAAAGGTTCGTTATGCTAAAGTCCTGCAGGCTGATTAAGTTCAAGCATAAGTGAAATGGTTTGAGTGGATTGACTCAGGAATATAAGATGTTAATTAATTAAATAGCTTGTCAGAGCTTAATTTAATTAACGAATGTCTGTAACCTTAAATGTGGGGATAAAACGAGCCCGTGCAATGCGTACCTCAAAACGTGGTAGCAAATAGGTAGGACAGTATTGATTCTCTTGTGTAATGAATCAATATTATTTAATTAATTATATTCATGGGTTGAATATGGGAATTAATTAATTGATAGGCCTTATTTGCTATTTGAATTCTGGTCCCTGGTCTAGCCCACGAAATTCAGGCCCAATAGAAGTCCAGTATTTTCCTGTAAATAGGCCTCAGTTCCTCAGATCTCAACACACTACAAGATCATAAGTTGCACACAGCAAACCAGAATTTTGGAGTTGTGGTGATCGACTAGATCTGAGAAACGAGGAGGAAATTCTGCTTCTCAACCTAACGAGGAATCTGAAGAGAATCTTCACCAAATATTCAGATTGAGTTGGGATACAGATCAGAAAATCAGATTAGGAGGATTGTCTTCTTTCTTCTCTTTCCTTATTGTTTTTGAAAATTACATATTAATTTTCATAGATTTATTTCTTCAATCTGTTAGGAATTAAATCTTTGTGCGTGGGAAAAGATCAAGAGAAATCTCTGCGCACTCGTTCTTTAGGGTTTCGCAATCCAGGTATTCCGCATAAACCTTCTATATGCATAATCAATAGGAGCATGCTAGGAATAATCAAAGGCATAGCAATTTATTTTTGATATTCCAATTAACGATCCGGGCAAACAGACTACGTGATTCAGGTCACGAATCCCTTCAGATGTCCACAAGTTGGACACCATTCTTGAGAAGAAACTGAGACATTGTCTCATTCCAAGCTCGGGGTTCTTGTTTTAACCCATAGAGAGCCTTCCTCAATTTATAAACTTGATTTCCTTTATCAAAGTTTGGGGGCTATTCCACATAAACTTCTTCTTTGAGCCCCCGTTCAAAAAGAACTCTTCACATCCATCTGGAACACTGTGAAGTTGTTGTTAGCGGCATAAACAAGGAATAGTTGAATAGCTTCAAGTCTTTCTACTGGAGAGAAAGTCTTATTCAAGTCGATCCCTTCGAATTGAGCATACACTTTTGCTACGAGCCTTGCTTTATTCCTTACTATGTTCCCTATCTCGTCTATTTTTTTCTTGAAGACCCATTTGGTGCCAATAACTGACTGATGATTTGGTCGATCCACCAAGTACCATACTTCATTTCTTCTGAACTCAACAAGCTCCTCTTGCATGGCATTGATCCAGTTTGTCGAATTCAGAGCATCCCCGATCTTTGTGGGTTCTGATTGTTGAGAGATAAAACAAGTAAGCTATGTGCTTTATTGTCTCGTGCGAACTGCGTTAGCAATATTGTCTAGCACGGCCACTTCGGGATGATGTCTCAACAATTTTGGCTTCTCGAGTTGAGTGACTTCTATCGATTGAATGAATACTCTAAGATACTCAGTATCGTATGCTCCCATTACTAGAACTTGAACTAAGGTTGATTCCACCATGGCTAGACCATCTGGAACAGGAACTTGATCTTCATCACCTAGATTTGAAACTTCTCCTCCAATAGTAACTTCAAACATCTGCGTTCCTTGGTCCCCTTGATTGATTGTTGGTTGAACATCCTCAGGATGAACATTTTCATCTTCAAGAAAGTCAGCTTGGGTAGGCAACTTAGTTTCAGTTTGGCCTCCAGACCTTGCTTTGTCTTGATCTACTGAGGTGCCATCTAGATTGATGCTTGTGGTTATAGTTAGTGAACCAATGGCCTCAGCAACGTCAGTTGTATCACCAACCTTGTCCTCTGGAGTACTTGAATGATCATTCACAGATCTAGCCTGAGAAACTCCATTTGAATAATCTTTATCAGAACTGAGTTTCTCACAGGCTCACCATGTTCCAGGTCCTTTAAGGTCCTGCACACTAAAATAGACTCATAAAAATAATAGAGTATGTTACTTCCACAAGTCCGGTGGTCTTGTTAAGTCTCTATATCCCTTGTATGAAGGGTGTCCATATCCAAGGAATACACCTTCATCTGATTTGGGACTAAAAGTATTCAACTTAGACTTTCCATTGTTATGAATATAACACGGAGGACCAAAAGCACGTTGAAGAGCTATAGAAGGCTTACGACCATTGTAGACTTCGTACGAGATTTTGTGATTCGACTGTTGATAGCGCTTCTATTCTGAGTAAAGCACGCCGTCATCAAGGCTTCTCCCCTATAGCATTCTCTTAAATCAGCTTCAACAAGCATAGTCATCACTGCCTCCTTGAGTGTTCAGTTTCTTCGCTCGACAAGACCATTCTGCTAGGGCATTTAAGGAGATTGATATGTGTGTAAAATGAGCAATTTATTGATATGTTTGAATTCTTGTTAGTGTTTATTTCACCCACATATCATAAGTTTTTGGTTTGTTTTTGTCTTGTTTTCGTATTTTGTTGTGACAGCATTGTGTACGGAAGGAATTGAGCTTTTTTCATCAAGTTTGACCCATTTTTGGTGAAATATCATCCCAGATTGTGCACAAGCCTCGAGAATCTTAACCCGGATGGTGTAGAGGAGCAGCAGGGAGATTTCAGAGCAAAATCACGGTCTGAACAGGGTGGATTAGGCCGAGATTTGCCTCTGTAGGGCAGGTCTTGACCGAACCTTGCAGAGCTCGGCAAGGATCTGCTCTACAAAGGCAAATCTCAGTTGAGCTGGATTCATCCAAGGCGATACCGAGCGTGTTGTTTTGGCAATTCTTCAGTTTTGAACCATCCGAGTCTAACCAATTTCATCCGGGGCGAGATGGGGGTCTGAGAACTTAATATAAAAGGTGGAAGGACGAATGGGGAAAGGAATTTTGGCACTTTTTACATTTTTGAGACGGTTATTCACTCACAAAAACACTACCAACTCCATCCAACCATCAATTGAAGCGTATCCAAGTCCAAATCTATCCAATTGATGAATACATGAAGATTCAAGTGTAGATCAAGGCCAAATCATTCAATTGGGGGAAATTGCTATTTTAATTCTACCTTGTAATGGATAAGTGTTGTTTTTCTATTCAATTGAACAAATCTCAAGGTATGAGTAGCTAGATTACATTAGGATGTTTGATTGAATGATGTAGTCAATGATTTTGATCAATTCATTGCTTGTTTACCTCTTCCTTGTTGATTAAGACATGTTATATCTTATTAACATTCAAGTATTGTAGATAAGAGTCAATTGCTTGATAATTGACATTGAGATTGCAACCAATACGCGGATTAAAATGTCGTGATAAGCATGATCGTATATATGTCTCGATCCCATCCCTGTGTGGAGGAAGCAAATAGGTTAAGTGTCCATGGTCATTTCGGAGTGTGCTAGGATTAGATAACATAACAATTTGTTAATCTTAGCTCATCTACGATTAATTTACCTGTGCTAAAGGGATTAGTCATATGAGTGTGTATCGACCATCTCTTGGAATATTAATTTGTGTTTGCATGATTCAATTGGTTTTAACTGTTCACTAAAAAGTTCTCTCCAATATTCTACTTTTCCCTCTAACGAGATCATTTGATTTGAGCTTGTTCTTGTTATTGTCGGATTGATTGAGGTTGTGATTGTGTATATGATAATGATGATGATTGTTAGTTTTGATTCATGTTTTGTTATTGATTACTAGTTAGATAGATATGAATTAGATTGTGTTCAGTCAATACTCAATCTCAACGATAGTATTTGCTTAGATACGATAGCAACACAACATAAACTAGTATTCTAGCAAGCAAACGAAGAAGGTCCCAGATTTGACATATTTTTATTCTTGCATCCCTAGGAATTTAAGTGTTTGAATTTTTAGCGATCATGTTTTGGCACCATTGCTGGGGACTTAATTCAGTTGGTTGCTAGATATTAGTGAACTTGTGTTGCTTGTAGTCTAAGTGTTTGTTAAATTTTTTATTTGATTAAAATTTGTTTGTTAGATTGTTGATTTGGTATTTTTGAATTGTGCAAGGTGATGTATGGTTAAAAGCTCAAAGATTGGAATAGCAAAGGAATTGACGTGAGCTTGAAGGCATTGAAGAAGAGATGACGAACAAACCGAGAGCAACCTCGGAGATGTTGGATGAGTTGGAGAGACAAGTGATGGAGATTCAAGCACGTCTCTATGAAAAACAAAGACTGCAGAGGACACTCCATAGTGTATTCAAAAAAATTGTCGGGAGATGGAAGAGAGCACCGTACGGTGAAGGTTGAAAAGAAATATAGAGAAAATGGTTTGTGGAGGAGCCAATTGGATCTATTGCAAGAAAAAATAAATTTGTTGATGAGGTCAAGTAGAAAGAGTGAGGCAGTGAATGAGAGAATGTGTGAGAAGGATGATTGGAAACATGAGGTGACTCCAATGCAAGTATGGACCATTGCCAAGCAAATGTGTGAAAGAAATCAAGAGGAGGAATCTTCAAAGGATATAAAAATAATCTCGAAGATGAGTTTCAATGTGATTAATGAAGGCATGGGAGATAAGAATGCAAGCATTGTGATGAAATCCGATGAAAGAATGAGTGATGTTGAAGAGAAAAAGACAACGGAAGATAAAAAGGTGAAGAGGATAGATGAGGTCAAGGAAGAAGGAGTAAAGGAGTTGCAAGACGAAGAACCAATAAAGAAAGGTGAAGATCCACTTGAAGGATATGAGGCTAATGAAGACACCAAGGAGGAGATGCTAGTCATTGAAAATGAGAAGAATGGTGATATAGAGATATCTTCACATGAGGAAATGCAAAAAGTTCCGGCCTTGGTACATCATTTTGAAGAGGAGAATGCGGAGAAAACTATGTCAGGAGGTCCATGTGGAGAGTTGGTGTTTACCCTTCCTTCTCGGTTGATAGGCAAGTTTGAAAATAAGGTGGTGTCAAATAAGAAGGTGAATGAGGTTTGTAAGTTGTTTGAGAAAGGAGTTGGATTGAAGAGATCGAGTAGTTTTGATAGGGCATTTGAAAATTCTTTAGTGATTGAGACATCGTTAGATGGTGTGTTGGATAGCTTGCTTGTGTTGAGAGAATTCCGAGAAGTAATGAGGTCAAGTTTGGTTGGAGGAAGCTTAGGAAGTAGATCAATCGACAAGTTGCTTCCGAGTAGTGTTCGGTCAGTAGAGAAAGGTACAATATCTACAATATTTTTTGACGATGGATGACGATGGTAAGGTCGTCGAGCTACCGACGTAAACCGAAGCGCTTGTTGGGAGGCAACCCACCCGTCATTTTTTATTTTGTTTTAAATTATCGCCTAGATAGTTTCCTTAACTTTTCTTGTTGATTTGTTGATTACTTGGTTAGATATATGCTAGGGGAAGCGTTTGGAGCATAAGGAGTGATTGACTATCGTCGGCTAATATTACAAACTTAGTCTCACTTGACTAAGTTTAGGGGGATGTGCCCGCTGCCGGTGTTTTGGTTTACACTTTTCCTCTTCTTACCTTGACTTTATCTACCTTGTCTTGTTTAGATGATTTCCTTTATGTTTGGATTTGGATATTGATTACATTTGGATGATTCGATTGGGTTGTACTATACTTTTTGCATTTGTATGTTGAATGTTTTTATCATTTATCGATTGGTGTTTGATTTGAGTTTCATTGGTGTATTCATTCTACATTTTTTATGAATGGATTGTGGAATTTGTGAGGTGCTAGTGGTACATAGTTTTAATTTGATTTAAGGGATGGAATGTTTGGGGGAAGGATGTTTGGATAAGAGGATATTTGATTAAATGTTCATATTTTTGTGAAGATGAATTCGGGAAGTGTTTTGTAGTGAAACTTTGATAGGTGGATATGAGCTTTTTTTTTAGATGGATTATTCTCAAATGGTGGTGTATTTGTGTTTGTGTTTGTGTTTAGTAGGTACATTAAGGTGTATTTGATCGTGGATGCCAATGGGTAACACATTCTATTGTTTCTCTTGCCATTTAGGTTTTGATTGTTGATTGTGTAGTTTTTATTCTAGGTTGTTGGCATGTTTGCATGATTATGTGTTGTGTGATGAACCGGAACTAGACTTGAGATCTACTCTTGATGAACTAGTGAAGTATGAGTTCTACTTGAACCGATGATAGTGCGAAATCATTTATATCGAATCATGCTATGGTTGAACTTTTGAATTTCCGAGCTTTGTGTGTGTTAATGCTTGAGACTTGACAAAAAGTTGTGAGAATTGAACTATGATATTGTCATATCTTTTCAATTGTGAGAGGCGAGATTGAGAGTAAGAAATCTAGAACATCCATCCATTCTCTATCTATTAGCATGAGCTTTTAACTAGAAAATATATTAGGCCATCGATTCCTAATCCTACCTTGTACATTGGAGGTATAAGGCATTATATTTGATCATTATTTGCCTTTCATACATTTGTTCCCCGTGATTGAGCTTTAATGGAGGTTTTTCTTTGATATGATTAAGAACAAGTTTGGGGGATGTGTGTATGAGGGTGAATATGGCGTTGTGAGTTTGGGAATGGGAATTTTTTGTTTTGGTAGATGGAATCCCGTTTGTTGAGGCAAAGAAAGAAATTGAAAAGTTGAAATAAAAGGGTGCAAGTCATGAAAAATGAGCACCAAGGAAAAAGATTGTGGTAAAAAATAAAAAAAAGAGTAAAAGCAAAACATGCAAGGGAATGAGAAAAGAAAAGAAAAAAGTAGAAAAGTGGAAACGCCAAAAAAAAGTATGTGAAGTCGAATAGGCATCCGAATTAGAGGTTTGAAGCAAATGATGGGGGTTTTGGAAAACTGAGGAGTTTAGTCACTTTGGCATAAAACTACCTACCTTTTAGACAATCACGTTATAACCAAAACAAAGACCTTCTCGATTCTAAAATCTAGCTCGTAGTAGTATAGTGGTGAGATAAGATGCAAGCCTATTGAAATCGAACTTGATATATAGTTCTTGAGTGAACAGTCCCTAAACGCGAGAGGGAGTTAATTTCATTTCTTATATCTATCTTGTTGAGAGGTTTGAGTCTCTTGCATTAACTGTTGCACAAATTTAGGTGATAATCTTGTTTGATTGAGGCACGATAAGATAGATATGATGAGCTATGAGGTATTGCATTAGGTAGGTTGATTTCATTATTTTGTTTTGATTGAGGACAATCAAAGGTTTAAGTTTGGGGGATTATGATATGTGTGTGAAATGACAAATTTATTGATATGTTTGAGTGCTTGTTTGTGTTCATTTCACTCACATATTATAGGTTTTTTGTTTGTTATTGTCTCGTTTTCGTGTTTTGTTGTGTTGGCGTTGTGTAGGGAAGGAATTGAGTATCTTTCATCAAGTTTGACCCATTTTTTGTGAAATATCGACCCGGATCGTGCACAAGCCTTGAGAACCAGATGGGGTAGAGGAGCAGCAGGGAGATTTCAAAGCCAAATCCCGGTCCAGACAAGGTGGGTTTGGCCAAGATTTGCCTCTGTAGGGCAGGTCTCGACCGAACGCTGCAGAGCTCGGCCAGGATCTGCTCTATAGAGGCAAATCCTGGTCAAGCTGGATTTATCCAGGGAGAGATCGAGCATGTTGTTTTGCCAATTTTTCAGTTTTGAAGCATCCGGGTCGAGCCAATTTCATCCGTGGCGAGATGGAGGTCTGGGAACTTAATATAAAAGGTGGAAGGACAAGTGGGGAAAGGACTCTTGGCACTTTTTACATTTTTTGTGGCGGTTATTCACTCACAAAAACACTACCCACTCCATCCAACCATAAATTGATGCGGATCCAAGTCCAAATCTATCCAATTGATGAATACATGAAGATTCAAGAGTGGATCAAGGCCAAATCATCCAATTGGGGGAAATTGTTTTTTCAATTCTACATTGTAATGGATAAGTGTTGTTTTTCTATTAAATTGAACTAATCTCAAGATATGAATAGCTAGATTACATTAGGATGTTGGATTGAATGATGTGGTGAATGAGTTTGATCAATCGATTGTTTGTTTTCCTCTTCCATTTTGATTAGGACATGCAAAATCTTATTTCTATTCAAGTAATGTAGAAAAACAAACTTATTCCTTTGATACCACTTGTTGGTCCCAGATCAGAGTTGTCGTGGTGAATAAGAAACAAGCAACACACACGAATGCAGCGGAAGTCTAAATATTATCTTGCACTTATGTTCTTGTTAAATGTTTATGCTCAGAATCGTACTTAGGGTTTTCTTCAAATATACTGTAACAACTTGAGTTGCTAGGTTTTAAATCAATGAACAGAAACCAATAGAACAGTAAAGAACATGCAATATTTATAGTGGTTCGATCCAATAGATCTACGTCCACTCCTCAGCCGTATCGCTAAGAATTCACTAAAAAGATATTAAAGTACAAGGATTCGCCGAACACTTGTAGCAGGTAGTGAACCTTCGACCTAGCCACTACAAAGATATCCTCCGATGCTTCACTCTTCTAGTGCGCAGCTCTGGCCAAGTCAAGGGTGACACCTTCGTAAAACTTGTCCTTTGCTGGAATTGGAGATTTTATAGTTCTCTCCGAACTCGGTCTGGTTTGCGGCTGATGCCCGTCGGAGTCAATCCTTTTTAGAAAAGACTGTTGGATGCTTCCAGATTTGGAAGGTATCCCAATGATTAAAGATTCTTAAGCTAAGTCAAGGAATCTCTTCAATGTAGTGTTAGATATTGAATGGGGACACTACGGCGGTTGTTGAGAGCTTTGAATATTCTCAGATGTGAGCTCTCAACTAACTAACTACTCTCTTTTGCCTTTTTCGTTTTGTCAAAAAAATCCTTTTTGGTTCGCTCTGTAAAATGTGCGAGTTGATTCGAGAGTTGAGTAGTTGTCTTCTCTCTGTTTGGACTTGTCTTTTTTATCTGGAGATTCAAACTTTGAATCTCCATACCCGTTAGATACAACGGCTCCTTCGTCCAAGAGAGTAACTTGCTTTTTCGTCCTTTCCGGCATGTACAATACCTTTTTACCTACTTTGGGTAAGGCTTTTGTCCTTGGTTGTACTTTCTGTCAGAACGGGCGTCTTTCCCAAGTATCTGCTGAGTATCTCCTACTAGGCATTCTATCGGAAAAAGCTGGGAGTACTCTGCTAAGCCTTTTGTTTGCTAGGCTCTTCTAGCAATCTGCTCTTCAATCTGCTGACTCCTTTAGCATATGCGTCTTTAGCACTTAAGTCTTTATCTGCTGATTGCTAATGCTTAGCAATCTGCTAGAATGCTAGGGAATGCTGACTCCTTCGGCATTCTGCTATCACTTGCTTCTGACTGCTGACCACTTGTCCTTAGCAATCTCTTCCTTCAGCATGTGATTGCTAACGCCTTAGCAATCATTCTTCTTAGCACTTGACCGCTAACGTCTCTAGCAGCCATTTTTGTCTGCTGATATCTCTAGCAGCTACCATCTGTGAGAATACTTCTAGCATTCCGAAGTTGCTTGAACTTGATATTCTTCGTTCCATCTGCTGAATTCTTCAGCAGTCTTCTCAAGCACTTACTAATCTATTACAACTCGATATTTTTCCTTAACAGTATATTACATTGGAGTTGCTAGACTAAGCTAGAATTCAGCAATGATCGACCAAATAAATAAGCTTTGATTCAACAAAACTTTTACAATATTGATCCTAAGAGAGGAATTCGCAATTCATTCCCAACAGATAAGATTCAATTGCTTGATATTTGACATTGAGATTGCAGCCAATACGCGGATTGAGATGTCATGATTAGCATGATCTTATATATGTCTCGATCAAATCCCTGTGTAGAGGGAGCATATAGGTTAAGTGTCTACGGTCGTTTGGGAGTGTGTTAGGATTTGATAACATAACGGTTTGATAATCTTAGCTCATCTACGGTTAATTCACTGGTGCTAAGGGGATTAGTCATATGAGTGTGGATTGACCATCTCTTGGAAGATTAATTTGTGTTTGCTTGATTCAATTGGTTTAATTGTTCACTACAAAGTTCTCTTCAATATTCTACTTTTCCCTTTATTGAGATCATTTGATTTAAGCTTGTTCTTGTTATTCTTGGATTGATTGAGGTTGTGATTGTGAGTATGATAATGATGATGATTGTTAGTATTGATTCATGTTTTGTTATTGATTGCCAGTTAGATAGATAGGTATTAGATTGTGTTTAGTCAATACCCAAACTCAACAATAGAATTTGCTTAGATACGATAGCAAGACAACTTAAACTAGTATCCTAGTAGGCAAAAGAAGAATTTCTCGAATTTGATAAATTTTTATTCTTGCATCGCTAGGAATTTAATTTATTGAATTTTTAGTGTATCAGAGTTGACTTCTCGTGAGCAATGCCAGCATCAGCACAGAAATCCATCAGGGGACCGTTGCAAAACTTAGTCCTGTTATCTGACTAATTCTCTTCACGGTGACTCCCTTGTTGTGTTGCCCTTGAAGAATGAGCTCTGGAAGTTGAATCTTCACTTCATCCTTGCTCTTTAGCAGCCTTACCCATGTGTATCTCGAGTAGTCATCTACTACATTGAGAGTGAACCTCTTTCCTCCAATGGTGGATGGCTTGACTTGTCCAAATAGGTCCATGTGAAGTAGCTCAAGGAGTCTATGTGTGCTTGCTCTGAAGGTTTGATTCTTGAATGAAGCTCTGGTTTGCTTTCCCGTCTTGCATGCTCTGCAGAGACCTTCTTCTTTCTTGAACCTTGCTTGTGGTAGGCTTTCCACAAGCTTGTGCTTAGCTAAGTGTCTGATTGATTAGAAATTCAGGTGGCTTAGACTTTTATGTCATAGCCAGTTGACTCCTTCCTTAGATGTGCTTGTTGCGAAAAAGCATGTGTCTGTCTTCCCGCTCTCCCAATCAACAAAATCGAGATTTCCTTTCTTTCTTCCCTTGAGTACAGTCTCCTTGGAGTCTATGTCGTTGATCAAGCAATCTTTTTCAGCAAAAGTCACCTCATACCCAGATTGGATAAGCTGACTAACACTCAGAAAGTTATAACTGAGGTTGGTGACTAAGGATACGATTTTTATGATGATTCCATTATACTCTAAGCATCTTTTGCCGATCACTCTCCCCTTTGAGTCATCTCCAAAACTGACTAGTTGTCTTCTTGACATCTTCAGTTTTGAGAGGAGATTTTTTTCTCCGGTCATGTGGGCAGAACACCCACTGTCCAAACTCCAGGCTCTTTTCTTCTTCTTGAGCTGACTTTGGTGACCCTTATCCTGTAAAAAAAGTAAGGTTAGACTTAAGGTACTCATGTTTCTACGGGTCCTGTAGGGTTAGTCTTATGGATCCATCCTTTGGGAATCCATACTTGCTTCACCTTAAACATAAGTTTCACAACTTCCTCTCCCTTTCTCTTCCACTTGAGATAGTGTATGTTATTTATATGCATGTAGGAAGGAATGGGGTGTGTGTGAAACCTTGCCTAAAACTGAGTTTCTTGAAGTTGAGTTTCCTAGAAATGGCTTAATGGAAACTAAGTTTCGGTTAGGTTCTAGAAAACCGAGTTTGGGGTGCAAAGTCTTCATAGCCCTTGATATGAAAAAGTGATTGAGCTCAGACCTCGTATAGTTTTTCCTCCTATACGGATAAGTTCTCTTCTCATAAGAATTATGAGTGGCGAACCTCGAATTTCTAGAATCCATAAATAATAATGAATTTTTATAAAGATCAGTTCTAGCAGCTGAAGTGGGTTTCCTGGCATTAGGAACACTTTGCTTGACCGACTTCTTAGGCATCGCCGGATTCATCTCAGGTTTATTTGACTTATGTATGGATCAAATGTTTTTAAGCTCGGGTGCAGGAGTCAGTTTTGGAACTACTCGTCTACCTAACAGCTTAACTTCTAAACTAGAATCCTTCTTAAAATAATGATTAGAAATATTTCTAGTTTCAGAAGTTGATGCAAGATTGCTCAAACTGTTTTCTAAAAAACCTAGTCCTGACTTATAATATGGATCTCATTGTAAACTCAGGGTTTCTGAAATTTTCCTATTTCTAGTATAAAGTGAGCAGATAAATTTTTGATCACTAGCCATTTTCAGTTTCTGAGATTCACATTCTTCAAAAAGAGATTTAAAACTTTCTAGTAATGTTGAATGCTCCTCTCTAAGCTTGGCTAGCTCATCACTTACTAACTTTGATCCTTCGATTTACTCAGTCAGTATTGAAACTTTAAGTTTCAGTGAGGCATTCTCGCCAGCTAAAACATTTTTTAATTCGTAAAATTTTGCAAATTATTTATTGAAAACTTCGAGGGTAACATCCTCTGAATCTGAGCAATAAGATTCGGAGTCCTCTTCAATGCATGCTATATGAATAGAAACTGAGTTTGAAATATTTACCAAGTTCTGCGACTCAGCTTCAGTTGCCTCTTCTTCAGACTCAGCTGCTCCTTCCTCTTCTCTAAGCATGGCCATCAGCACTAGGAATGCTTCCTCCACAGCCTCATCGTTCGAAGTGTTGTAGCCATCATCGTTGTCTAAAATGTCTAGCACCTAAGTTCTAGATAGCATGGCCTTTGCAACAACTCTGGACCCTTTCATCTCGAGTACCCTCTTCAGGTGTTCCCTTTCCTCCTTAGATACCAGCGGACACTCGTACTTGAGGTGATCTGGAGAGTGGCACTCAAAGCATGCCTTGGGAGGTCTCTCAAGAAGTTTCATCATCTTCCTCATTTTCTCTTCAAGCTCTTCGATTGAGCTCTCTTCCTCCTTTTTCTGGTCGGAAGGTGTAGGTGCTTACTTTGATGTAGACATCTGACTGGATGATCTGTCAGCTTGGTAAGGGTTCTGAGGCCTTCTCTTGAATTCCCTCTTTAAGAAAAGGGTAGCATCTTCTTCGGGATGAGTGCTGACATTCCGCACAACTTCATTTTTGCTTGCCATTAGTATATCCCACTCGTGGGCTTGTAGCTAGGCGAACACATCCTTGGTCGTCATATTTGGGAGATCCTTGTCCTTCAAGTTGGTGACTTTGATGAACCTATCCTCCTTGGGCATCTTGGAGAGAATCTTTGCATTCTTATCCGTAATCTCATAAGTTCTCCCCAAGTTTTTTTCTCACAAATAATAGCATTAAATCTAGCTTCCATTGATTTCACATTTTCACCGGGAAGCATTTGAAATGACTCATACTTAACTACACAGTTTTAAAGTTTGTTTTGCTTCATCTGATCAGTCTCTTGGCAAAGAGTGCCAAGGAATTCCCACTTCTTCTTGGCGTTGTCGTAGGCAAGAGCTTCAATAACCAACGGCTCTGGTAGGGATTGAAAAATGAGCTGCATGGCCACTAAATCCAGCTGAAAAGAAATTTTGTCCTCTTTTGTCTACTCAGCATGAGGTTTATCCACAATCTCCAAGCCTCCTGCTCCTCCTAGGTGCGTGGTTACTTTTCGTGATCATCAGTGGTCTCTTGGATAGAACCTCATCCATCTCTGGATAGACGTTCTTCAGCATTATCATCGAACATTTCTTCCATATATCAAATTTTTTTGGTGTATACTTTGGAAGCTTCGTAATGTGTGTCATCTTAGCATACCTAAGCTTGAATACACACAGAAAAAGAAACAAAGTGCAAGGAACAGAGATTTGGTCCTAAATGACTCAACACAACTTTTGTCTTTAAGAACCTTGGCACGTGATACCACTAGTTTGTCCCAAAAATCAGAGTATGTAATATGCAACGGAAGTAAAAATAATATAAACTTGCACTTGTTCTCCTAAACAGATAGAACATAGTTTAAGGTACGTGAAATATGTTGAGCTTAGGTCTGTCATTATTAAGTCAGTTTCACAGTATATACACTTCAATACTTGGACAAGTATTGAAGGTTTTGAAAGACAATTTTCAAAACAAAACAAGACTGAAATATAAATGAAAGCAGTAAAGAACACAAAATATTTTATAGTGGTTCGGATCTAAAAATCCTACATCCACTCTTCACACCCTTGGTCTATACACAACCCGTCGGCACTCCGTCCTTCGGCCTGCTGTGGTCACTCTTCTAGGGACTCCTTGAACACTAAGTCTTCAGGTTGAAGTGAGGACGGAACCCCGCAGCCTTCTTCCTGGTGGCAGGATGTTTACTATTCTTCCCAGAACTTAGGTGGTTGGTAAATGCCCGTGAGATTCAGAATCCCAGAGTAAGAAACTGACTGCTATGAATAAATCTTAGAAATATATATTCACCAAAAAAAACTTTAGCTAAAAACCTTTTGCCTCGTGCTAAGAGAGTGTAGCACAGAATAATAACTTGAGTTAGGAACTCAATTCTCGCGTATAGAAACAGGGAAACTCAAAGATTTTTAGGAGAGAGATGGCTTAGATATATGCTCTTTGTCGTATGAGAATATTTGTTTTTCGTCTTAGATTTGTCACTTTCTGTAATCGTTTATGGTAGAAGGGCAGACATATTTTTAGAGAAATCCTCAGACATTTTGAAATTCTTCCCATTGGACATATTAATCCAGTCGTTAGACTCATGAAAGAAGTCGTCCAATCATATCCCTTACTATAGGTCTGCCCTGCTGTCTCAGTGTAGTTTTCGTTAACTTTGCGTCAGACTAAGTTTCAGTCTGAGGAATCCAAGTTCGGATATCCTCGTACTGACTTTTACTTAGGCATGAATATGCCAAAGTCTAACCGAGCTTCGATGTCTTCGACTAGCTCGTACTTTCACGGTAGAGGCTCTTTTACTGACTTCCCATAGTCAGTATAGTCATCCCTCACACTGACTTCCATAGTCAGTATGGCTAACCCTCTTACTGACTTTCCATAGTCAGTATGAAAATACCCTCGTACTGACTTCTCAAGTCAGTTTAGAAAGCCCTCATACTGACTTCTCTAGTAAGTATGGGAAAGCCCTCATACTGACTTCCATAGTCAATATGGAAAATACTATACTGAGTACCCAAACTCAATCTTGGCCAAGGCCATACTTGTTGAAAACCAAGTTTCAGGTGCGCTGTTCAAGCACGTATGCTTCTTCAGTTCTCGAGCATTTCCAATGCTCAGTCTTTAGCCACTAAGTTCTATTAAAACTCGATTGATCCTATACAAGGATTACAGTTTTAGAACTCTAGAAACAGAGAAATTAACTAAGATGGCTTTTACATCTTTTGACCCACCAAAACATAAAAAGTAAAGAAATGATTTCTCTAAGTGGATCGTACGAACTGTTGAACTAGTTGCGCAGAGATTTTATCTTATTTCCTCTTTCTAGCGCAACAAGATTTAATCCTACAAGATGAACAGATTAAATCTCAGAAATTAATTAAATTAGTTTCGAAAACTTAAGGATTTGATCTTGAATCCTCTTTCTTGCGCAACAAGATTTAATCCTATAAGATGAAGGGATTAAATCTCTAAAATTAATTAAATTAATTTCAAAAACTAAGAGAGAGAAGAAGAAAAAGATCCTCCTGATGTGATCTTCTGATAAGTATCTCAGTTCTGATTCGAATATCTGGTGAAAATTCTATTCAGATCTGTGCCTATCGAGAAGCAGAATTGCCTCCCTCTTCTCAGATCTTGTGTCGCCTACTGCAGCTTCCAAATACTGGTTAGTTGCTTAGCAACTTATGATCTTGTGTTGTATTGTGATCTAACAACCTAATGGGTATTTATAGGAAAAATCTTATCTCAAATGGGCTTGAGCTTTCATGGGCCAGACCAGGGACCAAAATGCAAATAGCAGTGAAAGCCTATCAATTAATTAATTTACATATTGATTAATAAATTAGTATTGATTCATGCCACTAGAGAATCAATATTGTCCTACCTCTTTGTTACCATGTTATGAGGAACAGGTTGCATAGGCTCCGTATATCCCCATATTTAAGGTCACAGACATTAATTAATTAATTTAAGCTCTAACAAGTCAATAAATTTATTAACATCTTTTATTCTTGAGTCAATCCACTTAACCCTTTTCACTTATGCTTGAAATTAAACGGTCTGCTGGACTTTAGCATAATGAACCTTTTGAGCTACTCAGGGACTGTCAACATCATATACTGGATATGGTTACCTAGTTCTAGTCACACACAATTATACTCAAACGGCCCCCACCCAAGATACAGATATACGAGTTCAACTACAACTCTCCATCATAGTATCTCAAAGCGACTCACAAATCTGTGTATACCACAGCACCTTCATCTAGACTTAGGATTTCATCAAGCCATCAAGATCAAGATTCTTTTAATGTTAGATAACGGTATCGACCTTAACTTATGTCCTATCAATGCGTACCGCACGCTTCAGAATACCAAGCATCCACGATTAGATGCTTATTACCGTGTATGTTGCAGCCTATAACGACAGTCTATCCTTGGACTATCTTAACTGTGATAACTATTTATATCTCTCTAGGTCAAGCAATCCATACGATCTTCCATGATCTAATACACACTGTATATTCTCCCTATCGACGATATTAGAGGATAAAGCGTTGGTGATACATGTTTGTTTATTCATACAGGAGATAATCACACAAACATTCATTATTTCCCACTATATTAACCAAAAACCCTTGTACATAATATACCAATCATAATGCTTTCTATATACAAATCCATCAATCTCCAACTTATACTAAAAGCATTATGGAAGTGATTTCCAGAGTATAAAGTGTCTAAACAAATATAGCTATTACATCAATCATCACATGGCCTACTGCAGCCGCAATCCAAGGTTACAAAAATACACATCATATACCTTTTGTGGCTGAGCTTTTGTGAATGGATCTGCTAGATTTTCATTTGTGTCTATCTTCTCTATCAGCACATTACCCACTTGCTACGATTTCTTGTATGATATGGTATTTCCACTCAATGTATTTTGAAGCTCTGTGAGTTCGTGGTTCCTTTGAGTTTGCCACAGCACCAAAGTTATAACAATATGTCGTGATAGTCTTAGGAAACTTAGGAATCATGTCCAACTCCAGAAGGATGTTTCCAAACCATACTGCGTCTATCAAAGCTTAAAAAGCTACCACATATTTTTCTTCTATGTTGGAGTCCGCAATGCACTTCTTCTTTGCACTCCTCCATGATATGGCCCCACCTTCCAATGTAAAACACATTGCCAGAGGTGGACTTCTTGTTGTTCTGATCTGCCTGTAAACACCTCGTATAACCCACAGGGCACAATTCTTCATTCTAATAGATGAGATAATTGTCTCTAGTCCTTTTCAGATACTTGAGAATGTGCTTCACCGCAGTCTAGTGTGCCTATCCATGGTTAGACAAATATCTTGCTACCATGCCAACAGCAAAACAGATATCTAACCTTGTACATAGCATTACATACATGAGACTTCCATCGGCCGAAGCATACGACACCTTACTCATCTTATCTTTCTCCTTTTAGGTCTCCAGACACTGATCCATAGAAAGATGTACGCCTTGCCTAAAGCGTAGCAAATCCTTCTAGGTATTCTACATGCTAAAACGAGCAATCACAATATCCACGTATGAAGCTTGAGATATTGCTAACATCCTTTTTCTTGCAATCCCGCAAGACTTTTGTACTAAGGATGTACCCCACAGTTACAAGAACCTTCATTTGAAACTTTTTGGATAACCACCCCTTTATGTCCAACAATACCTCCAGATTATCGCCAAATAGGAGAATATCATCTACATAAAGTTCAAGGAACACCACGCTTCAACTGACACATAGACGGTACACACAACTCTCATTTGAATATTGTGAAAATCTGTAGGACTTAACCACTTCATCAAATCATAAGTTCCATGATCGTGAAGCTTATTTGAGTCCATATAAGGACTTCTTGAGCTTCTAGACCAAATGCTCTTCGCCATCCTGCACATATCCTTCTGGCTATTTTATATAAATGTCACGACCTTCTTCAATTAAACATTTAGAAACGTGGTTTTAACATCTATCTGCAAGATTTCTAGGTCCATATGTGCTGCTATGGATAAGAGTATCCGAATGGACTTGAGCATGGCTACCGGTGATAAGGTTTCATAATAGTTTATGCCCTCTTTCTAACTATATTCCTTCGTCACCAACCTGGCTTTATAAGCCATTATTTTCCCATTCACTCATTTCTTTATCTTGTTTACCCACTTGCAGCCTATGGCTAGAAATCTATCTAGCAGCTCAGTTCTCTGGTATACATCCGTAGTCGTTATGGATTCTACTATAGAATTCATGGCGATATGTCATTTGTCTGCATCTTTAACAAATACCACCTTGTCGTACGTCCATGGGCCAATATCATCTAGTCTATTTTTCAAGATTAAGTAAGAACACTCTCTCATAACCATATTCCTTTCCAGTTGCCGAACAACCTTCGCACCGCGATGAGGCATCTGAGCCATATTAGTAGTTTGCACATTACTCAGTGGTCTCATGCCTTGCAGAGTTGGCAATGTTGTTACTGAGAACGACTTTTTGATTCACATGATATTAAAATTAACCAAATTATGTTTGTCTGGGATCTCCTATAAATAGTATGAGCTTACAACTACTTTCTAACTAATCAAGTTCCTTTGTCAGCACATTTGCTGGACAACCCCAAACCCTCATTCTGGTTAATTTGGGCTTTTGCCCGTACCATTGTTCTAGAGGCATTTTTGGAACTGATTTAGAAGGTACCAAGTTAAGCAAATATGCCATTGTTTCCAAGGTATATCCCCAAAACAAAATTGACAAGTTTGCATAACTCAATATAGACCTAACCATTTCCAAAAGATTCTAATTTCTTTTTTCCGCTAAACCATTTTGTTGAGGGGTTCCTGGTGCAGCCCAATAGGATGTAATCCTGTCTCTAACAGATACAAAAAGAACTTGTTACTGAGGTATACCCCACCACGATCAGATGGTAGTGTCTTGATAGTCGTACCCAGCTTTTTCTCTACTTCTGTTTTGAATTCTTTGAATTTCTCAAAGCATTCCGACTTGTAGCGAAGCAAATAGATATATCCAAATCTTGAGTAATCGTCAATAAATGTGATGAATTACTCATAAACTTCACGAGCTTGTTAGAGTGGATCTGTTCTAACACATCCTCTGTTCAAGACTCACTTGCCTTAAAAAGCTTGGTCATCATCTTAGCCTCTATTCAGGATTCACAGATTTGATGAGGTACCACTTGAAATGAATCCAAGACACCATCATCCATCAGTCTCTTAATCATCTTTAGACTGATGTGACCAAGTCTCAAGTGCAATAGTTATGTTTGATCCTCGTCGGAAGAAAACTTTCTCTTTAAATGATTATTATTATTACATGTGTTTGATGCAACCTTCACGGAAGATTTATTAATACAATTAATGATATAGAGAGAGTGGATAAGTATTCCATGACAAATCACACTGTTATTACAAATGAAAAAAACACCACTATAAAAAATAACTGAATATCCAACATTAAATAACTTGAAAACTGAAATTAAGTTATGCCGAAATACCAACACATATAAAACATCTCTCAAAATCCAAACATTATTTTCAAATCATAAAATATAATATCCAATTGCTACTGCTGAGATTTACTCTCCGCTGCCCATGGAGATGGTCACATCATCATGTTTCAGCTGCCTTGTCAGCACAAACCCCTTTAAAGTATAACAAACATGATCAGTAGCTCCAGTATCCAATACCCACGAATAGGTAAAAATCGATGCTAAACATGTTTCCATTATAAATTCACATGGCATACCTTGTCCTTTCGTGCCAGGCACTGGACAATTTACTCTTCCACATCTCCTCCGTTTATACGTTTTGGTAATGACCCTTGCCTTATCAACCTTTTGCAACCTTTCAATCACTTCATTAGCCTCAGTCATTGCCTTATCAAGAGTAGACAAAGTTGGAGTTATCTCCCATGAAATGATGTCAGATTGTTCCACTATCAGACTTCTGAGTAACCCTTCCAGAGTAAACTCTTGCCTTCCAGCAACAGCCTTGACAAAGTCGTCAAAAGATGCAGGCAAAGAGTTTAGGATTATGTTTGTTGTTGTCGTAGCGTCAACACATCCACCTCTCAGAATGTACTTTTTAATGATATTATTCATGATTATAACATGCAGTGTCACCTTACTCCCCTCAATCATTTTCCTGCGAACGAGATTCTTCACAAGATCATAACCAATAGTTTTTCCACGTTCCCATATACTGCTACAAGATCTCTCCAAATCTCAACAGTACTGCAGAAGAATCTATACTTGAACTTCAATTCACTAGTCAGGCTTTTCATGTTGAGGATGTAAGAAAAATCATGAAAAGCCACCCATCTATTATGAAATTCTTGTTCAAACTCAAAAACCTCTGCATACTAAGGAACCAGTGGATCCATAGAAAGTATATACGTATGATTCTCAGACCAGAGAATATACTGGAACCTAAACCTCCACTCAGGAAAGTTTGGACCAGTTAATAGGTTGAGTGATAAGAGATTGATTATGTGGGATATATAGACATGTCCGAAAACAATATATTAAAGCTTAAATTAAACCATAACCGCAAACTATTGAAATAAGTAAATATTGCATCCTTATAATAACTCAATATTATTTTTCCCTCCAATAGCCCAAGCAATTTTATTCCAAGCCACACATAGTTTACAACAAACACTTGACCAGACTACATCTTTCAATTGCAAACCATTAATTACAATCCATGTCAGGTTCCTTACACAAATGAAATTAATAATTGGAGACTAACCCCGACCATATTATCGTACTATGCAGGGACATCACAAATGAGTTATACTCCGGATAATTCTCAGCTAACTTACCACAAAACAACCTTCTGATATAAAAACAGATTTGTCATGCACACACCAGGTCCATGACGCACGATCTTTTATAATATGGTTGTCACATTTGATTCAATACTAGAGAACTTGTGAATGATCAAATATGCAAGCTATACATGTAGACATTTACGCATGAACTCCCACTTCTAACACGAATTAAATGTTTGTTTGAAGAAGTCTCATCTATTAGAACTTATGAATAATAAAATAAGCAAGCTACACATATAGACGTTTAATTATTAAATTATCCACTTCCAATAAGAGATCATTTTGTGGAGGTCTTTTAATAATTGAACCGCTTAGTTATTTTTCATAAGGTTAAATAACACATATATTATTTCATGTTGCTATAAATTATGAATTTGCTAAAATTCAATCATTTCATGCGTGATTACCCAAATTATAGCCCTAATTAAACTTCTTGAAATAAATCACATAAGCATGCTTTAAAAGTAATAAATAATAAGCAATAAAAGTGCTTACTATTATCTAACACATGCTTGGAAGTTGCGTAATTAATAAAACGCAATCATGCGAGAACTGATAATAAAACAAATAAGACATATCCTCGTGGCCCCATGATACAAAATTATAAACTAAATCCTACCTATTACAATTTTGATTTAACTTACAGATCTTCAACAAGGCTCCCACTACTTGGATTGAGATATAATTTATTTTCTGAAAAATTAGGCCTCCAAGAACAAAAATTGCGTAGATTCGTATGGCCTGCAACCCTCGTTTCCAGCCACCCCAGCATTGCCCAACACCGCCGATCATCTACAGCTCCTTGGAGAAGGTAGGGAATAAGCAATAGCACAGTGATTTTGCGTAGCCCATGTGTGCAAACTCTAGGGTTTAGCCCCTCGCGGCTGCTTCGCCATTGCTTACCGGCCACCCCTGCCGACCTCCCAACTATCCTGCTTGAGCTGTCACCGATCATCATCGTCCATGGTGGAAGAGGTGCACGGCTCCGATCGCATAGGTTGTGAGGCAAACCGCGCGCAGGGAACCTAGGAATCCATTGTGCATGTTGCACGCTACCTATCGCCGATCTTCGTGCTTCTTTGACCCCTATCATGCACCAGAGATCACCACCGATCACCGTCTCTGCCACGAAGTGGCAACACGAATGTCTTCGTTTTTATTCACCATTTGAATATCTCATTCATTGGCTTGGAGTTGAGCAAACAAATCTTTTGTGTAGATCTTGGATAGATCCTTCTTTGCATTGGCATTGGTGGTTGAATATACTATGTCCAATGCCTTCACATCGATTACTATTTTGTTGAAGCGAGCTTCCATCAACTTGAAACTTTCTCCAGGAATCATTTGAAAAGATTCATATTTGTCAACGAAGACTTGGAGCATTGTTTATCTTTATTTGTTCGCTTTCTTAGCACAAGCCTCCTATGTAATCTCATACTTCTTTAGCATTGTAGAATTTCATGACTTCTTCGAAAACTCCCTCGAGTGGTGCTGATAAAATCAACTCATGAGCAATGGAGTCCAGTTGGCATGCCATTTGTCTTCCTTGGTCAACTCTTCATAGGGCTTCTCGATCATAACTGGCTCATCTCAACCTCCAATCCGAGTATTGACCTTCATGATCTTTATGGGCCCATGCTTGATAACATCCACCATCTCTGGATGTATACTTTTTAGTTAAATGGTGGATCTCTTCTTCTAGCAGGGGAACTTATCCACCGAGTACGGTGTAGGCATTGAAATATTTAACTTTAATGTATGACCTACTTGTTGATCCCGAGATCAGAGTAATGTGATTCCTAACAGAATATTTTAAGCGAGCTTGCACTTCACAAATTGATAGTTTCTCACCATTTTGGGTCTGAAAAGCTTGCTATTTAACAGTTTTAGGTTAAGTTTAGTTCCAAGTATACTTAAACACTTAGAATGTGTTAAGTTTTGAAATCCTTGCAAAAAGTAAGTAAGTAGTGAAAATGATAAAGGATTATAGATGTTTGAACAAAAGAGTTCTACGTCATTTTTTCAGACTCTAAGTGTCGAAATCACTAAGGGACTTATTGTGTGCTATAGTGTACCTATAGAACCTATGCACAAGTATACACAATCTACAAGTAATACAGTCAAGTGAGACCAGATATCGAACCCAAGGGAGTGCATTTTAAACCGTGCACTAAGGATTGCTTGTAAATGAAGGGGTGTTTGTAACTAACTTCTACTCAAAACATAAATATGCATAAACTATAATTCCAAACAAGAGTAAAATCAATAATACTTCTTCATTCCACTGAATGAACGTATAGTATAAGAACAGGTTCACAATAATAAAAGGCACACTCTGGTCATGGAATACAATTCAATTTAACTATTTTATATGCTAGAGCTTCTGTCTTGCATGCATCTGAACCTCAGAACTTTTCTTTATCTGCCTAGCAAACTGCCGTTCTACTAGATCTACACTATCCTACCGAGCATCATATGCCTATGCTTACCACAGTATTCTAGTGATGAAATCAATAAATCTAGTTCTCTTAAGTTGCATTATCTTATATGCCTATGGGATTAACACAATTGTCTAAGATCTACTCGGCCTATTTTACCTTCTGGTCTCCATAGGTGATGTGTTTCTCTCCACTTCCGTGCTCAAGAAACGAGTTTAAGCAAGATCAAAGACAAGTTTCATACATACAAAACATTATTCTAACATATAATCAAGCATAAGCGATTTGTTCCACAACCCAAGTGTTAAATGAAGTTAGCTCATACTTGCGAAGAGAACAAAGTAAAATAGGAAATTATTCATCATCATATACAACTCAAAATCTAAAAGCAAACTATCGATGATGATCTCCCTATCTTCAATGGCTTCTCCTCCAAGCTTGTTACTCAATCTCTCTTCGTTCGTGTGTTATCTCTGCGTGTGTATTCTGAAGTGTTATGTGAAATCACTTTCCAAAAAGTATCTTTTCCCTTTTCTTGATATTTCCGCATCTTCTTGCAACATCATTTATCTTCTTTCCATTTCAAGGATCCTTCCACGTGGATAAGTGTCATTGTTCCTTCCAGACAAGAGTTTGGCTTCAAATGTGATACTTGTCCTCCCATCAGACAAGATCAAAAAGGAGCTTTAGCTTTGTCTTCAAGTGATCCCGGAGAGAGAAGATCCTCTTCCTTCTGTCTATTTTGCATCTCCCATGCTCTATCATAACTTCTGGCTAACATGCGGCAGGAAAGCTCTAGCATTTTGATCCTGATCGAAACTTCACCAAAAAGCTTGCAAAAACTTATTAATACTTGCAATAGCTAAACTAACATGCCATAATTTCAAAGATGTTAAAACAACCAAAAGGACTCTGATTAATAATAATCTTATTCAAAACAACACCTAAAGTTTATAAGAAGAGGTCAAAAGATAACTCTTTATAAGAGTTATCACCCCCCTTAACTTAAGATGTTGCTTCTCTTCAAGCAACCAAGGTAAACAGAAATGACTCAAACCAAGGCTTAAAAGTAATAAGCTAGAATAGTTAATCTCCTCTTCAAAAGTCCCTCAACAAAAATTTAAAAAGAAAGCATGAACGGTAATTCTCTTAGTTGTTAAACTTCAATCCTCATCGTTTGCAAAGTTTAACAATATAAATTCATCTAATCTTGTAATTAAAAATTCACAAAGGAAATAGCCAAATTATAGCTGAGCTTAACCTTAAATACTTATTCAAGCCTCGATGCTCATCAATGCCTCTTTTCTTTTTCTACCCGTTCATTCTCTCTTGTTCTCCACTAATAGGCTTCACATTGCACCTAGATCAAAAGGACTTTCACGGCTTCTAATGTTAGCACAAGGTTTAAGGTGAGAAAATTTGGATAAAGTGACTTGAGTCTAGAGGTATTGTCCTTCTTGTTCCGACATTGGGCTTATTCTATTCTTATCTTCTGATTCTTTTTCCAGCATATTGCTATATCACACGGCTAAGTCGACACACACTATAAATATCAACCTTATTTCACATATACATCTCTTTTTGTTTCTCTTTTTTTTTCAGGCTAACATATTTGTCTATCCTTTCATCATATTTTTTATAAGGTAGGGAACCTACAAAAAGAACACTTCGAATAGAAGTGATAAACCCCCCCCCAATCTTGGAACATAGCATTGTCCTCAATGTTAAAGGAAAACTTAGTCAGAACAATCCTCTAGACTAGGACGTGTATGGGATTCGGCTAACAAGAAGCAGGTGTAACCAATAAAAAGGTTCAAGCTCAAGATCTAGGTGCAAAGGAATATTCTATTTAAGCAAGGAAACATCTGGAGGCACAAATATCAAGCAATGGCCTTAATCATTTCTAAGTGTAAAGTTTATTCCTATTTCGTCTTGACCAAGATTAAACTTAGGGTAGGTGACACTTCACAATCAGAAATTCATGATGTAGTACCAGCTAAGCTCAAGCACATGTCTAGCATATCAAGTTTATCAAAAACAAAGGTAAGTGAGAACTTTGTCTCGCAGACCATATTTTCATGTACAAAGCTAAACATCGAAAGTGAATGTGGATTAACGCTCAACAACCAGGAACATTATCAATCATGCGCAGGAAAGAATGATGAAAATCGAAACATCACAGAGCCAGAGGAGATATAACTACTAGACTTAAAACTATTATTAAAACAACCCATACGAACTTCATATGCTTTAACATGATACTAGCACTAAGTTCAAACACTAATCAACAAAAACTAAACACCTAAAGCATAAAAAAGTCATAAACATAAACCAAATAGGAAATTGTTTTTGCAGAAACTAAAGGAGTTCAGAAAAGACCCTGTTCGTTATGCTGAACCTCCGGCAGCCTTCTTCTCTTTGAGATCGTGACCCTTCTTCTTCAGCAGCTTGGCAGTCTGGGACTTGACCTTTAGCAACACCTTGTTCATGAGCTTGAATCCCCTCAACAGCTTTTCCTGCTAATCTTTAATCACCAGCAGCTCGCTCTGCGAATTCTCCAATGCTTCACCATCTTCAGCAGGTTTCTCACCCTGAGCTCTGGCTTGCGCTTGGGCATGCGTCTTCATCCGATATGGGATGTTGAAATAGCTCTTTGCAATGCTTCTTAGATCTTCAGGATGGAAAGGAACTCCAGCTCTCTTGCACAGTTCTGAAATCAGTGAGGGAAAGACAAGTGGCCCAGCCCTTTTTGAATTTTGAAAGGCTATAGAGTCGATGATGAAGGGTGTGATGTCAATCGGATCCCCTTTGACAATTGCAGCCGCTATCAAGATTCTGTCCTGGCCCACCAAGGTGTTGTGAGTAGTTGAACTGATCCTGTTCCGCAGAAAGTGAATCCAGATATTAGCATCGTTAGTTAGGAAACTCGCAAGGACACAAATATTGTATTTTATCTCGTCGACCCATTGGGTACCAGGTATAGCCACCACACGCAAAGCGACATCAAGTTGTTCTTTTGTGGCAGAGTTCAGCTAATCCATGAAGTTATCTAATTGCGGTGGGTGCGTGCCATAAACTGCGTGTACAGTTTTGGGATTCAGGACAACCTTCTTTCCTCTCACTGTTGCTCGGAGCTCATAATCAATGCTTGTGGCCTGCTCGCGATTCGCATAAAACTCCTGGACAAGAGCAATAATCGGTGCCGGTTGCATCACCACGAAGGGCTCCCACCCTTGATTTTCAACACTTTTGATCAATCCTTCAGACAGCTTGGATAAATCTTTAAACCCCCGCTCTAGTCTGAACTTGCGGCTGGCTAAAGCTTGCATCCTTTCCTTATGTAATTGAGATGAGAATTTGGGAATCCTGTCAATTTCTTCAGCCGATAATTCCACCACTTTAGCCTTGCCACGCTTTATTTCACTTTTCTTTGACTTAGTTGCGGTCTCTTTTGAACTCTCTCCGGTCTCTTTCACTGCTACCACTTTCACTCGCTTTCCTGTTTTCTGATTTCTCAAAATCCCCTTTGCATCTTCCACATTTTCAGCTTTCTTTCTCTTCTTGCCTCTTGTGCCTTTCTTCGACTCAGCAACATCTCTTTTCACAATCTTCGATTGCTTATCAATTTCGATCACATGCTCTTCGGATGTTGTGGCATCAGCCTTATCTGACTCCACTTTATTTTTAGAAGTATCCTCCCCTTTATCTTTGTTATCCTCAGCTGTTGTTTCATCTCCTTTAGTAACAGACGGGTGCCGCTCTTCAAAACTCTCTTGTTCAGCATCCGCGTTCTCTTGATTCCCCGATTCTTGCTCTGTTTCAGGCTTTTCAGACTAGCCTTTTGTGATCTCCTCATCACTCACATTTGCTTCCTCTGATTGTTCAGGCTCTTGGTCTATTTCAGGCTCCTCAGACTAGCCTTTCATGGTTTCCCCATCACTCAAGTTTGCTTCCTCTGATTGTTCAGGTTCACCGCTAGCGGTATCTCTCTCTTCGTCAGCCTCCTCTAAAGTCTTAAGTTCAGACTTCGAAGTAGCAGCTTCAACCAAATCCATCAGACTTCCCTTCTGGGGCTTTACGCTTACAGATCTAGGCTTCTTTGTGGGTTCATCCGAGATCTCCACCGGGTTCTTTGCACTTGTAGGGGGCAGCTTAGCATTCCTCTAGGCCATGATTGAAACAGCGGCCCTGCTAGATCTTCTGAACCCCTGGACAGGTTCTGTCTTCTTTGTCTTCGACTTAGTCTTTGGTTTTGGTGAATCTGGGCTGGCTTTCTCTGGGGTACCCTCAGGAGATTCAATGTCCATGCCTGGTCGCTTCTTCCCACTCTATTTTGTACTTATATTTGATTCTGCAAGAAATTCAAATTCAGACACCAAGAAAATAAACCAGAATACTGCACGGGTTTGCGCTTTGACAAAATTTCTGCATTCGATTGCTTTAAACTTTCTTCAACACATCAAATACCTACCCCCAAACTTTGAGTTCACTCACAGTTTATCGCAGACAATTAAACCACAAATTTGGAGTTAAGATTCAGTTTAAGCCCTAGCACAAAACTTGTCAAAATTCCCATGTCAAAACTATTGCATATGACTCGCAATGATCAACATAAACGAAAACAAATTTTCACATGGAAGTTGAATTTCACGGGTCTAGGAATCATGCTCACAGAAACTTTAACCACACCAACAGAAGCAGTTCATTCATCCAAGAAACTACAACTATGCAGACATACCCGACATTCTGGTTCGCGAAAGCAAAAGAGAAAGGAAGAACAGTCGAAAGCAAGAGAGAAGAGTGAGTGAAGAATTCATACCTGTTGTTCGACAAAAACTCTGATGTATGCTACGAGATTCTCCAAACTTTTCTACCCGAATGCTAAAGAAGGGGTTGGTTCTGTTTTATTTTCACAATATGTACAATATATAAACACACCTACTTTAAGCATTAACCGGCACAAGAAATAAGGAAACCCTTCAACTTCCCTTGATTAGACACCTCATTTCCTTTCAAAATTAAAAGGTAAGTTACTAAAACCGTCTCTCCTAGGGGTAGGGGCGGTAACTGACGTCACCATTCTCTCTCCTCTCAACGGCTATTATCAAGCCACGCTGACTTATGCACAATTTTTAACCCCACTTTCCTCTTTTTTTTTTTTTAAGCTTAAAAAAATAAACTCGAAATAACTAACCATCAAATAGAACTCCTAATTTACTTTAAGTAAAAAAAATCTATTCTACCTACTACCTATGCTACTCACAGGATGTAGCATTCGATCTTCCTAAAACTTAATCAAAGCAAATTTAAATTTAAATAGGCAGGAAATAAAATGCAAAATTAAAATGAACACGCTAAGCTATCACCACATGTTTCATCTAACCTCATGATAGCTTAGGTTACCTCGATTTTTAAGGCTCCTGCACTTGAGTGGAAGCTTTCACCTTCTTCCAGCTTCCTCCATGGTATTGTTTCACCCTTTGTCCATTGACCTTGAAGATATTCCCTGTGCTTTCGTCTTTCAGCTCCACAACTCCATAAGGATAGATTTTTACCAAAGTGAAAGGTCCTGACCATTGGGACTTAAGCTTGCCAGGAAACAACCTCAATCTGGCATTGAAAAGTAGGACCTGTTGTCCCTCTTCCAGATTTCTATCTGCAATCTTGCTGTCATGCCATCTTTTTGTTGGGATTGTATACAAAAAGCATAAATGATTAAGTGTTTGTATACTGGCCTTCATTTATGTGTTACATCAACAATTCTCGTTATCTGATAAATGTGAACATATAACGAACTATAATATCCATTTATCTCGTAGATAGGGATGACCATATGGTGTGTAGGAGATCACAGATGATCATATGGTTCGTTTGACCTAGCGAGATATAAACATTATCATAGCTGAGACGGTCCCTGGATAGGCTGTCGGTCTAAGCTGCGGCACATCGGTTTATAAGTGGGCTTATCCTAGCTACTTGATGTGTCGGTACATGTTTATGTATTGATGGGATCAACAGTGGGATGTGCCATTCTCATTGACATATGAATGAGCCAGATCCCTAACATACTTCCTATGATCTTAAACCTTACTGAAGGATAAGGGGCACACACGGATTGACCACACTTTGATATGCTATGGTGGCGAGTCTTACATGTACTCTTATACCTGCACTTTGGGTGTTGGCAATATGTGTGGGGTCTGCTTAGGCTGGATGTAAAGGTATGCATATCCATTTCAGGATGGTTACATTCCCTGATGAGCTCACAAGGTTCTTTATGCTAAGTCTTGCAGGCTGAATGATTTTTTCAAGCATAAGAGAAAAGGGGTGAGTGGTACTAATCAGGAAATAAGATATTAATTAGTTGTGGTTAATTTTCATAAACCAAATTAATTAATGAATGTCTAAAACTTTAAATATGTGGATCATGTTAGTTTAATGCAACCCGTTCCTAATAACGTGGTAATAAAGGGGCGAGTCAACATTGTTACCGTGGTGAAGGTTAAAACAATGTTTTATTAATTAATTATGTTCTGGGTTGAACAAGGAAGAATTAATTAATAAAGAGGGCCCACTTTCTTATTTGCATTTGATCCCTGGTCTGGCCCACACACTGCTCAAGCCCAATTAGGGTTAGGGTTTCTCAAAACCCTAACACTATAAATAGTCTTTCCCTCTCAGATCAGAAGTAGCCACCACAGTATACAACTTATATTCTATTCGAATATTGAGAGAGAAAGGGCGACTTTGGGCGATCAGAAGGAGGGATTTTTCTGATCAAATCCTCCGGCTTTCTGATTCAACTTGGTGGATAATCCTCACCAGATTTCCAAGGAGCAAGGGAAAAGATCAGAAGATCAGATCTGTAGGATCCATTCCGCTTCAGATCTAACTTCATCGTTCATTCTCCGATCTAGATCAGTAGATCAAACGATTGAAGAAGGTATTTCCCTTAATCCGTCCTATACAATTAAGTTTGTAGGAGCATGCATAGGATTCGCATGGTTTATTTAATTGAATTTATTTTGATACCCTAAGAACGATCCTGCGAATTAAATAACAACTCACGTTGTTGGCCGTAGACTCGAATCCTACAATTGGTATCAGAGCGAGGTTCCAGTTCTTAGGCTCTGTCCTTAATAAATTCAATTAAATGAATTTGTATGTTCATGGATGGATTTAAATTGTTGTGGATGATTTTTGTTCTCGTGGCCTTCACGTTTTTTTTTTGGATCTGTTTTTACCACGAGATATCCGTGGTTAGATTTGATAGGCAAAAATTGTAATAGATTGTAGATCTGTAATATTTGTATTTTTTATTATTCAAATCTGTAAAATTGAGATCCGGAAGTAAGAACGAGAAACGAAGAACAGCGAATCAACACACAGCCAGGTTAGCCCCAGACATGGCAGAACTCAGCTGCCGCCGGCGACGGCAGGAGATGGCGATGCAGGTTGCAACGCGCGTGGGTGGCGGCGGCGCGGTGGAACCCTAGTTCAGTCGCGCGGCTGGGCCGCGCCCAGTCTTCTTCGCGATGCTCGCAGCATCGGCTGCTGCATCGCGACCGGCGATGGCGACTGGACGGGTGGAAGCGGTAGGGTTTTGACCCTATGACTGGGCCGCTCCTGTCTCCCTTTTGCGTACGATGGAGGTCGCGAGCGGGCGCAGGGCTTGGCGCGGCCAGACTGCACGCACGGCCGACAGCGGCGGCTCTGCTCTGCGTGGCTACTGCCGGTGATGATGCAGGTGGCGAGGCAGGCCGCGCGCGCGGCTATGCGCGGTAGGGTTGCTCATCGCACGGGCTTTGGCCATCCTCGCTGGCGTCTGCGGCTGCTCCGGCGAGCGGGCTGACGGTGGAGATGCTCTGAGCGTCAACTGGCGTAAGTTCCGGCCGCAGGCAGTGGCCGAAAAGGCGGCGTTGGTAGGCTGCTGTGGGGGTGGCGGCTGCTGCAGCATCTAGGGTTTCCAAACCCTAGTTCTGGCCCACTATGCAGCCCGGTTTGCAGTTTTTCAGTGGGAGCCCAATTCTGAAGATCAGTATTGTAATTAAAGCCTTGTAATAGATAGAATTTAATTTGTAATCGCATCTGAGGGGCCACGAGAAATTTTATTTGTTTATTTAATTATTTCTCGTATGATGTGATTTATTTTGTGCGCACTAGTAAATAATAGGAAAGCATGCCTATTTGCTTTAATTATTTACTTTAATAAGCATGTTGCAATTATTTAATTTTTTGAGCATGTCTTATGTGATTTATTTTATGTTTTAAATTATGTCTATAAATTTTGGATTCATATTAATTTATGATGGAATTTTGGGTTGACGTAATTTATGGGAACATAAAATAATGTGTGCGCATGAAAACCTTTAGAATTAAAATACTAAGCTGGATTTTGGTTCTTTTCTAACCAAAATCATTTGACCTCCACAAATACGACTTCTCATTGGAAGTGGGGTATCTCGAAGCGTAAATGGTCTACTCGGGTAGCTTACGTTAGGGGTCCCTCACAAGTTCCAATGCGATGAGGTTTCCAAAATAAAACACTTATTTTAAGATGAGAAGTGGGAGCCTCTAAGCAAACGGTCTACTCGGGTAGCTTGCATTGAGACAACTTTCACTCATCTCTAAGATTAATCTAAGTGGGATAACAAAGGATGTTAAGGGCAGGACGCATGGGTCTAGTACGTATGTCGAATCGCCTTTTAATATCCGGAGTTAGGCTTGTGGTTATTTTGGCTTAGATGTTGCCTGGAGTATAACTCTTTTGAGATGTCCCTGCTTCGGATAGGTGAACATGGTCTTGAGATCTCTAATATTAATTTCTTTTGCTTAAGATACCTAGCATGTTAAGAAATTAAAGGATCATTTGATCTGGTTGAGCGTTCATCGTAAACGGTCTACTCGGGTAGCTTGCGGTGAATTAGCTTGGGCAATTGGAGGAAACAAATTGTGTTGTTTTATCTAAAGGTTACTATGCAAATTTGATTCAATTGTTCTGTTGTATGTTCTTAATTTATTTTATTTATTCATTTTCAGATATGTCTATTATTATTCGTATTTTGGCACTAAATCCCTTGAAGGGTTCGAATTTCCTGGAATGGAAATGGCTCATGGACCGATGCATGTTTGCTACGCAGACTGTTTTTGTGTTACTTGTGCCTCGTCCGACTGTACCTCTCTTTGAGTCCTCGGATTTCTCTAGGAACTCTTTTGAAAAGTGGATGACGAACAACGATAAGTTATTATCAATGCTCAGGTCATCCATGATTGAGGAGCTCCAACTCAAGTATCAGTATTGTACTGATGCGGTTGAGATTTGGAGAGATCTGATTATGACTTATGGTAGGCTTGGACAGACTGCCAGTGCCAAGTTCATAATGAGAATTGTGAACTGTAAGCTGGCACAAGGTGGTAATGTAAGAGAGCATGTGCTGCACATGGATAACCTCAGAAGATTCTATATCTTATTTGGTGGAAATATGAATTATCAGTTATTCACTGATATCATATATGACTCCCTTCCAGAATCTTTCTATGACTTCACTTCCATAGTCGAAGACAAGGTGTTTACTCTTGATCAGTTGGTCAGCTTTTTGGAGGCTGCTTAAGGGATCAATGACTCCTTGTCTGCTGTTGTGCTTGACTATCACTTTCCACTTCCAAGTGTAGAGGATGTGAGCATGAAGGGATCGACTAGTGAGGTTGCTATAGAAAGATTTGGAGGCAAGGTTTACAAAAGAAAGGTCTGTTCTGCATGCAAAAGGAAAGGTCACTGTAAAGTAAATTGTCCGGTGTTTGTCACCAAGGGACAAGTAACGTCATATTTTGCACTAGTTGTTGAAACATGTCTAGCATAAATTTCTATCCATTCGTGGATAGTGGATACTGGAGCTACTGATCATGTTTGTTACTCTATGCAGGGGTTCGAGCTGACCAGAGAGCTGGAAGATGGCGAGGTTACCATCTCCATGGGAAATACTGCTAGAGTCTCTGCTACAGCAATTGGAGATGTTACTTTATGTTTTGGGAATAATGTTTTAATACTAAGAGATGTTTTGTTTGTGCCGACTTTTCGGCGAAACTTGATTTCAGTTTCCAAACTTTTTGATGATGGATTTTCTGTTATTTTTGGTAGAGATGTTTCTATCATGAGAAATAACATTGTTACCTATCATGGGTCACTGAAAGATTCTCTTTATGTTATTACATGTTCAAACAAACCGACAGTGAAAGAGGCATATAATTTATCTAACCAACGGAAAAGAAAATTTTCTTCAAGTGAGGATATAACATATCTTTGGCACTTGAGACTCGGTCACATTAATCTTAAGATAATCAAGAAACTCGTTGATTGTGGAATTATGGATCCAATCCAGGTAATTCCACATAGAGTTTGTGAATCTTGTATAGAGGGGAAGATGACGACCAGGCCTTTTAAGGCAAGTGAGTCTAGAGCAAATGATTTGTTGGACCTCATCCACTCTGATCTGTGTGGACCTATGTCAACGCAAGCCCGTGGTGGGCACAAATACTTTGTCACCTTTATAGATGACTACTCTAGATATGGATTTGTTTATTTACTTCACTACAAGTCTGAATGCCTTGAGAAATTCAAGGAATTCAAGGCTGAGGTAGAGAAGAAGTTGAACAAAACCATAAAGGCACTGCGATCTGATCGCGGTGGGGAGTACCTCAGTAATGAGTTTCTCCAGTATCTGGCAGATCAAGGGATTACTTCCCAGTGGACCGCACCTGGCACCCCTCAGCAGAATGGTGTAGCAGAGAGAAGAAATAGAACTCTGTTGGAGATGGTTAGATCAATGATGAGCTATGCCAGTTTACCGATTTCCTTTTGGGGACATGCACTAGAAACAACAGCGTACTTACTTAACTTAGTACCTTCCAAATCAGTTCCTAAAACTCCCGTTGAACTTTGGTATGGACATAAGCCCAATTTGTCCAAGCTAAGAGTGTGGGGTTTTCCAGCATACGTGCTGAATAAGGAAGCTGACAAATTGGAGGGGAGATCTAAGTTAATGCTGTTTGTGGGCTATCCCAGGCAAACAAATGGTGGTTTCTTTTATGATCCAGAAGATCAGAAAGTCGTTGTGAGTACCAACGCAAGATTTCTGGAACATGAATTCATGATCAATCACAAGACCAAGAGCGAGATTGTACTTCAAGAAATTTAAGAGAACAATTCAAATCCATCAGGAGAACCCCGTGGCAGTCTGAGCATACCTAGAATAGGTATGGAACCAGCTGCACGGCCGCCTGTGCAAGATGGTGAATCACAATTGAATGCACGTAACACGGACACATTAAAGGGGCCTCGTCGTAGTGAGAGATTGCCTCGGCAGCCTGAGCGGTATATGTTCATGGGAGAGTCTTCTGACTTAATCCCTGAAGACGGACTGAATGATACCGACCCATGGACATACGATGAAGCTATGAGTGACAAGGATGCCGATCAATGGCGTCAAGCCATGGATTCTGAAATTGAATCGATCACGGCTATGGATGTGTACCAGATTCCTTACTTCCTGATGGTTTTCGAGCCATAGGCAGCAAGTGGGTATACAAGAGAAAGAAGGATTCGAATGGTAACATAACGGCATTTAAGGTCAGGTTGGTGGCGAAAGGTTATATTCAAAAAGAAGGTATTGACTATGATGAAACCTTCTCACCTGTTGCAATGTTAAAATCCATTTGAATACTTCTGTCCATAGCAGCACATATGGATCTTGAGATCTGGCAGATGGATGTCAAAACCGCGTTCTTGAACGGGTACCTTGAAGAAGGTCTTGACATCTACATGCAACAGCCAGAAGGGTATGTGCAGAATGATCAAGAGCATCTTGTCTGGAAGCTTAAGAAGTCATTGTATGGACTTAAACAAGCTTCAAGGTCATGGAACAAACGTTTTGACGATGTGATCAAATCCTATGGATTTTCACAGTGCGAAAACGAGAGTTGTGTGTACCGTTTATGTGTTAGTGGAAGCGTGGTTTTTCTTGCACTTTATGTAGATGGCATTCTCTTAATCGGAAACGATGTGAAAGTGTTGTCAGGCATAAAAGGTTGGTTATCCGAGCAGTTTCAAATGAAAGATCTGGGAAATGCTGGTTACATCCTTGGGATCAAAGTCCTACATAATCGTAGGAAAAGGATGTTGAGCTTATCTCAGGGTGCTTACATTGATACTGTGTTGGCTCGTTTTAGCATGCAAAATTCCAAGAAAGACTTGCTACCTTACTGTCATGGAATACGTCTTTCAAAGTAACAATGTCCTGTGACAGAGAAAGAGAAGAATGAGATGTCTATAGTACCATATGCTTCGGCAGTGGGAGGCCAAATATCTGCTATGCTGTTGGCATGGCGGCAAGATATCAATCCAATCCCGATCAGGCGCATTGGAATGCGGTTAAACACATTCTCATTGGAATGCGGTTAAACACATTCTCAAGTATCTGAGAAGAACACGAGACTTATGTCTTGTATATTAGTGTGAGAACTTGTGTCCTGTTGGGTACACGGATTCGGATTTCCAGGCGGATCAAGATGAGAAGGATCGACCTCTGGATATGTGTTTACCTTGGGAGGAGGAGCTGTATCTTGGAGGAGTGCAAAACAGAAATGTATCGCGGACTCTACCATGGAAGCTGAATATGTAGCAGCTTCAGAAGCTTCAAATGAAGTATTATGGTTCCGGAACTTCCTCCTAGAGATGGATATTGTTCCGAGCTTGCCTAAAGCAATCACAATTTATTGTGACAATGCTGGTGCAGTGGCAAACTCGAAGGAACCCAGGTCTCACAAGGATTCAAAACACATAGAAAGAAAGTACCACATCATACGAGAAATCGTAGCAAGAGGCGATGTGCAAATCCAAAAGATAGATACAAAAGAGAATCTAGCTGATCCATTTACAAAGGGCTTGCCTCAGAAGATCTACGAGGAACACGTTCGTGCTCTTGGACTGAAGATCTGAGGCTGGACATCTTATGTCCCATTTTGTAATAGCTAGATTGAATAGACACACTTAATACTCTGTAAAAGTAATGGTATTATGCTTTGAGTATAAGTGGGAGATTGTTGGGATTGTATACAGAAAGCATAAATGATTAAATGTTTGTATACTGACCTTCATTTATGTGTTACATCAACAATTCTCTCTATCTGATAAATGAGAACATATAACAAACTATAATATCCTTTTATCTCGTAGATAGGGATGACCATATGGTGTGTAGGAGATCATAGAAGATCATATGGTTCGTTTGACCTAGCAAGATATAAACAGTATCACAGCTGAGACGGTCCCTGGGTAGGCTGTCGGTCTAAGCTGCAGCACATCGGTTTATAAGTGGGTTTATCCTAGCTACTTGATGTGTCGGTACATGTTTATGTATTGATGGGATCAACAGTGGGATGTGCCATTCTCATTGACATATGAATGAGCCAAATCCCTAACATACTTCCTATGATCTTAAACCTTACTGAAGGATAAGGGGCACACACGGATTGACCACACTTTGATATGTTATGGTGGCGAGTCTTACATGTACTCTTATACCTGCACTTTGGGTGTTGGCAATTAGTGTGGGGTCTGCTTAGGCTGGATGTAAAGGTAAGCATATCCGTTTCAGGATGGTGACATTCCCTGATGAGCTCACAAGGTTCTTTATGCTAAGTCCTGCAGGCTGAATGATTTGTTCAAGCATAAGAGAAAAGGGGTGAGTGGTACTAATCAGGAAATAAGATATTAATTAATTGTGGTTAATTGTCATAAACCAAATTAATTAATGAATGTCTAAAACCTTAAATATGTGGATCACGTTAGTTTAATGCAACCCGTTCCTAATAACGTGGTAATAAAGGGGCGAGTCAACATTGTTACCGTGGTGAAGGTTAAAATAATGTTTTATTAATTAATTATGTTCTGGGTTGAACAAGGAAGAATTAATTAATAAAGAGGGCCCACTTTATTATTTGCATTTGATCCCTGGTCTGGCCCACACACTGCTCAAGCCCAGTTAGGGTTAGGGTTTCTCAAAACCTTAACACTATAAATAGTCTGTCCCTCTCAGATCAGAAGTAGCCACCACAGTATACAACTTATATTCTATTCGAATATTGAGAGAGAGAGGGCGACTTTGGGCGATCAGAAGGAGGGATTTTTCTGATCAAATCCTCCGGCTTTCTGATTCAACTTGGTGGATAATCCTCACCAGATTTCCAAGGAGCAAAGGAAAAGATCAGAAGATCAGATCTGTAGGAACACAAGAAGGAGTTCCATTCCGCTTCAGATCTAACTTCATCGTTCATTCTCCGATCTAGATCTGTAGATCAAACGATTGAAGAAGGTATTTCCCTTAATCCATCCTATACAATTAAGTTTGTAGGAGCATGCATAGGATTCGCATGGTTTATTTAATTGAATTTATTTTGATACCCTAAGAACGATCCTGCGAATTAAATAACAACTCACGTTGTTGGCCGTAGACTCGAATCCTACACTTTTCACTTTGTCCTTGTAAATCCTGGCATTTTCATAACTTTGCAGCCTCAGTTCTTCAAGTTCATTAAGCTTCAATATTCTCTTTTCTCCAGTTGCTTTAGGATCAAAATTAAGTTTCCTAGTGGCCCCATACGCTTTGCGCTCCATCTCTAAAGGCAAGTGGCAGGCTTTCCCTAAGACAAGCATGTCTGGAGACATCCCCAAAGGTGTTTTGTAGGTTGTTCTATAAGCCCATAATGAATCATCCAAATGTTTTGACCAGTCCTTCCTTGTAGTGTTCACCACTTTTTCCAGCACACTTTTCACTTCTCTGTTTGACAACTCAGCCAACCCATTGGTTTGTCGATGGTATGCAGTTGAAACTTTGTGATTAATGTTGTACTTGGCCAATAAAGCAGCCAAACTTTTATTGATAAAATGCGTTCCCTCATCACTTATGATTGCCCTTGGAGTTCCAAACATTGTGAAGATATTCTTGTGTAAGAATTTTATAACTGTGGCAGCATCATTGTGAGCACAAGCACAGGCTTCCACCCACCTAGACACATAGTCAACAGCTAATAAAATGTACTCATTCCCAAAAGAGGATGGGAATGGCCCCATGAAGTACATTCCCCACACATCGAATAATTCTACTTCGACAATATTATTCAGAGGCATAGCAATCTTGGCTGGTAGAATTCCCACTCTTTGGCATCTGTCACAATTCTTCACAAACTCAAATGCATCCTTGAAAATCCCTGGCCAATAAAATCCTGATTGCAGCACTTTAGCTGTTGTCCTCTGTCCACCAAAATGCCCCCATATGCTGAAGCATGGAATTCACTCAAAACATATGGAATCTTGTATTCTGGAACACACCTTCTGAAAATCTGATTAGGGCCCAACCTATATAAAGTTGGATCATCCCAATAATAGAACTTCGCAATATGTAGAAATCTCTTCAATTGTTGTCCATGCAAACCATAAGGTTTTCTACCTGTGGGAAGATAGTTTGCAAAGTCTGCAAACCAAGCTGTATACTCCTTGCATGCCATGAGTTGCTCATCTGGAAAATCATCATTGATCTGGACTTTGTCATCCACTCCAAATGGGTTTTCCAACCTTGATAGATGATCAACAACTTGATTTTCTGTTCCTTTCCTAACTTTGATTTCTAAATCAAACTCTTGTAGGAGAAATATTCATCTGATGAGCCTTGGCTTTGCATCTTTCTTAGCCATTAAGTATTTGATTGCAGAGTGGTCTGTAAACACAATCACCTTAGCTCCCACCAGATAGGATCTGAACTTATCAAAAGGAAACACTACTGCCAACAGTTCCTTTTCTGTATTAGAGTAATTCCTTTGTGCCCCATCCATTGTCTAACTTGCATAGTAAATGGATCTGAAATTTCTATCCTTTCTCTGTCCTAACATTGCTCCAACTGCATAGTTACTTGCATCACACTTTAGCTCGAAGAGTTCATCCCAGTTTGGTGGTTGCATTACAGGGGTTGTGACAAGTGCAACTTTCAACTTATTAAATGCCTTCATACACTCACTGTTGAAGTCAAACTTCCTGTCTCTTTATAACAGTTCTAAAAGTGACTTGGCTATCTTGGAAAAATCCTTGATAAACCTTCTATAGAAACCAGCATGGCCCAGAAAACTTCTAACTGCTTTTACTGAACTTGGAACTGGCATCTTATCAATAACTTCGACTTTTGCAGGATCAACTTCAATGCCTTTGTTTGAAATCTTATGCCCTAGAACTACCCCCTACTGCACCATAAAGAAGCATTTTTCCCAATTCAAGACTAGCTATGACTTCTCATAAAGTTGCAAAACCTTTTCTAGATTTCCTAAACAGGTGTTAAAGTCTTTTCCAAAAACTGAGAAGTCATCCATAAACACCTCTAACCCATTCTCAATCATTTCAGAAAAAATTGAGATCATGCAACGCTGGAAAGTTGCTGGAGTATTGCAAAGGCCAAATGGCATCCTTCTAAATGCAAATGTTCCATAAGGGCATGTGAAGGTAGTCAAGCTCTGATGCTCTGGCTATTGCTATCTGATGGTAACCGGAATACCTGTCTAAGAAGCAGTAATAATCCAGACCAGCCAATCTATCCAGAATTTGATCTACAAATGGTAGTGGGAAGTGATCCTTTCTAGTGGCATCATTTAACTTCCTGTAGTATATACAAATCCTCCACCCAGAGACTGTCCTTGTAGCTATCATCTCTTTCTTCTCATTCTGCACAACAGTAACTCCTCCTTTCTTGGGTACACACGGCACTGGACTCACCCATGAGCTGTCTGAAATAGGGAATATAATTCCTGCATCCAACCATTTGATTATCTCTTTCTTCACAACTTCTTTCATGTTAGGATTGAGCATCTCCTGTGGTTGTACTGAATTCTTACTCCCATCTTCTAGCAATATCTTATGCAAAGAATTGGTAGGGCTGATTCCCTTAATATCTGATATGGTCCATCCAATTACCTGTTTGTGTTTCTTGAGCATATGCATCAACTTCTGTTCATCCTCCTCTTTCAAATTCAAAGCAATTATCACAGGTAAAGTTCCTGCTTCTCCCAAATACACATATTTTAAGTGATCTGGCAAAGGCTTGAGTACTAGTTCAGGAGGTTCTTCAAGGGAAGACTTTGGTTCCTTCTGTTCCATACTCATGAGATCCAATGACACGAAGTTGGGTTTGTACCCCCCAAACTTTGCACCGTGCTCTACCCATGCTACAGTATTTTCTTCAAATACTTCTTCATTCTCACATTCTTCATGTTGAAGATCCACAATATGCTCCTCTATTACTGACTCCAAGATTCCAATTGTGAAACAATTTTCTGATTCATCTGGCAACTTCATAGTGTTATACAGGTTAAACGTAACTTGTTCTTCATGAACCCTCATGGTCAACTCTCCTTTTTCCACATCAATTAGTGTCCTGCCTGTGGCTAAAAAATGTCTCCCCAGAATAATGGGCACTTCCCTCTCGGCTTCATAATCCAAAATAATAATGTCTGCAGGGAAGATAAACTTAAACACCCTAATCAGCACATCTTCAATCTTTCCTTCTGGGTGCACAGTTGACCTGTCTGCAAGTTGCAAGGTAATAGTTGTTGGTCTTGCTCCTCCTATACCCAGCTTCTAGAAGATTGATAGTGGCATTAGATTCGCACTGGCTCCCAGATCACAGAGTTCTCTTCCTACATCATTTCCTTCAATTGAACAGGGGATGGTAAAACTCCCTGGATCCATTAGCTTTGTTGGGATCTACCTTCTCAAGGGCCCACTAACCTCCTCAAACAAGGACACAGTCTCAAACTCCTTCAGCCTTTTCTTTTTAGTCAGAATGTCCTTCAGAAACTTAACATAAGTAGGCATTTGCTCCAATGCTTCCACCAAACGTACATTGATGTGGATTTGTTTGAGCATGTCCAAAAACTTCTTGAATTGCTCCTCTTCCTTCTGTTTCTTGAATCTGACAGGGAATGGTGGTTGAGGTTGATTGTACTCATCTTCCACAAATTTTCTCTTGCTATTGAGCACATTTCCCTCAGGGATTTCGGTTTGCTTTGCCTGAGTTATCAACTCATCATTGACTGAGGGATAAACCTCCTTAATAGGAGCTTTCACTTCTCTTTGTATTTTGGCTCCAGTCTTATACTCTTTTGCAGGTGATTCCACCTATTTATATTGTACTTCAGTTGGTCTCTCTTCAATCTGCTTTCCACTCCTCAAGGTCACCACTTTACACTGCTCATTTCCCCCCCTAGGATTATTAGTATTGCTAGGTAAACATCCCTGTGGTTTGTTCCTAATATCATTGGCCAACTGGCCCATTTAAACCTCCAGATTTCTCAGAGAAGAGGCTTGACTTTGTATTAAAGCATCCTGACTTTTCAGCCTCACTTCATTCTTAGCCATGAACTCTTTCAACATTTCCTCCATGGTTTTCTCAGGATTCTGAGGTGCTGCCTCCAAACTTAGCTTTTGGTTACCTTGCTGTTGGTTACTCTGTTGTTAGTTGTAACCACCTTTGTTAAAATTGTTATGCAGTTCCCGTGCTGCAGCATTCTGTTGTCCTTGCCCAGACCATGAAAAATTGGGATGATTCCTCCACCCTACATTGTAAGTATTAGAATAAGGGTTATTGTTCCCTGATATTGTTGAGGTCTATTTCCCATGTAACAAACAGATGCTGGATTCGAAGGGCATTCCTCAAACTGATGACCTTCTCCACAGTAGATGCAACTTAAAACCATTGCAGACTCTGTTGGCATGGGAGGTATCATGCCCTGACTGTTGTTTTTCTCAATATTCTTCATGGTTGCTCCTACGGCTTCCATTTGTGCAGTGAGGGCCTTCATAGGATCAACTTCCAGAACCCATGCAACTTTTGGAGTAGTAATAGTTGCTCCCCTGGAATTAGCCCAGAGATAGTTGTTTGCAGCCACTTTATACAAGATTTCACATGCTTCATTATATGTTTTATCCAATAGGGCTCCTCCTACAGTGGCATCAATCATCATTCTTGAATTTCTAGTTAGTCCATTGTAAAAGATCTCTATCTGAATACCATAGGGCATCCCATGATTTGGACACCTTTTTACAATTCTTTATACCTTTCTCATGCCTCACTGACAGATTCATCATCTTGCCTAAAAGACATGATTGCATTTCTACACCTAGCATTCCTGGTAGGAGGGAAGTACTTCATCAAGAAAGTCTCTGCTAGCTCATTCCATGTTGTCACATACCCAGGTGTTAGATTTGTGAGCCAAGTCTTAGCACTATCCCTTAAAGAGAAAGGAAATAGGTGCGTCCTCAAAGCTTAAGGTGTTACTCCTTGCAGTTTGAAGTTATCACAGATCTCAGAAAAGATCTCAGATGTAGATGTGGATCTTCTGTAGCTTGTCAATTAAACTGCCCCAGACTTTGCAACATCTGAAACATAACCGGTTTCAGCTCAAAATGTTGTGCCTGCACCTCAGGTCTTACCACCCCTGGATCAAAGTCAATGAGTTATGGTGCCATACATGCCCTGATCACTCTGTCCTTTTCATCAATATTCCTTTCCAGATTTGCTTCAGCCATTTTCTTAATTTTCCGCTTCCTCTAGTTTTTCTTGAAAGTTCTCTCAATTTATGGATCAAATGGAAATAGTTCTCGTACAATCTTTTCACTCATAAACTACTGGCCCTCCTGCATTGAGAAAATGATTAGTTTCCAAAAACATTCTGGTCATGTGATATACTATAATAATCAAGCAATTCAAAAGCATTCAGATTTAATTTTAGTCACTCCCCAGCAACGGTGCCATAAACTTGTTGTGTGCTATAGTGTACCTATAGAACCTATGCGCAAGTATACACAATCTACAAGTAATATAGAACCCAAGGGCGTGCATTTTAAATCGTGCACTAAGGATTGCTTGTAAATGAAGGGGTGTTTGTAACTAACTTCTACTCAAAACATAAATATGCATAAACTATATTTCGAAACAATAACTAAAATCAATAATACTTCTTCATTCCATAGAATGAACATATAGTATAAGAAATGGTTCACAATAATAAAAGGCACACTCGGGTCATGGAATACAATTCACTTTAACTATCTTATATGCTAGAGCTTCTGTCTCGCATGCATCTGAACCTCAGAACTTTTCTTTATCTGCCTAGCAAACTGCCGTTCTACTAGATCTACACTATCCTACCGAGCATCATATGCATATGCTTACCACAGTATTCTAGTGATGAAATCAATAAATCTAGTTCTCTTAAGTTGCATTATCTCATATGCCTATGGGATTAACATAATTGTCTAAGATTTACTCGGCCTATTTTACCTTCCAGTCTCCATAGGTGATGTGTTTCTCTCCACTTCCGTGCTCAAGAAACGAGTTTAATCAAGATCAAAGACAAGTTTCATACATACAAAACATTATTCTAACATATAATCAAGCATAAGCGATTTGTTCCACAACCCAAGTGTTAAATGAAGTTAGCTCATACTTGCGAAGAAAACAAAGTAAAATAGGAAATCATTCATCATCATATACAACTCAAAATCTAAAAACAAACTATCGATGATGATCTCCCTATCTTCAATGACTTCTCCTCCAAGCTTGTTACTCGATCTCTCTCCATTCGTGTGTTATCTCTGCGTGTGTATTCTGAAGTGTTATGTGATATCTCTTTCCAAAAAGTTTTTTTTCCTTTTTCTTGATATTTTCGCATCTTCTTGCAACACCATTGATCTTCCTTTCATTTCCAGGATCCTTCCACGTGGATAAGTGTCATTGTTCCTTCCAGACAAGAGTTTGGCTTCAAATGTGATACTTGTCCTCCCATCAGACAAGATCAAAAAGGAGCTTTAGCTTTGTCTTCAAGTGATCCCGGAGAGAGAAGATCCTCTTCCTTCTGTCTATTTTGCATCTCCCATGCTCGAGCATAACTTCTGGCTAACATGCGGCAGGAAAGCTCTAGCATTTTGATCCTGATCAAAACTTCACCAAAAAGCTTGCAAAAACTTATTAATACTTGCAATAGCTAAACTAACATGACATAATTTCAAAGATGTAAAAACAACCAAAAATGATTCTGATTAATAACAATCTTATTCAAAACAACACCTAAAGTTTATAAGAAGAGATCAAAAGATAACTCTATATGAGAGTTATTAGGACTCACAACCTGTCTATAGATGGTACAGTCATGCTTGCCAGTTCACTAGCTCACTCGTCTAGGCCTCTGCTTCCTTCAACTTCTCAGAACTGGAGTGTGGGCACACTACGAGGCCTTTTTTGGAACATGGGAGCTTTATAGTTTTTCCCAAAATTGTCGATCTAGCGGCTAGACGCCCTTGATAATTAATGTTTCGAGAAAGGTAGTAATTGTTGCGTTCTTACTTGAAAAGTAATAACACCAACAGATAACTCGATTGAGAAGGCTATGAGCCTCGTTTCCAAAGATGGCACACGATTAGATTAAAAGAAGCATTGAACTTCGAAAGCTTGAGATAAAATTTTTTAGGGTTTCGTTGCTTAATAGTTTAGATCAGTTAGGTTGGTGAGATAACCTCTCCTCTGTGGGTACTTCGTCTACTTATAGAGGAAGTGGGAGTGGTTTCAAATTTATAGACGTTTAGAGACAATCTGGATGATGTCCCACACAGAGCCTCTCTTCTCTACGAAGGACAGAGTAATTTTTATGAAGCTCTACATCTGCTTTGTCCTTTTCTGATGATGGTTGTTGACTCGCACCTTTATGTCAGAACAGATCTGCCAATCCAACGAATCACAACTGGTTAAGAAAACTTCAGACTTTAAGGAATCTCCATTCTTAAAGTCTGACTTGGAAAGGATTCTTCGGACTTGTTCTCTTTGTCTCTATGCATGAGTATGATTGTGTGCAAACTGGATTTGTAAAGTGGTGTCTTCCGCCAGTTTCTCGAAAAGTCAGTTCCTAATTGTAGTTAGTTTCTTCTTACACCTCACACGGTCCAAACTGGTGGATTGGATCCCGAACCCAGTTGGTCTCTATCATCTCCATTACAACTCGATAGACATCCTAACAAGTTTGTACACACTATGCTAATCTAGAGACACTCTAAACTGGTAATGGTCTGACACACCAAAACAACCAAACATAAGGGAGGATTTTTTCTAACATCCATTTTTTATTTTAATTTCATGTGGCGTGTTAGAAAATTATTAATTTTGGGTGTTGAGGTCAGGTCCAAGCGGCCAAATCGAATGGAACCAATTCGCACTCATAAAGCAGATCAAGAGGATTACAGCCTAATGACCTGAAGCTCAGCTAGGCGCAGCCTAAGAATCGAGTAAACAACCGCTCTGACTTGAAAATTGATATCGAGTTCAGGTCCAAAGCAGACCCCGGGTTCGGATCCGAAATCAACCACGAAGTCTGACTCGATGCTGACCCCGAACAAATAGATAAGGAAGAAGCCATTGAAGAGGATATGCGCCAGCCCTAACAGACCCAGATTTTCAGAGTCTGATTCGAAAAATCCAGGGTAGTCGCTGATTTTACCTAGGGTTTGTTAGGCCCAACCCTCATGTACCGAACCTCCTTGTGTCTATAAAAGGGAGGTCCCTAGCCCATTTTTTTTAGTCTTTTAACTCACACTAAATGCTAGTCGAAATTCAGTCAAAATACACCATCAATAAACACTTCATTTTCCCTCATCAATTTTCATTTAATATAATACATTCGACGTCGGTTTGGTGTTCATCGCATTTATTCCTCTTTGTTTTCTATGTTCTTTGCATTTAATTCTCATGTTTATTTTGCGTTCTATCGATATCTCTTATTTTTCTGACTCGATTCTAAGGGTCTCGATAAATCAAGTTTCGAACCTCTGCATTGAGATTTTAAGAATAATTAAAATTATATCTTAAACAAAAATTAAAAAATTTCATATATTGTTTTCAGAAAATCTAAAATTTTATAAATCTCATGTGTTGTGTTCAACAAATTTTCAATATTTTAAGATATGAAATCTAAGAAAGAATTAAATAAATTTTCAGTTTTTTTAAAATTTCTTAATATAATAAATCTAGGTCCGCAAATAATAGAATTAAAAATTACTATTACGCCAACCCTAAAGGCTAACACAACAAAATATTAACAATATTTAATGAACTGGGAAAGAATTACATAACATAGTATAATGTAAACTTAAATCAAATTTTGAACCTCTGCCTTGAGATTTTAAGAATAATTAAAATTATATCTTAAACAAAAATTAAAAAATTTCATATATTGTTTTCAGAAAATCTAAAATTTTAGAAATCTCATGTGTTGTGTTCAACAAATTTTCAATATTTTAAGATATGAAAATCTAAGAAAGAATAATACAAATTTTCAGTTTAAAAATTTCTTAATATAATAAATCTTGGTCCGCAAATAATAGAATAAAAAATTACTATTACGCCAACCCTAAAGGCTAACACAACAAAATATTAACAATATTTAATGAACAGGGATAGAATTACATAACATAGTATAATGTAAACATAAATCTCAGAAATTTATAATTTGAATAAATTTCCAAATTTTGAAATGAATTACCGTAATTTTTCTTAATTAAGTGGCGGCTCAATGATTTTAGCATTGATGAGTGGTCCAATATAGATAGAATCATCATGGGTGGATACGTTTATGACATACTCCCACTGTCCCACACTTGACTTGAACCCAAAATTGTCCCACTGTCCCTTTCATTCTTTTTCTAAAAAAATTATATTAGATTAAACTAAGTTTAGACACACCCACCTACTCAATTCATTCATTCTTTATCTTTTTTTCTTTTTTAAATAAAATAATTTAATTCTATTTTTACTTAAACGATTAATTGCGTCCCGAAATAATGATCTGTTAAACACAAACTAGACACTTTAAGCACTTACTCCAAATATTATGGATTTCTTTATTTCTTTGATACATTGAAGTTAGTGAACACTAAACAAAGCTTAGCTAGTTTTGTAATTGTTCATGGACGTGTGAATCTTTGGTGTGCTTTGTTGGTTCCGATTTTTCAGAGTTATCATAAATGCACTGCAAAAATGATTTTTAATAACTTGTACCTAACCTAATTGATGGTTACTTGTCAGTTTGGCTTATCAAATCTTAATTCGGTTTTTTAAGTCCAAGTATACTTAGTGACAGTTTCAGTATATTCTTCAACACTTGAGTGTTGGTTTTTAACGATAGTCAGTTGACAAAATGAAAGCAATGAAGGGACTAAGTATTTATAGTGCTTCAGACTCTTAAGGACCTATGTCCACTCTTCAGACTCGCGGACTGGAAATCAACTAAGTTTAGGATTAAACAGGTGCTCCTACGCTTGTCGATGAATGCCTTGTTCACTGATCCACAAGCTCACTCGTCTGGTCCTTGCTCGTCCTTCACTTTGCAGCTCCTTGGAGTGTTGGCACACCACTCAACCGCTTTGTTGCCGGAATGGGGTGTTTAAAATTTCCCCGAAACATCAGCTTATTGAAATAACCCGTAAGAGTCAAAGTACCAAGTGTACTTGATTGTGGTAATCTTTCTTGGAAAGAAAGATTACTAAGAGATAACTCAAGAACAGATGTTTTGAGTCACATGTTCACAGGCACAGTAGTGACACTTAGAAAAGCATAGAATGCCTCTAACTTTGAGTTGTGAGTTTGACAGACTTTCAGCAAACTCGCAAAAGAGTATTAGGTTAGGTATTTTTTTTTTTGTTGAAATCGTTTGGAAATGTATAGGTGAGGGATTGAAGTTATGAATCTTGGAGCTATTAGACACATCGGATTTTTTACCAATTCGATGTTCTCTATACTCTGCACGGGTAAGTAGCCTTTTCGGTAGGTACAATACTTCTCCCAATTTTCTGCTACTTTTTCTTACGATGACATCGACTCTTGACCTTTTGTAAGAACGACAATGTCGGTTAGTCTGAGGGATCCAGAATGTCAAGTCCAGGTATCAAGACTGAAGTCTTGAACTTGCAGACTTTAAGGAATCTCCAATCCTTAAAGTTTGATCTTGTTAGCATCAATCCTCAGAATTATTCTTCTTGTCTCTAAGCGCAGGAATTGGAACTAAGATTTCATACTGATGTCGTCATACTTGCAAGTCCATGCTGATGATGTCATCAATTAGTGTAAGCTTTGTCCCCAGACTGGTAAGTTTAGCATCTAGGTTGTTGAGTCCCAGACTGGTCAGCCCGGTACTGGCTAGTACCATACTTGGTGTAGCCAAACTTGTCAATCCCAGACTCATGTATCCCAGGCTAGTAAGTTCAGTTTGAACGTTAGTCTGTTGAGTCTTTCACATCCAGATTGATTCATCAATTTGGTCTTCTAATCAGCTCCAGCTTACAACTCGATAAAACGACAGTACATAACTTTACATTTCAGATTGTACTAGAACTAATCTAAAGACATATTGGTTAGATATAAACACTAGCTTTTAACCACCAAAATATAAAATGTACGAAAACTCTAAAAAATTCCTAACAATTTCTCCCTTTTTGGTGTAGTCATTGCCATCTAACCATATCTAACCACTAAGCCGATCTAGAAGAGGGACTGACTCTCCAAACTTTTACAAATGTTATCTATAAGACTATAAGCTCAAGAAAGTTCCTTAGTCACCGCCTACTCTACTTTAGATCTTTCCCTTAAACTGGGAGAGATTTAGCTCAATTAAAAATTTTAAGGTAAGTTCAGAGCAAAAAAAAATCTTAAGTATTAGAGTATGATTTAAATAAATACTTGTGAGAAAATTTCACAAGCTTGTTCATTACACTAGATCGTGTAATTTTATCTAAAAAGTATGACTATTTGTTGGACAAAAAAGAGATTTTCATCAACAAGTTAATTTCTTTACACTAAGGTGTGAGCTTTACAAGTATAGGGAAAGAACCTAACGAAGTCTATACAAGCAAAATAATGCAAAAACACGAAGAATAAAAGATCAGCCATAGTTCTTTGTGGTTATAGATAAACTTGCACCCTTAGCTAGATTTTCAAGAGAGGCTATGAGTTCAGCCATCTTGGCCATGTCAACTTGGAGCCTCAGCCTATTCTCTTCATCTTTCCTCAAGCACTCCTCTTCGGCCTTTCTTCTAAACTCTTCCCCCTCTTTGACCATACCTAAAAAGGTAATTACAGTAGAGGTCACTATCTCCATCTTCTCTTTGATTACCTTAGACAATCTCCTCAGTAGCTTCCAAGCAATATTGGACTTGTTCTGCAATGAGCTCAATAATATGTGTCAGACGTATCAACAGGTTGAGCTTGAGAGAGATGGTGTAAATGTTTCAGCTTCAGTTCTAAATGTGGAGGCTTCGACTTGGGTATGGTGAGCAGCAACAACCATCGACCAATTCACCTCCAATTCACAAACGATTGGTACATAGGGAACAAATGGCACGAGTGGCCACACATTCCACATTCGAACTTCTTCAAAAATAAGTAAAGATCTAAGTTGTTCACACCACCTCAGTATTTGCTCATCTTGAGAGTCTTGTCCCCAGCGAGGGATCTTAATATTTGGTATGAGCTTGGAGAATGATTACACCATATTATCTTCTCGGTGACTTCTTTTGAATGTGAGAAATAGACTCTTATACTTTTGAAGTGGGAGTCCACGGGTACCAGTCTTCCGTCTGAATACCCTGATCTGCCTCAATCATTTCTTGATCTGCTTGATGTGTAGGGTATTTACCGTGAACCGAATCACCAAAAACCAATTTGAACCGGATCGATTTATAGATATTGCACATAATTCAAATTCACAAAAACCTAGCATGCTCCTATGAATTTAATGCATATTTGTGGATTGAGAGATTACCGTAATTCCGTCTTCTCTGTACCGATCTTTTGCGTTTGAATTCCAAACTTCAATTCAACCACGCAATTCGATTTCTCTGCGGAAACAGAAATTAGAATACTTATTTCTAGAGAAAAATGAAAATAAAGAAAGGGAAGAAGAGATCTGTTGTTCTCCAGATTACATCTTCAGATCTGTCTCCCGGTGCCGATCAGATCTACTACTGGTGAGGACTCCGTAGATCTGTGGCTTGAGCAGGACCAGAATTCAAAAATTCTCCTCCTTTCTTTCTCTGAAATTGGTGCCCCCTCTCTCACTCTCTAGATCTAGGGTTTTTCAAATTGTGTTATGAAGTGGCTAGGGTTTCAGAGAGTGAGAGGTCTATTTTTAGACCTAAGGTTGTAAAACCCTAGTGGGCTCCTGAGCTCAATTCAACACACTTATTGGGCCAGACCTAGGACCTAATGCAAATAATAAAGTGAGCCTATAAATTAATTAATTCCCATGTCCACAACCCAGGACATAATTAATTAATTAATATTAATTCTTTTTCACCACAGAATTAATACTGACCTACCCCTTTATTACCACGTTATGAGAACGGGTTGCATTAATTGAGAATCCCCATATTTAAGGTTACCGGACATCCATTAATTAATCGGAGCCTCTGACAAGCTCTAACTACAATTAATTAATATCGTATAATTCCTGAGTAGTACCACTGAAACCTTATCACTCGTGCCTGAAATTATTCAGCCTGCAGGACTTTGGCACGATGAATGTTATTGAGCTCCTTAGGGAATGTCGCCATCCTATTACTCGGATATGGTTACCTAAACCTAGTCTCAGGCGGTACTACACGAACTGCTGCTACCCAAGATGTGGATATACGAGCACGTTACTTAAGCTCTCCACCACGGCAAGTCAAAGAAACAGTCAACCCGTGCAAACCCCTGAACCTTCGTTAGGGTTCGGACTCAATCAATATAACGAGATCTTGTATTCACAGATGTCAGACAGACGAATACGTCTCACTGCGGTCCATCAATACGCCACCTCTGCGTACCAGCATGTCAAGTAACCAAGACAGACTACTTATTCCCACAATGTCGCAGCCATTCGGACAGACGTATCCTCATACGCTGTCTCGGCTATGATCAGGTTTATGTCTCACTAGGTCAAGTGATCATACTGTCTTCTGCGACCTACAACACGCCGTTTGATCATCCCTATCGGTGAGACAAGAGGATACCATTGTTCATACATGTACGATTGTTAACAGATAGGAGAAATAAACCGTTGTATAGTCATTATAATAAATGCTTTCAGTATACAAAACCCATCAATCTCCCACTTATACTCAAAGCATAAATAAGCTATTACGAAGTATACAGTCCGTCTATCTTGTCTGATGTCTCTTTAACCACTATCAGTGGTCGGCATCCACCTCAGACCCAGCTCACGAATATGTCTTTCGTAAACTTTCTGCGGCAAGCTCTTTGTAAATGGATCAGCAAGATTGTCAGCAGTGTTAATCTTCTTAATCAGCACATCGCCCCTCGATACGATTTTTCGTATGATATGGTACTTTCTCTCTATGTGTTTGCTTGCCCTGTGAGACCGCGGTTCCTTTGAGTTTGCCACTGCACCAGAGCTGTCACAATAAATTGTGATACTCCTCGGCAAACTCGGGATCATGCCCAACTCTAAAAGGTAGTTTCGGAGCCACACCCCCTCTTTCTAGGCATCGGAGGCGGCGACATATTCCGCCTCCATGGTGGAGTCAGCAATGCATTTCTGCTTCGAGCTCCTCCTAGATACAGCTCCACCTCCCAGGGTAAACACATATCCTGAGGTCGATTTCTTCTCATCCTGGTCCCCTTGGAAATCCGAGTCTGTATAACCCACAGGGCACAAATCCTCACTTTGATAAACTAGGCAGAAATTCCTAGTTCTTTTCAAATACTTGAGGATATGCTTTTTAGCAATCCAGTGCGCCTATCCAGGGTTAGACTGATATCATGCTACCATGCCAATGGCATAACAGATATCTGGACTGGTACACAGCATCGCATACATGAGACTACCCACCGCCGAAGCGTATGGTACAAGACTCATCTCATCTTTCTCTCGCTGTTCTTAGGACACTGCCCACTAGAAAGATGAACGCCATGTCTGAAAGGTAGCAAACCTTTCTTGGCGAGTTGCATGCTGAACCGTGCTATCACAGTATCCACATAGGATGCCTGGGATAAGCTCAACATTCTTCTCTTACGATCTCGTAAGACCTTAATCCCAAGAATGTAGCCAGCATCTCCTAGATCCTTCATTTGGAACTGTTCGGATAACCAAGCCTTGATTTCCGACATCACTCCCTCGTTGTTTCCAAATAGGATTATGTCATCAACGTAAAGTGCAAGGAAGACCACGCTCCCACTGACACAAAGTCGGTAAACACAATTTTCATTTTCCAACTGTGCAAATCCATAGGATTTAATCACATCGTGGAAACGTAAGTTACACGACCTTGAAGCTTGCTTAAGTCCATATAAGGACTTCCTAAGCTTCCAGATAAGATGTTCTTCGCCCTTTCTTATGTAACCCTCGGGTTGCTGCATATAGATGTCTCTACCTTCTTCAAGGTAACCGTTTAGAAAAGCGGTTTTGACATCCATCTGCCAGATCTCGAGGTCCATATGCGCAGCTATGGCAAGGAGTATTCGGATGGATTTGAGCATGGCTACGGGTGAAAAGGTTTCGTCAGAGTTAATGCCCTCTTTCTGACTATAACCCTTTGCCACCAGCCTGGCTTTAAAAGCCGTGATCTTTCCATCCGCCCCTTTCTTTCTCTTGTATACCCATTTGCACCCTATGGCCCTAAAGCCATCCGGCAAATCAGTTTTCTGGTATACATCCATAGCAGTTATGGATTCAATTTCAGAATCCATGGCGACACGCCATTCGGCAACATCCTTGTCCTGCACTGCCTCTTTGTAAGTCAGTGGGTCAGAGTCCTCATGTCCGTCTTCCGGGCTCAAGTCCGAAGACTCACCCACGAACATGTACTTTTTCGGCTGGAAAATAACTCTCCCACTACGACGAGGCATCGGTGCCGTGTCAGTAGTAGGTGCAGTGACTTGTGGTCCTGCAACTTGCACTGAAGAACGTGTCTGTGGTGTTGTACCTCTCACAGGTGCACCCACATCTACACGTTCCCCTTCCCTTGGAATTGCATTCTCGTTTGCAATTTCTTGAAGAACGATATCACTCCTTGACCAGTGATTACTCACATACTCGTCCTCCAAGAATCTAGCGTTGGTACTAACAACGACTCTTTGACTCTCAGGAATGTAAAAGTAACCACCTTTTGTTTGCCTGTGATACCCTATGAACAACATTACTTTTGACCTGCTTTCTAACTTATCAGGTTCCTTCGACAGTACGTGTGTCGGACAGCCCCATACTCTAAACTTGCACAAACTAGGTTTGCGACCAAGGAAGAGCTAAGAAGGCGTCTTAGGAACTGATTTAGAAGGCACCACATTAAGCACGTAAGCTGTTGTTTCCAATGTGTAGCCCCAAAACGAAATTGGTAAGTTTGCATAACTCATCATTGATCTTACCATCTCTAGAAGAGCCCTATTTCTTCTTTCAGCTACACCGTTTTGCTGGGGAGTACCCGGTGCAGTCCACTGGGATGTAATCCCATTTTCTGACAAATATTGCAGGAACTCATTACCGAGGTATTCGCCACCGCGGTCAGATTGCAGCGACTTGATAGTTTTCCCGACCTTCATTTCTACTTCAGCCTTGAACTCTTTGTATTTCTCAAAGCATTCAGACTTGTAGCGAAGCAGGTACACGTATCCGTACCTTGAGTAATCGTCAATGAAAGTGACGAAGTACTCGTACCCTCCACGAGCCTGCGTGGACATCGGTCCACATAAGTCATAATGGATCAATTCCAACACTTCCTCTGCTTGAGACTGACTAGCCTTGAAAGACCTAGTTGACATCTTGCCCTTGATGCAGGATTCGCAGACTTGATAAGGTACAGCCCGGACTAGGTCCAATGTACCGTCATCTGCAAGTCTTTGAATCCGCTTCAAGCTGATGTGACCCAGTCTCAAGTGCCAGAGATATGTAAGATCCTTATCAGAAGAAGTAAGTTTTCTCTTTCTAGGATTATCAATTACGGATGAATTACATACAATATTTAAGGACATATTTGATCAAAGCAACATAGAGATTTTAAATCAACATACCATAATGGATAACATTGTTATTACCAATGATAAAATCATAAATAATAAATATCCATAAAAGTTGATGAAATTTATCCTGCCGATAAACCACGGCCCACAAATAAATTCTCAAATGTACTTTAATTCATCAAAACATAAGGAAAAGAAAACTCCATGAAGCTCCGTCATAAAACGTTGCCTTCATCCAGTTTGGTATCTTCTTGCCATCACTCACCAGCCTTGTCGGCACGGTCCCCTGCAACGTACAACAACATGATCAACAAGTCAGTGCTTACAGCTCTAGAAGAGCAACAACGGACTCTAATCATGCTTACAGTTATACATGCAAAATGACATACCTTGTCTAGCTTTGTTGGCTTGACAATCTTTCCTCCAGTGTCCTTTGTTACCACACCTGAAGCACCTGTCCCTGTCAGTCGCCACCTTAGGCTTTTTCCCAGCCCCACCATCCTTCACAGGTGTCTTCTTGGCCCATTTCTTAATCCCTTTCTTCCGCTTCATACTTTTCGGTACAACAGAGAGATTACCAGAAGTGGCCAAGGCAACCTTCTGAGGGTTCATGACTGATTCCGCTGCCATCAAGTCATTGAGTAACTCGTTAAGAGTATACTCTTTCTTGTTCATGACAACATTCAGCCTAAAACTCTCAAAGGACTTGGGTAGAGAGTTCAGTATGATATCGACCTTAGCCTCAGCGTCGATACCTCCACCATGCATAGTTAGCTCATCCATGAGGTGAGTCATGGTAACTACGTGCTCTCTCACTGAGGTGCCATCAGTCATTTTCTTACTCACGATTTCTCTCATAAGATTGAACCTGACGGCTCAATCAGTTTCCCCATAGGTCGCCTCCAGACTCGTCATGATGTCATAGGCGTCCCTATGGTGCTGATGCTGATGCTGCAAGACTTTCGACATAGTGGTCATCATGTAGCATTTGACTACATTGTTCGATTTCTCCCTCTTGTTATAAAAGTCTATATCCATTTGACTGGATTCAGCAGTTGGCACTTCAGGACGAAGTACTTGCAGAACGAACATATGTTCTTCTGCAATCAGGAGGTACTCGAGATTGCACTTCCATTCCAGGAAGTTTGGACCAGTTAGAGTGTTTTGTGCGAGAATATTGATGACATTAGACATACACATATCTGAAACAATAAAGAATCTTAAATAAGAACATACATGTAGAACTTCGAAAACAAATACATTGAAAACCTTTTAATAAATCAAATACAAATGTTTTCCACTAATTGCCCAAGAGTTCCCACCGCAAGCTATACTCGTAGATGTTTACGATGTCACCCTCAACCAGAACTGCGGGTTTTAAGCCCCAATCCATTTAATTTCACTACCATGTCAGGATGCTTATGACACTAGAAATTAATAATTAGTGAAAACCTTAGACCAAGTCATCTCTCAAGAACAGGGATGCAATTCTTGCATTATATTCTAAGATGCTTCTAAGTAATTAACCACAAATTTAACTCCGGCCAAAAGAGACAGTTTAGCATGGCACGTAACCATACCGCACAACCCTTAAAGCTTTTGTTATCTATAATTTAAATCAATCCTAGAATACTTGTGAAAGAGATCTACGCAAGCTACACTCGTAGACATTTACGCAAAACCCTCCCACTATTCACATGATTTAAATTGTTTGTCTAGAAATCCCAACAACCGTACCCATGCACCTCTAGGAACTAGCAAGCTACACTCGTAGACGTTTACTAGAACGAGAGATACACTTACAGCCTAGGACCGCTTTGTGGAGGTCTATTGATTTTAATTAAAAAATCCGCTTAGTATTTTTCTTTTAAAAGGTTTCTATATGCGCACATATTCGTTATATAATACAATAATATACATTTATATAATATAATAAAAAAAATACATAATTAAAAACAAGTAATGTATGATCAACTTTTATAACAACTATAATATTTTCTGCAGTATGCAAAGATAATGTATTTTAAATTTTTGTTGATCTCACATGAACAAACATATTGCATTTATCTATCATATTCTGTATTATATAATATAACTTCATGCATTATATTGTGCAACGTCATTCATTATTTAAGAATTCGTTTACTGTTATGAGAATTGTGCATATAATCTTTAATTTTTATTTTTTACGATGATTTTAAATCAAAACATATGCAATAGGGATTTCATTTGAAAGATAATTAAATTACCTTTAATTTGATATATGATACATGAAAAAATAATCTACATCGAAGAAGTTATGATCATTTAAAATTTAGGATGATTTTAGAGGAGAGAAAAAAACATTACAAAATTACCCTTCAATTCATGTTTTACTACATTATAATGCAGACGGAATTTATGGTCTTGAGCGTTGGATCACCAATTTGGATGGTTGAGATGATTTATAAAACAATTCAGTACGAACAAAAATTATGATAATTTTTTAATTTTTGATGCTTTATTTTCGACCATTAATGCTATCAATCAAATGGCTAAAATTCATTATAATTTAATACAAATTTTAATTTTAGCACTTTATCATAATTATATATCGATACATAGGCATAACATATGACTGTAACCTATATATTGACCCACTAATTATTCCAAAAGAAACCTATATATAGAGTATAGACCCGTAATTTAAAAGGGAAAGCGAAATCTTTAAATACGTACCAACCATTATCGATTGTCGAAGGAAAAAGCCGTGGAAACTTACACAAATAATTATTTAATTAAAGTTGACGTCAAATTCACAATTTGCTGTAATCCAAACTAATTGATATAAAACAAAGTTATATATATGCACGCCGATTCCATAAAACAGAATATCAACATCACCGACAAACTAATGAATATTAATTGCACAACTCGACGGCGGACTTTCAATTAATCATGGGTGTAACAATCATAACGAACTTATAAATTAAGAAGAATGTATATCTTAATAACAGCTCTCAATCTCATATTAGTTATTTGAATTTTTAAATCATATAATGTAAATTTATCATAAAACATTGTAAAAATTACCAAAAATGTATAAGAATAACTGGATTTATTGACTTACTTGATGCAGAATACTTCAAGATGATATAAAGAGGTTATAATATTTTCAACTAAATTATCTTAAGGAATCTCTATTTATATTTCAGATGGAAAAAAGAAAAATAACGATCATAATTCTAACCCTATTTATCTTTAATTTGGCTCATATCAATTGCATAATAAATAGACTTATTATTTATATTACTAAATCAACCCATCTATTAATATTATACTATATTTGTGATAAATTGTGCGAAGAAAAAATATTCAATAATACAACACGAATGAGTGCTCATTTCCTCATTTATAAGAAACTAAATATTGACTACTTCATAAAAATATTTGGTATGACAAATATACCCTTCATTTTCTATATACATCGTGAAATGAGATGCAATAAATGACGGCATCGATCTAGATAAAATCTTTCATCTATACTATATATGACAATAGCGTATAAATTTGAACAACTTCTTGAATTATAGACTTTATTTTCCTGATGCCGTAAATATTTATCCCTTGATTTGTATGTAGATTAATATTTAATTGATTCATTTACTGATGTACTATCATTTAAATGATCATTGAATTCATGTATTTGTTTGCATTAAGCATTTCTTCATTGTCAATTTAAGAAAATAAACACGATCTTGTCAGAAATTTTATTTGTTTATTTTTTTCTCATTATTATTTAGTTATTGATGTTGAAATTTATGTATTATTGTATTTGGTAAAGGATATTTTCATTATATATAAGATCAAATCTACAAACAAATCAAATGAAGAAAATAAATGGAGAATATATACAATAAATAGTAAATATATGGAGAATATATACAATAAATAGTAGCCAATACCCCGCTCAAGGTGGTAGTCTAGTAGGCTTGCAGACTCCCGTCTTGGATAACAAAAATTGTAACTGAGAAGAAGGTAGAGGTTTTGTCAACAAATCTACTACTTGGTGAGAGGAAGGGACGTGCTGTGGAGAGATAACTCCTTTTAGAATCTTTTCACGCACGATATGACAGTCAATCTCGATGCGCTTAGTGCGCTCGTGGAAGACTGGATTCAAAGAGATATGAAGTGCCGCCTCGTTATCAAAAAATAAAGTAGTAGGAGGAAGATCCTGTAACTGAAAATCACTTAAAAGAGACCAAATCCATGTCAATTGCGAGCATGAATGTGCCATTGATCGATACTCAGCTTCTGCAGAAGATCTTGAAACAGTGGTCTGCTTTTTTGTTTTCCACGTAATGACAGAGTCACCAAGTAAAACACAAAAACCACTAAGAGATCGCCTGGTAGAAGGGCAAGTCGCCCAATCCGCATCACAATATGCAGTTAATTTAAGAGAGCTCGATGAAGAAAAATATAATCCCTGAGAGATAGTACCTTTGATATAACGTAAAACCTTCAATACCATGTAAAAATGAGGCTGTCTCGGATCAGACATGAATTGACTTAATAAGTGAACTGAGTATGACAAGTCGGGCCAAGTGATGGTCAAATAGGTGAGGCGTCCAACCAAACGTCGATAACTAGTAGGATCAGGAAGAGGTGAACCTTCGTCTGCAGCAAGCCCGTGATTAAGTTCAATATGAATTGGACCAGGCTTAGCCCCTGATAAACCAGCATCGTGAAGCAAGTCAAAAGCATATTTCTATTGATGAAGTAAAATGCCTTCAGGGGATCGATGAACTTCAAGGCCCAAGAAATAATGTTAATCTCCAAGATCCTTGATGCCAAACAACTTATCAATAAGGCCCTTTATTGAAGAAATAATGGAAGAGTTGTTGCTGGCTATCAAAACATCATCTACATAAACCAGGATGGCAGTAAAATCATGTCCTTCAGACTTAGTGAACAAAGAGTGATCACATTGAGACTGTTGAAAACCCCCAGAAATCAAGGTGCTGGAAAATTTTGCATACCACAGCCGAGAAGCTTGTTTTAAGCCATAAAAGGACTTAACAAGCTTACAGGCAGGCTGCCGAATATTAGAAGGAGGAGGGAAACCTGGTGGAAGCCTCATATATATATCTTCTTTAAGGTCTCCATGAAGGAAAGGTTGTTGACATCTAACTGGGCAAGATGCCAACCTCGAGCAGCAGCCAAAGCAAGAACAATATGGACCATTGCCATTTTTGCAACGGGGGCAAATGTTTCTTTGTAATCTAGCCCTTCAGTTTGAGTATATCCCTTCGTCACAAGACGAGCTTTGTAATGCTCGATAGTACCATCAGAACGGTGCTTCACCTTGAAAACCTATTTACACCCAACAGGTTTCTTCCCATACAGAAGACTGGTAATATACCATGTGTGATTATCCTCAAGGGCCGCAATCTCTTTAGCCATGGCCATCCGCCACACCTCTTCCTGAACAGCCTCAGAGAAGGTACGAGGTTCCTCTTTGGAAATAGAAGAACAAAAAGGTAAGTGAGAAAAAGATATAGGGTAAGTACAGGAAGAAGAAGTAATATTACACACATAATCATTCAACCGAGCAGGTTTGGATTTGTGTCTACTAGAACGCCGGGGCTGAGGATTTGTGAATGAAGGTGGGTTGGAAGATGCGGCGGGAGGGACTTCAGGAGATGAAGTTGGGTTGGGAGGTGCGGTGGTAGATACTTCAGGAGATAAAGCTGAATGAAACCCATCAAAATCAGTGTCATTCGTAGGATAAGGAAGCACTGTAGAATTGGTGGGTAAGGACTTGTAAGGAAAAATATTTTCGTAGAAAACAACATCCCTACTAATAAAGGAGGAATGAGTCTGAAGATCATAAACTTTTTACCCTTTTTGACTATTTGGATATCCTAGAAAGATGCACTTCTGAGATCTAGGAAAAAATTTATCAGCTGGTGTGGGTAAAGTTTTAGCATAACACAAACATCCAAAGACCTTTAAATGGGAATATGTTGGTGGCTGATGGTATAGGATCTCGTATTGTGTAAGGTTATGTTTATCTTTTATGGGAAGATGATTGATGATGTAAGTAGCAATAAGAATGCAATCACCCCAAAATGATATAGGTAGGGAGGCATGGAATCTAAGTGAACGTGCAACCTCAAGAACATGGCGATGTTTACGTTCCACAACACTATTTTGTTGAGGAGTATATGGGCAAGAAGTCCGATGGTGAGTCCCAACTGACAAAAAATAAGATTGTATAGTGGAGTTAAGGAACTCTTTACCATTATCAGAACAGAAGGTTTTTATGTGAACCCCAAACTGTGTGTGAATGAATTTTAAGAATGAAACCACTAAATTGGGTATCTCGGATTTGACACTAGCTAGATGTGTCCAGGTGGCCCTAGAAAAATCATCCACAAAAGTTATGAAATATCTGAACCCTTGAGGAGTAGGTTCCATGTATGATCCGCAAACATCACAATGTAGTACACCAAATATAGTGTTGGAACCTGAATCACTAACAAAGAAAGTAGTTCTTGCATGTTTAGCATAATGACAACTATCACAAGGGAAAAAGTCTTTGGTATTCAAAAAAATCCAATTTATTCAAATATCTACTGGAAGCATGTCCCAACCGATAATTCTATAAACATGAATCACTTGAAAAATAAGAATGGGAAAAACTGGAAAATGCAGGAAAATAAACAAGCTTAGCAAGGCTAAAATGATAAAAGTCGTGTCGTGAATCACAAATCTTCACTATGTTCTTCAGGGAAAGGTCCTGTAAAAGACATGAATTTGGCGAGAAAACCACAGTACAATTGTTATCAATTGTGAGATGCCGAATAGAAATAATGTTCACATGAAAGTCAGGCACATAGAGAACATCATTTAAGAAAACACTATCATTGAGAAAAACGGTGCCAGAGTGATTGACTTGAACGAAACGACCATCAGGCAGGGTGACCTCAAGAGGTGTTTCCAAATACACAGGTGAGTGCAACAAAGACAACTTAGAAACAATATGATGTGTCGCACCGCTATCAAAAAGCCATGTATTTTCAAGCAAATGTGTAGAGGAACAATAACAAATACCTGATAAGCGAGCATCGGCAGAGAGTGAGGTTTCTTGACGAATAAGCTTGAGGATGTGAGTAAGCTGATCGGTCGAGAACGGCGTGGTGGTCATGACCGGAGAAGGTTTTCCAGAGGATGTCATGGTAGTAACTTGTGGATTAATTGACGAATCAATAATTGAAGTTGCAATTGCCCCACGTCCGCGATTAGTGCTAGTAGAACCCCCTCTTTTTGCGCTGCCGCTGCGGGTTTTAAATCCCGATGGGAAACCAATTAATCTATAACAACCACTTTGAAGATGACCCGTGTTGATGCTCAATAATTTGGAGATTACTTTTTTATAAGAATACTAAATTGAAATGCTATGGAGCAATAAATGCGTAATAAAAAGAGTAAAAACAAACTGTAATTGTAGAGCTGAAATACTTGTATTGCTTTAAATGTTGTATTATTTGCTGAATTCAATGTAATCTTTACAATAAATGAAGACCCTATTTATAGGAAACCAATCGAGCTAGACGACCCTTGGCTAACAGATGCAACACTTCGAGCGAACCGACATTTTGAATGGCCGCATCCTCTGCATTGAGTGATCTCAGTTGACATCCCACCAAATACATAGTTCGAGCTATCAGCTCGAACGAACCAGTCCTCCATACTCGACATAATGTTCCGCGAGGTGAAGTTCTTTAATTGAGAAGTCTGTTCGAAGGGTAGCTTGGCAAATAAGGAGCTCGGTCAAATTTGAAATCGAGCTCGAAAATTGTCTTTACTATGAGCATTCTTGTCTTGAATAATTTGCTTCACACTTCTTCTTTTTGGGCTTTTTGTCTTATTGGACTCCAAAATGGGCTTGCTCATTTTTGGGTCATAACAACAGCCCCCCGGCTTTCGTCCGAACTACTTGGAGTTCGGCGAAGCCAAAGTAGTTAATTTCAATGATTCCTTTTCCTGCACAAAATCACAAAAGAATAGATTTTCCCTACCTCGAATTCGTATTTCGAGGATGTTCAGGAGATAGAATTTTTCCCGTATTGTGAGACTTAGCTCGACGAATTTTAGGGATATTTTCCCGTATCATGAGACTTAGCTCGACAAATTTTAGGGATATTTATTTTTTATTTCGGGCGTATCTGCGAAGCTCGTGGTTCGACTTACGATTTTCCCTAGTCCGCGGTTGGCTAAACCCGACATGTTCTACAAAGGATGCCCCTTGCAGCTTTTGAAAATGACAAGTGATTGCTCACGAGTCAATCGAGGAGCGACCTCGGACCCATGGGTATGCTATGCCGAATTAGACCCTGGCTGTTTACTGGGTTAATTGATTCGGATCCATAGCCTTCGAGGAACTTTTATGGATAGAAGCTCTATTGACTTCGATATCCTTAGTTCTTCAGAATTTGATGGCTGACCCGGCCAAGGGCGTCAATGCCTGATTTCTTCTTTTTTTTTTTTTTTTTAAAAGAGCTCAAAATTTGAGCTTTCTGAGCTCGAGCTTGGAATTTAAGCTCTTTGAGTTCGAACATATTTAGCTCGAACTATATATTTTTACCGCCTAAAAACGGTTAAGCTTCCTCAAGGCGGGATCGGACAAATTTTGAAATTTGAAATTTTGACAGGTGTCACACGCTTACTGGCGGAGCTCGAAGGTCGTGCACGAGTTTCTAGGATAATCTCTCTATAAATAGCATGAGCTCCGTCATTCTCAGTTTTTACTTTTACCTTTCGCACCTCGTACTTTTACCTTGGAACAGATCTTCAGCCGAACTTTTCACTGCTCGACCTCGGGGTTAGTATAGAACTGTAAACTTCGAACTTCTCCTTTTATTTTTATAAAGAATGAGTTCTAGCAATAGCTCGAGTGATAGTAGTACTAGCTCGTATTATAGTTCTGAATCCGAGGTTAGTAGTAGGTTAGTTGAAGATATTTTGGCGGAGAATCCTGATACCGAAATTGAAACCGAACCGAATCTCGAAGCCCACGGGCCTTCAAATAGGATAGAAAACATTCCGAAAAATGTCGAGGTCGAAGATCAACACTCTTCCTTTGATCTTTCCTTAGAATGTTCCTCTGGTTTATCCCCAGGTATTTTTCCTCCGTTATATGACCAAGATATTGTCGGTACTTTGAAACTAATTCCATCAGACCTCGACCGTATAAAACTTGATGGGCTCTTCACCCTTCATGGATTATCAAATAGGTTAAACGCAATAGCTCCTGACTCCGACCAACGAGCCCATCGTCCGCCACTTGGCTTCATGGCCTTTTCAGCTCGATTTTTTGAGTTCGGTATCCGTCTTCCCCTTCATCCTTTTTTCGTAAATATTTTAGAATACTACAACTTGGCTCCTATACAGCTCTCCCCCATTGCGTGGTGCCACATGCTCGGCACATATCTGATTTTCCGAGATGCTGGGTTGGAAGAGCCGACCTTAACCGAATGGAATGATTTATACAATTTAATCACTATGAACGGAGAGTCGTATTATTATTTTTCGAAGCGTTCACACCATCCATCCCCTATGATTACGGGGACGAAGTCGAATTCAAAAAAGTGGATCCAAGAATTCTTCTTCGTCCAAATTCCCAATGATTTTCCCGGGCTGAGTGGGATGCTCCGTACTCCGAATAGTACGTGTTTTGCATTCTTTCCTCGAGCTCGAATCATGCTTCTTATTACTCATTGTTCCTGTGTTAATTTTTGCAGGGCATAAGCGAGAGAATATCCCAGAGTTCTGCTCGAACCGAATTCGGAGAGCTTTCAACCATCCGGTTCGGGATTTTGAAACACTCCGTCGACATCGAACTTTGAGTATAGAAGGTATTGACGATCCGATGGAGCGCCTCACCCCTGACGAACTGATCAAATTCCAGGAGGAACAACAGAGTAAAAAGAAAGGGAGGAAGAAGAAGACTCAAGTCCCCAAAGGACAAGGTCCGAGCTCGGCCATCATCAAGGTGCATACTTCGGGCGATGGCCCATCTGGTGCCAAGGCTACTCCCCCCGGGCAAGTTCCCATTTCCGATACTCGAAAGAGAGGAAGGGGTGAGGAGTCTACCGAGATCCCGGAGGGTCATCCTCCCATCCGGCGAACAAAGAAGGACAAACAGAATGTTGTCCCGCACGAGAAAGATATCTATGATCTAACCGCCGGAGAGGGCGAGATAACCCTGGTGCATCGGTCGGGGAAAGAGAATGAAACCGACCTGGAGACCCCGGCCTACACAGAGGCTCGGCTGAAAGAGATCGAGACATTCCATACCTTCGCCGATACGCTTTTCAAGGGTCCTCCATGGCCAACTAAATCCCCGGCTCGAATTCGGTTTTTTGATAATGCCCAGATGTGCTTGATGGTAAATTCCTCTGATCCGTGGTTCGTTTATTAGGTCATATTCTTCAACTGTTCACTCACCCCTGTTTATTTTACGTGCTCATCAGGGTCTTTGCGGCATGGCGGAAGATTACAATGAATGCTTCCAAACTCTCCAAGGCGAACGCAAAGACCTCATCAAGGCCGAGAAGGACAAGGACAAGGTCCTCAAAGAGAGAGATCATCTTGTTTCTGAGCTGTCGATTGCCACTGCGGAGCTTAAAGCTTCGCAGGACTTGGTCGAGAAATTGACCAGGGACCAACAGTCGGCCGCCGAAGAGTTGGCCCAATTTAGGGACCGCACCGGCAAGCTCTCCGAGGACCTCCAGACCGAGGTGCAGGCCAGGAAAGAAGTTGAAGTCCAACTGAGATCGGAACTAGATCGGGTCAAGGGCGAGCTTGCCTCAGTTCGAGATTCGGGTGAAGGCCTGAACTTTACTCGGCTGCTCTCAACTCCTGCTGGTGCATCGACATTTAAAATGATGTAAGATCTCATCCGAAGGAAGATCAGATCTGCCATTTCTGTCCAGCACCCAGAGCTCGACGTGGGGTTTATCTATTCGACCCCAGTTGTCTCCGAGGACGAGGAGGAAGAAGATCAAAATGAAGATGACGAATCCTTCTCGAAACAATTGGAGGACAGCCTTCGTCCCGATGAGCAGACAAATCCTGATAATCAGCCGAACCCGGATCTCGATCAAACTGACTCCAATCCAAATTCCAAAAAATCAGACTGAATTTGTACAACTTTTTTTTTTTTATTGTAGAACTTTCTCTTCTCCTTTTTTTGTAAGGATATCATTCCTTTTAATGAAGCATCCGTCCTTTTTTCTTAATTGTTGTTATATACTTTGATAGCTCGAACAAACAATTAATCTTGAGAAGCTCGAAATACATAAATGAATAAAACTTGAGAGTGGCTCGATGAGACAATTTGCGAAAGAAAAACTTTATTTATTGATATATTGAGGCTCGAATCAATCGGACGAGACTCAAATTGATTTTACAATAACTTGACAAGCTCGAACTAGAGATACAAATTATAATCTATTTTGCTAGAATACTTTCTCGAGTTCGAGCCAATCCTTCGAAGACCATCAGAAGTAATACTTTTTCAAATATTTGACGTTCCATGCATTCGGAATATCTTTTCCTTCGGGAGTTTTTAGTCGATAGGCTCCATTTCCAATGATCGAGCTGACTATATAATGTCCTTCCCAGTTCGGCCCAAGTTTTCCTGAATTGAGCTCTTGTGTATTTTGGAAAACTTGTCTTAAAACCCAATCTCCTACTCGGAATGCTCTTAGTCGAACCGACTTATTGTAGAATCTTTCCACTCTTCTTTGGTTCTTCATCATCTGGCTAGATGCTTCCATTCTTTGCTCGTCTAACAATTCTAGAGATTCGAAGAGTTTCTTCTGATTCTGTTCTTCATCAAACATCTCGACTCGTGGGCTTCTCTGGATAACCTCGACTTGTGATACTGCATCGACCCCGTATGCCAATGAGAATGGAGTTTCGCCCGTAGCAGTCTTGAATGTAGTTCGATATGCCCATAAGACTGCTGGGAGCTCCTCGACCCATGCTAATTTTCTAGTTGTTAGCTTTCTTTTCAAGATGTTGATGATGGTTTTGTTAGAAGATTCAGCCAATCCATTTGCCTCCGGGTACCTCGGTGTAGAAAATAGTAGACGAGCTCCAAGGGTTTCGCAATATTCCTTGAATTTTTTGCTTGTAAACTGTCGTCCATTATCTGTGATTATTTCCCGAGGTAGTCCAAAACGACATACTATATTTTTCCACACAAAGTTTATCATTTCAGTATCTCGCTCTCTCGATAATGGCTCGGCCTCGACCCATTTAGTGAATGAGTCGGTGGCCACCACGAGATATTCTTTTTGCCCTGGAGCTTTAGGTAGTTTTCCCAAAATGTCAATTCCCATCGACAAAATGGCCATGCTGGAGTGTTCGAGTGAAGTGGCTCGGCATGTAAGTGTGTTGAATTTGCAAAACTTTGGCAACTATCACATTTCCGAACTACTTCCTCGGCATCCTTTTAAAGTGTGGGCCAATAGAATCCTGCCGTTATGGTTTTGTGGGTTAGGCTTCTGGATCCTGAGTGATTCCCGCAACTACCGGAATGCACCTCGGTTAAAATAGGAATACTGTCTTCCTCGAATACGCATTTTAGTAGAAGTCCTTGGAAAGATCTTCGGTAGAGTTGCTGATCTATTAAGGTGAAACGAGTTGCTTTTCGAGCTAGCCGGGTGGCCTCGATCTTAGATCCTGATAGAGCTCCGGTTGTTAGATATTCCACAATTGGATTCATCAATGAATTTTGCTCGTTGTTGACTGGACAAATATCCATTGGCTCGTACTCCCGGTCTCGAGTTGCTGGCCAAAGTGCCACGGTTAATGGGATAGTTCGAGTTCCTCTGTAACCTACAGCTGCTGCTAGGTTAGCTAGAGCATCTGCGTGCGAATTTTCTTCCCGAGGTATGTGGGAGACCTCTACCTCTTCGAATTTTGACTCGAGCCCCTTAGCTATCTCGTGATAGGCTTGCATTCTGGCATCTCTTGCTTGGAATTCACCTCGGACTTGATTTACTACCAACTGCGAGTCTGATTCGATTTTTAGCCTCCTTACTTTTAGGTCGAGGGCCAGTTGGAGACCGGCGATGAGTGCCTTATATTCGGCTATGTTGTTTGTAGTCCGGAATTCAAAATGGATGGCTCTTTCAATTACCCATCTTTCAGGGGATACGAGTAATATCCCTGCTCCACTCCCCCTACAATTACTGGAGCCGTCAATACATAGGGTCCAGAATTCTAAACTCTCTGATATTGGACCAAGCTCAACCTCGGCAATTAGTTGGAGCTCGGGAGTGTAATCCGCGATGAAGTCTGCCAAGATTTGTGACTTGATTGTACTTCATGTTTCGAACTTAAGGCCATAGCCCCCGAGCTCAATTGCCCACTTCATCATTCGCCCAGACAGATCAGGTTTGGATAGAACGTGCCTGATAGGAAACGAAGACACCACTTTTATTGGGTGTGATTCGAAGTAGGGTCTTAACTTCATTGATGCCATTACAAGTGCCAAGACAAGCTTTTCGAGGGCCGAATATCTTGTTTCTGTATCCAATAGAGTTCGGCTTACGTAGTAGATCGGATGTTGATTTTCATCTACTTCTCGTATTAATACTGCACTGACTGCTTTCTCTGAGACAGCCATGTACAGTTGTAATTCCTCATTGGGCTCGGCTTTATTCATTACTGGTGGAGTTGTTAGATATTGTTTTAGCAAGGTGAGTGCATCATCACATTCTCTCGTCCATTCGAATTTCTTTGATTTTTTAAGGAGAGAAAAGAACGAGCTGGTTCTATCGGAGTATCTTGCTATAAATCTGCTCACTGCCGCAAGTTTCCCGATCATCCTCTGTGTATCCTTAACGCTCTTGGGGGGTTGGATATTTTGGATGGCTCGAATTTGTACTGGGTCGGCCTCGATTCCCCTTCGACTTACTATATAGCCAAGAAATTTTCCCGAAGTGACTCCGAACGTGCATTTGGCCGGATTCAACCTCATATTGAATTTCTGTAAAATTTCAAAGGTCTCGGCCAAATGCTGCAGATGCTCCTCGAAACTATTCGACTTTACCAGAATGTCGTCAATATAGACCTCCATAGTTCGGCCAATTTTTCGCTCGAACATCCGGTTCATTAGTCGCTGATAGGTCGACCCTGCATTTTTTAAGCCGAACGGCATGACTTTGTAACAATAAATTCCTCGATTGGTCATGAAAGCTGTCTTCTCTTCATCCGGTGGGTACATCTTAATCTGGTTATAACTCGAGAAGGCATCCATAAAACTCATAATACCGAACCCGGCGGTTGCATTGACGAGCCGGTCGATGTGTGGAAGTGGGAAAGGATCTTTCGGGCATGCCTTATTTAGGTCGGTGTAATCCACGCATACTCGATTTTTCCCATTCTTTTTCTTCACCACGACCACATTTGCAAGCCACTCGGGGTATTTTACTTCCCAGATGAAACCAACTTTTAATAAATTCCGAACTTCTTCGGCAATGGCTTCATTTCTTTCCGGAGCAAATCGTCTCCTTTTTTGTCTTATCGGCCTATGACTTGGATCGACTCGAAGTCGATGACATATGACCGAGGGATCAATTCCAAGCATATCTTCGTGGGAGAATGCAAAATTTGTTCGATTATGAGTTAGTAGCTCCCGCAGCTCGGTATTTTGAGTTTCGGACAACCTTTCCCTGACAAAGGTTGTTCGAGCTGTGTTTTGGGGATCTATGCTAACTTCCGAGCTGCTTTCCACCGGTTCGGACTCCATCATATGCACAGTCCGAAGTGTTACCTCATAGCAGCTCCTCGATGCTAATTGGTCCCCTCGGATAGCTCGAACCCCCCATGGTGTTGGGAACTTGATCATTTGGTGGTAAGATGAGGGGACGGCCTTCATTGCGTGAATCCAAGGTCGGTCGATTAACACGTTATATGCCGAGGAGGCATCTACCACTTGAAAACGTGTTGCCAAGTTTACTCCTTCGGCGAAAACTGGAAGGTCGACTTCGCCATGGGAGTTTAGCTTCTCACCGCTGAATCCAACCAAGGTGATTGGATTTTCTATAATATTTTTATCCAAAATCCCCATACTTCGGAGGGTTCGGAGGAAAATTACATTGGAGGACGCCCCGGTGTCAATGAGAATTCTCTGGACTTGACAGTTTGCTATCATCAGTGAAATGACGAGGGCGTCGTCGTGGGGGTGCCGAGCTCTTGCTTCGTCCTCGGCTCCAAAGCATATTTCATATGGTGAGGTTTCAATCTGATGCACAGATTGATTTCTTAATTCCCTGCAATGCCTTTTTGCGGCATTTCGCGAAGATCCGGCCATGGACGAGCCCCCAGTAAGGATATTGATGACCCTCTAAACTTCGGGTTGTTTGCTCCTGTCGCCGGAGTTTGGTTTTCCCGAACTCCCCCAGGGTTTTTCTTATTTCTTGTCCAGACCTTTCTTTTGTTCGAGGTCTTCGGGCAAGTTAATAACCCTTCGGCTAGGAGCCGATCTATCTCTCTTTTTAAATCCCGGCAGTCATCAGTTCGATGACCGTGGTCCTGGTGGAATTCCCTATAAAGCGAAGTATCGCGAAGCTCAGGATGAGCTTGCATTTTTCTTGGCCATTTGACTAAGTTACCTATCTTACACATCTCCCGAATTGCTGTTCGGGGAGATATCTTTTGCTCGGTCTGGGGGGCTGCCGATACTACCTTCATCCCCTGTTTGGAAGATTCTGCTCGAGTAGGGTAGGGCTGGTATCGACTGCAATGATCACATATTTTTTGGCCAGGTGCAGTAGGTTGAGATGCTGGAGGTGCACAGAATGTGGTAGCACGGGCAGCAAACACGCTCGATGGCGGAACAACAGCAACCGCATTTAATTGACTTTCCTCAGCAAGAATAGTACCATAGGCAATATCAACAGACGGTAATGGTGATTTGCAGAGAAGTTCACATCGTGCGACACCAAATGAATCAGTTAAGCCCATAAGAAATTGCATAAGACGTTCCTCCTCGCGTTCAGATGCCCAAGTCGATAAAACCATGCAATCTGCACCAGTGGAGCATGTGGGCAACGACTTCAAAACAACTAATTCATCCCAGAGATTCTCCAATTTGGTATAATAGCTTTCAACAGAAAGAGAACCTTGAGAACAAGAATAAATGTCTTGTCGTGAATCAAACAAACGGCTTGTATTTCCATGAGAAAAAAGTTGAATCAGATTTTCCCAAATTGATTGTGTAGAGGATATATGTAAAATACATGAGGCAATATCTTGGTTAACAACATTGAGAATCCACGATATCACCGTATCATTGCATTGTGACCAATGAGGATATTCATGAGATTCTAAAGGCGGAACAAAAACAGAACACGTAACATTTCTGGATTTATACCGACTTGAGAGAGCAATCTCCATAGCCCGTTTCCAAGAAACAAAATTCGATGAACCAGTGAGAGGCTATTTGACGAGAACCTTCCAAGGAGCATCATGTGAATTCACCAAATAGACCGAATCAACCTTCGCGGGAGGCGGCGGCGGCGGTGGTCTGTCGTCCGTCATGAGATTGGTAGTAGAATGTAGTCGGTAGAGAAATTTTAAGGAAAGCGGAAGAAAAACACTGATACCATATTGTATTTGGAAAATGATATTTTCATTATATTGATTGTGAAATATACAAGGGAATTATAAAAGATCAAATCTACAAACAAATTAAATGAAGAAAATAAATGGTGAATATATACAATAAATAGTAAATATATGGAGAATATATAGAATAAATAGTAGCCAATATGTATTATATAATATAAATTCAGCATAATACATTTCTTAGTCCCAAAACTAGAATTAGTTAAAGTGCGGCAGAAGTCTTTCGAGGTTAGGTCCTCCGAATTGGTGATTCTGGCACCAGTTTGAGTTCATAATATAGTTGTTATGCTGGCGAGGGATATATTAGTTAGACCAATTATGTAATATACTCCATCACTTGATGTGTTGGAGTTTAAATCCAATGCGGAAATTTAAATAAAACAGTAAATAACACAAATGAGTTATAGATGTTCGGACAAACTGTCCTGCGTCCTCTCTTCAGACGCACAATCTGGAATTTACTAAGCTATGGATTACAAAGATGTTGATGCTCTGTTGCAAGCTGATGAATGTCTGTGTCCACAGTCCACTAGCTCACTCATGAAGTCCTTCGCTTCTTCAGGCCTGGACTAAGGACGCACACCGCATTCTCCAAACTGGACGTGAGAGTTTGAGTTTCTCTTGAGAATGTCAAGTTGGCGGTATAAACTCGTGATAGTTGCCACCGGAGAAGTGATAACTGCAAGATATTTTCTTACTAAGAAAGTAAGAAAACAGAAGTAACTTTTGCTAGATGCATAGAGCTTCGTGTTCAAGAATGAACATGAGAAGCGGATAGAATCAGCTTGAAAGATTTTGGATATGGAAGTTGGTAGCTGTCGAGAACGGCAAAATTCGGACAAGTATGCTGACAGTGGCATGTAGTCATTCGGTTTTGGTAGCTTGAATACGGTAGCCATCTCAATGTGGTTTGCATCATCTATTTATAGGCGTCCCTTGGAAGATTTGAATTTGTAGCCGTTTGGAGCCGTTGTGAGACAAGAGGAACGTGTCCAAATGAAGTTTTACTTTTTATGACTTGCAGTGTCCTTTCTATCAGAGTGGGTAGACTTTTACTGCTTTAGTCAGAACGGCTCTTTTAGCCAGCTCGAGGAATGTTTGCTTGTTGATTCATCCGATGAACAAGTTTTTGAGTAACTCAAACTTTAAGATCTTATTTCTTAAAGTCTGATTTTGAGAATGAGCGTTGCTTGTCTTTGCTTGCAAGTGTCTCTTCTAGCTGGTTGAGAAGTGCCTTGCTGGTGATCCACTAGCTGATGATAACGTGTCAACCAGCTTCTCCAAACAAGCTTCTTTGTTGGTGAAAGCTTCACTAGCAAATCTCCTAAAACTTGTAGTCAGCTCCTATTACAACTCGATAATTCCTATATACAACATTACAAGTTTTAAGCTAATCTAGCGAGAAACACTCTATCTAGTGGTATGTTTAACTTATCTAAACAATATGTAATATAGGAATTTCTAACAAAAATTCATAAACATCATACTACATTATTATCAAAGAAATACAAAGATTCCAAAATCTATTGAGCTTAAATTACTAGATGCGGAATAATTTAAACAACTTGTATATATTAAGAGGTTGTTGGTCCCAAATATCAGTTATAAATGTAGTGGAAGTATTAAAAATGAGGTTTATCTCAATTGAATAGTTCGGAAATTGAATTGGAACATATGAAATGATTAGGAGTCAAGTCTCAAGAATTAACCAAGTTCAGAGTATACACCAACAACTTAATCAGTTGTATTAAATAAGTTAATTACGATGACCAATTTTATTATTAACCACAATTAGCTACTAAACACTAACTCGAAATTAATGTGTCAAAATGAAAATGGTCTATAGTAGCGGGACGAAGGGAGTATTACAATACAACTGGTAACACTGAACTCTTCCAGTTATGAGAAACTCCTATGCCCTGCAGCTTCTGGGATGCTTTAGGCAGTAAGCTTTACCACACGAGTCCATATTCTAGGCTCTCCGACTAACTTCATACTTGCAAGCTATACCTCGAGCGCATTGCGAAGCTTGGAGTTGGATAAGTGCGATATTTAGTTCGTCACATAACTTAGAGAATGTGTGGGATTTTTGGCTTCTTGAAAGACAAAACACTTTCTCGGATACAATATATATAGAAATATACTGAACTTTCGTGGTATAAAGCTTGAAGGTTGGAGTTTAGTGTGGAACACAGTTGGGATCGCTTAGATACCTTGAATGTTCAAGTGCTAGTCGTTGGACAAAATTATTGTCCTAACACCTACACAATTTTTGGGCATGTTTACTATTGGTTTTGAAGTTTTTGTTAGAATGGTCTCTAGTCAGTCTTAGGAATTATGATTGTTGGTATTCCTTATTTGTCTGATTGACTTACTAAGGTTGTATATTTAGTTCATTCTATCTTTGCAGACTTGATCTTCTCTTATTGCTTATCAGTTGACCTTCTCGATTGATGAAGATGGAGAGACGGACTAAGAGTTAGTCGCGATATCTCCGACTGTTATTCTATTAAGCTGAGGAGCTGATTCCTAATCTGTAACAATTAATAATACTATACAGAGTTACAAGATATATGAGAATTTCTCTTACTTATCAGTCATGTCAGTTCTATATATGTAATTGACATATGAATTGATCTAACACATCAAAACTATAAATATCCTAACAGAGACATTATATTCTTAATACTAAATCACTTTATGGAAACTTCATTTATCTTCCTAATAGGATGAAGAAAACAACGCGTTTGTATTAGTATATTGGGGATCATAACCTAAAAAGCTTTTGATATTATTTGATTAGGCTACCTTTAACCCTAATCAGAATTATGGGCTTATTGTTAGTTAGATCACTTAATTAGTGCATCAATGATAAATAGCCAATATAATTATATTTATTCAAATATGTTCCCAACGCTTTGAAATTTCGCCCCTAAATTCCGCTGTAATGTTTTCATGACCAACTTAAGCATCAACATATTTAAAAAACAAATTCGGTCCCCTTATTACATTAAAACTCAAGCAACAACGTATTTAAAAATCAAATTTGGTCCCCACTGCCTTGCAGAAGAATAAGGTTTTTTCACTCTAGAGCCTTTTCATTACATTCAATAAATACATATTTTATTCCTAAAATCTTTGAACCTTTTGGCCCTTGTGCTTGTCCATTCTTTACAGCAGAATGTCGGATGAGGCTCCCATCTTTTTTACTCCACATCTTGAATTCTTAATTTTATTAATGCAGTTTTTAATTTAATCTTCATAAGCCCTATTTTCTTTTTAATTTATAAAGCATCTCGGGATTTCATTCTTAGAATAAGATCCAAGTCTTTCTAGCTGATAAATTAAGGATATATACTGATACCGTCTTTTTATAGCGATGATTGGTTTTAATCCAAACATCCAAAAAATAGATTCCATTGAAGAGATTTAACTGAATTTTTCAAGACTCTCAATTATAATGTCATTAGTTTGATCAACAGTTTAAACATAAAATCAGTCGTTTCTGTCGTACCGATAAATAATGCGATTATATGTTGATTCTAGGTTAGATAATGTTCGAAGTTTTTTTTTTCCAATCTGACTATATTTCTCAAATTCTCTCCAACATATAGTTGATGATACGCAAAACATATTAATATTGCTTTAATTATTTGTAATATTTGTTGAATCAATATTAAAAATCGATCAAACCGAGTCAACAATTTATTGATTTTTTTATTTATATCATTTATCTAATTAATATTTTAAATATAGCTAGTTATTTTTGACACGATATGATAACACGAGCACAACACAATCTTTTAAGCTCTAAACATGAATACGGTACAAAGACAATAACATCAAACACGATAATAATCCACACAATAATAATCCGACACGATAATAGTTCGACAAACAAAAATTATCAATCCTACTCTTAGGATTGAAAATTTTGCAACTCCACACGATAATAATGGGCACGAACACGACATGATCCGTTACACTTTAAACAAGAACATGACATGAACTTTTAACTCAAAATAAGATAAAATAAGAAATTACTTAGTGAAATAAATAAATGGGAAAAATACAACCAGAAAAATATGTAAAGCTTGTTTTAGATTTAAGTTGGAGTTATAATTGTAATTACACTATTTTTAAATAAAAAATACCTTATTCCTAAATTTTTATACAAAAGTTTCATTCTGATAAGATATGAAATATATTTCATATCTTTTAGTTAGGGTTTTGTATCTAGGGTTTTTATTATTCTAGTTTAGTTTTCATATCTTCTCAAACTCTATATATATTCGTCAATAAACGATTTTATCTTTTGCGGAAAACTCTATCATGGTATCAGCCTAAAACACGATCCTACCCTACCCTCTCTCACGTCTCCCTCCTCCTTCCTGTCGTCTTGCCCTTTCCATGGCTTCCGACGCCCTCCCTCTCTCCACCCTAATTCATATGATCACCATCAAGTTGTCCTCGTCGAATTATCTCCTATGGCGCTCTCAGTTGCAGCCGCTTCTCACCTCGCAGGACCTGATGAAATATGTTGATGGCTCAGTACCACCGCCGCCGCCCACGGTTCAGGCTTCTCCTTCCCGTGCCGCGCAAACAAACCCCGCCTACACAACCTGGGTTATTAAAGATCAGCGCCTTCTTTCCCTCCTCCTGTCGGCTTTGTCTAAAGAGGCCATGTCCGAGACCGTTGGCTGCTCCACCTCTCGCGCTGTATGGTTGGCGTTGGATGCGGTGTTCGCCAATAAATCCAAAATGCGTGAACTCCGTTTGAAAGATGACCTTCATTTGATAAAGCGCGGCAACCGTACAGTCACTGAGTACGATCGACAATTCAAATCTATTTGTGATCAGTTGGCTGCTATCAGACGACCAGTGGACGATACCGACAAGGCTCACTGGTTCCTTCGGGGACTCGGACCCGAGTTTTTGACCTTCTCAGTGGCGCAGATGGCTCTCACAACCTTGCTGAGTTTCCGGGATTTATTATCTAAAGCTGAAAGTTTTTCCATGTTTCAAGATTCTATGGAGACGCACTCTTCGTCTCAGGTTGCATTTGTCAGTTCACAGTCCTCCTCTCAGGGCAATGGAAATAGCGCTCGAACATCAAGCTCCAATAATAATCAAGGCAGCAATAACGGCAATTGCCGTAACAACAACCGTGGCAAAAACCAGCGTCGCCCACCGCATTGTGAAATATGTCGCCGCGAAGGTCACTATGTCGACGCCTGTCCTGACCGATACTCGTGCGCTTCAGCGGCTAATTTGGTTGAATCATTTGACGCAAATTGCTCCATATCCTCCTCGCCAGCCTCTGATTGATTTCTTGACACTGGCGTTTCTGCTCAATGACTCCGGACACGGGTATTCTGGATGCTTCGCAACCTTATTCGGGCTCTGATCGTGTCGTCGTTGGTAACGGTGACGCTATTAATATTTCTTGCATTGGAAATTCTCATATTACTGATTCTTTAAAGTTATTGGATGTTCTGGTTGTTCCGTCTCTCACCAAAAGTTTACTCTCTGTCGGCAAGCTCACTGCTGATTATCCTGTTGATGTAATATTTTCTAATCGATTTTTTGCCATTCAGAATCGCCACACCAAGGCAATTCTCGCAAGAGGTCGTCGTAGCGCTGGATTGTATGTCCTGGAGCATGTGCATCCCGCCTTTTTATCTCACCTGCGGTCGAAGGTTTTGCATGCCTCATTTGAGCTTTGGCATAGTCGTTTGGGTCATATTCCGTTTGATTTAATCTCTTTACTCAGTAAACAAGGACATATCTCTGTTACATCTTGTTTACCTAAACCTAGTATTTGTTCGTCGTGTCAATCTGCCAAGAGCAGTCGTTTACCTTTTACTTTGAATGATAAGCGTTCTACGCATGTTTTGGATTTAATACATTGCGATTTATGGGGTCCTGCTCCTGTTACCTCCACAACATCTTTCCGTTATTATGTTATTTTTGTGGATGACTTCAGTCGGTTTACATGGTTTTATCTGTAGGAACTGAGTCTACAATAGGCGACATGAATCGCCATTTATTTAATACTCTGGATTCGATTTATGGATATCAAAATAAATGTCATGACAAACAGTGAATGCCCTATGCATGCTCCTATTTAATTTAATTCGTAGATTCAAAGGGATACCTTAAACTCCAAGGACTGATCTACAGATCTAGATCGATGACGACAATGAAGATGGTGCAGATCTGGATCTGGAATCGATCAAAACGATGG
>JAPKLW010001022.1:61468-161491 GCA_026898455.1 Plectranthus barbatus | reverse complement strand
TCAGACAGGAGTTGTTTATTGCAAGTCATTAATGATTACCAGTATATGAAACATAACGTTTCCATATATACCAATCATAATGCTTTCGTGTATACAATTCCAACATTATCCTCTTACCCGAAAGTCGGATTTCTTCTCTGTCTTACAATCTTTTACAACCTTTGTTGAGAATCAGTTTTCTCGCTCCATCAAGGTGTTTCAAAGCGATGGAGAAACTGAGTTCACAAGTCATACTGTACAGGATTTCTTCCGAACTAAAGGCATCATGCATCGTCATTCTTGCCCTTACACTTCTTCTCAGAACGGTTGGGCAGAGCGCAAGTATCGTCACATAACTGAGACTGGCCTCACTATGCTGTTTCACTCACGCCTACCCCTATCCATGTGGGTTGAAGCTTTTGCCACGGCAACTTATGTCATTAATAGAGTTCCTTCGACAGTTCTCCATGGACTTTCACCTTTCCAGACTCTTTTTAACTCTACACCGAATTATGCGAACTTCCATCCCTTCGGATGGTGGGTATTTCCTTGTCTTCGTGATTATGCTTCAACTAAGTTCTCACCTCGCAGTATTCCTTGCATATTTGTTGGTTTTTCATCACAGCATAAGGGTTTTAAATGTCTTGATCCTGCTACTTCTCGTATTTATTACACACGCCATGCACGCTTTGATGAATCATTATTCCCTATGGCCGACTCACGTCAAAGCACTTCGCCTTCTGATATGGACGTCTCCCATTTTCTGGATTCTGAAAGTCTTCAGCACCCAGCTCCCTCGCCAGTGCCGCCTTCAGGCTCGTCCCCGCCAACCTTGAGCTCGCCTTGTGCTTCTGGAACCTCTTGTTCTCTTTGCCCGGAGGAAATTCCTTCACCTCCTATTGCCCTGCCTCCGCCTGCTGATCCGCCAGCATCTCCTCCAGCAATCGAACCAAATCCAGTCCTGCAGCCTGCGCCGCCTGGTCATCACATGACTACACGTGCTCGCGCCGGTATTTATAAACCGCGACACCTCGCATACTATGTGTCAACCGGTCTTCACAATGCTCTCCTAGCATCTTCTGAACCTAAAGGCTTCAAATCGGCATCTAAAAGTCCCATCTGGCTTGCGGCAATGTCTGAAGAAATGGATGCACTTCTCAAGAGTCAAACTTGGGATCTTGTTCCCCGGCCTTCCCAGTCTAACATCGTTGGTTCTAAATGGGTGTTTCGCACCAAATATCGCTCCGATGACAGTATTGAGCGACATAAAGCATGGCTTGTCGCACAGGGTTTCTCTCAAATTCCTGGTCTGGATTTTTCTCACACATTTAGTCCGGTTGTGAAGGCTGCTACTATTCGCATCGTTCTATCTCTTGCTGTCACATATCAATGGCCACTTCACCAGCTCGACGTGAAAAATGCTTTTCTCAACGGTATTCTGAGCTCTCCGGTCTACATGCATCAGCCATTGATCCTCGCTATCCGAATCATGTATGTCGACTCAAAAAGGCTCTTTATGGTTTAAAGCAGGCGCCTCGTGCCTGGTTCCAACGCCTTAGCTCATTTTTCCTTTTGACCGGTTTTCTATGCAGCAAGTCCAACACTTCACTCTTTATCTACACACATGGCTCGGTTCGCCAATTTCTCCTCGTGTATGTCGATGATCTTATTGTCACGGGCAGCAACTCGGATCACTTACGAGCGTTCATATCTCGACTCCACTCATAATTTGCTATTAAAGATATGGGTCGTCTTAGTAATTTCTTGGGATTGGAAGTGACCTATCTAGCCGATGGATTATTATTATCACAATCCAAGTACTGCCGCGATATTCTATCTCGCATGGACATGCTCGACGCAAAACCGGTTGGCACGCCCTTACCTGCTTGTGAATCACTTACCCAGTCCGGTGATGCGTTTGATGACATCACTCTCTACCGTTCGATAGTTGGTTCTCTACAGTATCTTACTATCACTCGTCCGGATATAGTCTTTGCAGTAAATCTTGCTAGTCAATTCCTTAAAGCGCCGACCACCGAACACTTCACGGCGATTAAGCGCATCCTTCGTTATGTCAAGGGCACTCTATCATTTGGTCTTATTTTTTCCCGGCGAGCCTCTTTTGATTTGGTTGCATATTCCGATGCTGACTGGGCACGGTGCGTCGATACACGACGCTCAACCTATGGTTATGCTATATTTCTTGCAGGAAATTTAGTTTCATGGAGCGCAAAGAAGGAACCGACAATCGCTCGCTCCAGTTGTGAGTCCGAGTACCGTGCTATGGCGAACACTGCTGCTGAAGTTGTTTGGATAAGCTCTCTACTTCGTGAGCTCGGCGTGTCCCTCAACACTCGGCCAACACTGTTCTGCAACAACAAAAGTTCCATTTTCTTAACACAGAATCCAGTCGCACACAAGCGTGCCAAGCATATCGAGAACTTATTCAGGACGGCAATCTTCAAACTGATTTCGTCCCCACTGAAAGTCAAATTGCCGATGTATTTACCAAGGCCCTGCCTCGACCACTGTTTGAACATTTTCGCAGCAAGCTTCAACTCAAGTGCATACCAGAGTCTTGCTTGAGGGGGATGATAAGATATGAAATATATTTCATATCTTTTAGTTAGGGTTTTGTATCTAGGGTTTTTATTATTCTAGTTTAGTTTTCATATCTTCTCAAACTCTATATATATTCATCAATAAACGATTTTATCTTTTGCGGAAAACCCTATCACATTCCAACCCAACACATCCCGTCGACTCCCTCTCATCCCCTACCTCTCGTTCTTTTTTTCTTCTCTGCAAGACAGTCTCCATGGAAGCTTGAGAAAACAGCCCTAAAAGCTTGAAAATGACCCTTCATTCCCACCCAAATCATCCTACCCCTCTGGACAAAAACATTCCCCTCTCCCTCACCTATCTATTGATCCAAAAAGTCCCATCAACTTCCAACCTCCGAATTTCGACCTAGATAGAAATCAAAGGGGAAACTTCTAGAATCAAAGTCTACGTAGAGAGAGGAACTTGGAAACGCGAAGGTTGGAGCTGAGGAGAGCTTAAGAACATCGGTTTCAACGAAGAGACTAAATTTGAAAATTTCACTACCAATTAGACTCGATCCAACTCTTATTTTAGCTCTCTTTTCAAGATTATTATCTTGCATGTTAGATCACGAACCTAAGTTTTAAATTTGAGACTATGTGGTTGAGTGAATTAAGAGATATGCTTAATGTAGGGAAATATATTTCCTGTATTTCACTTAAATAATAATTGAGGTACATGTGGGTTTATATAGAGAAAAGTAAACTAATCTAGATATGTACAAGATACACAAAAGATATGGATCTATCAACTATATCTTAATACCCCCCGCAAGCGAAGACGGAGGTGAAAGACGAAGCTTGGTATAAAAATGCTCGAAGAGACTTCTTGACAAGCTCTTCGTGAAAATATTCGCTAGTTGATCTTCAGACGGAATGAACTTGGTGTGAAGTTTGTTGGATGTCACCAAATCTCGGACAAAGTGATAAACAATGTCAATGTGCTTTGCCCTTTTGTGAGAGATCGAATTCTGAGTTAAGAACAAAGCAGACGCATTATCAGAGTAGAGAGTTGGTGTCGACTGCAAATCCACCTTGAGCTTGCGTAGGAGGTTTGAGATCTATTGGATTTCGGAGGCCGTGTTAGCGATAGCACAGTACTCCGATTCACATCTGGACCGGGAGACAGTTGGTTGCTTCTTTGCACTCCATGAGACAAGGTTCGGTCCAATGAATATTTAGTAGCCATAGGTTGAGCGACGCATTTCCGGACACCGAGCCCAATCAACATTTTGAATAACCACGTAAATGAGGACTGCCTGAAGTAAACATTAATCTGAATCGAACGGTGCCTTTCACGTATCGAAGGATACGTTTTAGGGCTTGAAAGTGTTCGATGGTTGGATGTTGCTGGTATTGGCTCATGGTCTTAACCGAATATGCAAGATCCGGTCAAGTTACTGTCAGATATTGTAAGGCACCGAGGAGAGACCTGTAGAGGGTAGGATCCTCAAAAGAAGGCCCGTCCGACGTGAAGGTGACGCTGGGAGCCAATGGAGTAGAAACGGGCTTCGCATCCGTCATCTTTGCACGTTGGAGGATCTCCAATGCATACTTAGTTTGCGGGAGGTACAAATCGGAGGACGTGTGGAAGGCTTCGAGACCAAGAAAATAGCCAAGTTTTCCAAGGTCTTTGGTGTTGAACTCCTTGTTTAAATGAGACATCAGAGCAAAAATGGCGAGAAAATCATTGCCGGTGATGATAATATCGTCAACATATACCAATAAGTAGATAAGAACATTGTTCTTGCTAAGAACAAATAAGGAGGTGTCCGCCGAACTGCATAGAAAACCCAGAGATAAAAGGAATGACCAGAAGCGCTGGTACCAAGCCAGCGGCACTTGCCAGAGTCCGTAGATAGCCTTGTTTAGAGAGCAAACGTGAGAAGGGAAGCGAGAATCAACAAATCCCGGAGGCTATTTGTAGCGTGTGTAAAACACACTAGTGCAAGTGCACACTGTCACAAGTAATAATAAAATGGAGTATTCTCCGAGTATCGATCCACAAGGAAGGGTTAAAGGTGCACAAACACTCAACTCGGTTTAATTGATTGGGAAAAATGATTTGGTTTATTTAATTAATCGAGGCATGAATTAATAAAGAAATAATAATAAACATAAAAATAGGGGATGGTAAAAACAGGGTAGAATGATACGAGCGAACTTGAAAATTTCTTTAATCAATGAGAGAAACGACCTAGGCTATGGAATCACTTGCTACAGATATTATGCTACAACATTGCAAACAGCACAGAGTAAAGTTGCTGCCAACTATTGTTCTCAACTAGATTTTCCAAAATAGGTGAGATAGCCTTTTCTAAATTAAACTAACATATTCCTATGCCCAAATTCAATTTACATTCAGCACCATTGACAACTCTCCTAGGCATTTTAGCAAACACAAACCCACATATTCCTATGCATGAAGTGTGTAATATTTGGGGCTTCTAGTCTTAGTCTCAATTTTTCCAAATCTAAACTAAGCATGAACCAACAACATTTAAGTTCCCACAAGACTTGTGATTTTATGAATTAAACCACCAAAATATTCAAAACTCCATTCCATTCACAATGCATAACAATCGATTCAACACAAGCAAGATTCATCCATAGCCATGGTCAACTAGTTTAGCTCATATTTACAAGGTGTGGAGCTAGAATCATTTCTTAGAAACTAAAATTCATAATGAAAAACAGGGAATTAAAGATAAGAGGAAGAAACAAGGATTCCCCCTTAGATTGAGCAGCAATAGGAATGATTCATCGATTGCCTAGATGTCCTTCTCTTCGGTGGTTGAGCTGCATCTCGAAACCGGTCGTCTTCCTCGAATTCTTCCCGTTCCCCAGCTGAAACTCCCAGCTCAAGGTGTGTGTCAATGGAAATTCTAGGTCGTGTCCTCTTCTTTCTCTCTCCAATTGGCTTTTATACCCCTCCCCATTTCTAGGTTTCCCCTTTTGGTAATAATCCCAGATTGTCCTTGGGTAAAAAGGATGAATTTCAGCTGTTTTCGCATTTCCAGATCAGCAAAAATAGAATTTTCCACGTCATCCCGTACTTTAACTAAGTTGACTGGGAACTGGTTCAGCTCAACATGCTACAGCATCAGCTTTCTTTTTGCTCCAGCATAGACTTCGAAAACATAGCAATTTCCTGCAGGGCAAATTCACTCCAAATCATCCAAAAATATCGTTATTTACTCCAAAGCACGAAATAAACATGAAAGGACTCGAACAACTCAATACAAGACCAAAACAACATTTATTTGGTTCAAGAGTTATCACCCCCCAAACTTAGCCCGTTGATCGTCCTCGATCAACAAAAGAGACAAAACGACTCAAGGGACAAACAAGTTGGAATTTTAAGTCATGCTAGCTCATACTCATACACTTCTCAGCACAATTGAAAATGAAATCTAGGATTCAATCATCACAATAGTATCAACTCATCTCAAAACCCTTCCTTCTAGTTTAAAATGTAATTTCCATCATGCTTCAGCATCTAAATCTCAAAACAGCACAGCACATCATCACAATGCCAAGTCAACATGATCAAAATCAACTCCACACTCAAGTAATGCTTATGAATATCATGCTTACTTATTTTGACTCCAAACTACTCATAGCAACCTCTCCACTAATGGAGTTCATATCAAAAGGGATCAATAGGGCTTTATTAGCTTGTAATGTGGGCTAAGGTTAAGGTAGGGGAATTTTTGGATAAGTGACTAAATCGAGAGCACTAATGAATTCCACCACTTATTTAGAGGACCAAAACACTAAAACCACAATCCCAAGTGAGATAGAGAATGCCCCTATTATTACACAAGATGAATCAACCAAAAATAAAGACAAAAATTCTCCGAGTATCAATCCATATGGAAGGGTTAAAGGTGCACAAACAATCAACTCGGTTTAATTGATGGGGAAAAATGATTTTGTTTGTTTAATTAATCTAGGCACGAATTAATAAGGAAATAACAATAAACATAAAAATAGGGGATGGTAAAAACAGGTTAGAATGATACGAGCGAACTTGACAATTTCTTTAATCAATGAGAGAAACGACCTAGGCTATGGAATCACTTGCTACAGATATTATGCTACAACATTTCAAACAGCACAGAGTAAAGTTGCTGCCAACTATTGTTCTCAACTAGATTTTCCAAAATAGGTGAGATAGCCTTTTCTAAATTAAACTAACATATTCCTATTCCCAAATTCAATTTAGATTCAGCACCATTGACAACTCTCCTAGGCATTTTAGCAAACACAAACCCACATATTCCTATGCATGAAGTGTAATTCGGGACAGAAACTTGGGCTTGAAAAATGTAAATTCGAAGCCTGTCCCGTTCGGGACAGAAACATGAGCTTGAAAGATGTGAAAATTCGAAGCTTGTCCCATTTGGGACAGACCTGCCCCGTTCAGGACAAAGGCTCGGGAGGCTCCGTTCCACTCGGAACTCAGAAATTTGGCATGAATTTGACACGGATTGAAGAATTTGAAGCCTCTCCCGCTCGGGATAGGCCTGTCCAGCTCGGGACGAGACGGGATTTTCGATAGCAAGTCGATTTTCATTCCACTCGGGAGGAAGGCTTCCAAAGAAGGTCCCGCTCGGGACCAAATCACTAAGGTTGCGGATTTTTTAACTATAAAAGGCCAAGGGAGGTCACAAAACAAGGGTTCAACATTCTATTTACCCTAGAGAGAAAAGGCACGAAGAAGGAGGAGAAAAAAAAGTTCAAGGGCTTGGAATTGAAGATTGAAGAAAGGAATCGAAGCTTGAACTGAAGATTCAACCCTATGCCTAAGATTTCTTGTTCTTTATTTCCTCTATGTTACCTTTTGAGATATTGATGTTTTTCATTGTGTTCATGAGTAGCTAAACTCATTGTTTAGGATTAAGATGTGATTGGGGATGATTTTGAATATTGTTCGGATTTGATTTATGGAATCATCCCAAATCACATCTTAATCATCAACAATTAGTTTAGGTACTCATAAACACAATGAAAAACATCAATATCTCAAAAGGTAACATAGAGGAAATAAAGAACAAGAACTCTTAGGCTTAGGGTTGAATCTTCAATTCTAGCTTCGATTCCTTTCTCCAATCTTCAATTTCAAGCCCTTGAACTTTGTTTTCTCCTCCTCCTTCGTGCCTTTTCTCTCTAGGGTAAATAGAATGTCGAACCCTTGTTTTGTGACCTCCCTTGGCCTTTTATAGTTGAAAAATCCGCAGCCTTAGTGATTTGGTCCCGAGCGGGACCTCCTTTGGAAACCTTCCTCCAGAGTGGAATGAAAATCGACTTGCTATCAAAAATCCCGTCTCCTCCCGAATGGGACAGGCTTGTCCCGAGCGGGACAGGCTTTGAATTCTTCAATCCGTGTCAAATTCATGCCAAATTTCTGAGTTCCGAGTGGAACGGAGCCTCCCGAGCCTCTGTGCCGAACGGGACAGGCTTTGAATTTTCACATCTTTCAAGCTCAAGTTTTTGTCCCGAACGGGACAGGCTTTGAATTTCCATTTTCAAGGCCAATTTTCTGTCCCGAACGGGACAGGTCTGTCTCGAATGGAATGGTTCAGCTCCTTAGCCAACTTTTGCTCCAAAAACTCGGATTTCTTTCTCGTTTTATGCCCTGCACACTCAAAAAACCTCTCGAACACCAAGTGAAGGTAAATCAACAAAAAGAAAAGATATGTGTGTGATTTTTGCACCTAATCCACATCAAATCATTCAATTAAATACCCTAAAAATGTCACAAATTCACACATATCAAACCCCCCAAACTTAAGCCTTTGATTGTCCTCAATCAAAAACAAAAACTAGATTTTCATTCACTCGGTGCAATGCTTCACGGCTCACCACTATCTATCAATGCATATTTTGATTTCACAAATTTGTCATTATCCACCATGTTTTTATTAATGCAAAGAACTCAACCTTACCGGCATGTGATCATATAAAGGTGTAACACTCACACTCAGCTGTATAGGGTTAATTTTTTTTCTCTCAAGCACAAGTACAAAAGTTTCATTCTTATTGTTCATCTCTACCACACTTGTTCACATCGAAACATTGTCCTAGAATCAAATAGGGCTTTCATCGGGTTGTAACGTGACTTACTAAGAGGTAGGGTGTTTTAGGCTAAAGTGACTCATTCATCCCTGACCCTCTTCTCAACATTCAACCAATCGACCTTTCAACACAGAAATAATAACTCTTGTTCCACAGTTTGACAATTTCTCACTTTTCATCGCTTGATATGCAAACAAACCTCTTTTTTTTTTCTTTTTCTTTGCTCTTCCTCTTTTTCTTATATATTCCTTCTATAACCCCAAAAAATTTGCCAAATCATTATTTTCATTTCGCTCACAAAATTCAATCCAAGCACTTCATTTCTTCTTCTCTCAAACCTCATCCCAACCCTCAAACTTGTTCCTAAGCATATATGAAAGAATTAAAGGCTCAACTTGGCTCCAAAACAATGGTTAGGGTAATTATGTTTCCACCTTATTTTCCAACAGTATCAAAGGTAGGTACTAAGAAGGAATGGCCTAAGATCATTTCCTAGTTCAATGTGACATGTTAAACAAAGTGGTATCGACAGACTCAACTTATTCCACTTGTGCCTCGCCTCTCACAACCAATCAATAATGAGGTATAAGGACTCATTAGGCTCAAAACTCACAAGTTCAAAGGTGTTGAGTTCTAAGCATTAATATAACATGACGTCAAGTGAAAAATTTGTTCAACCAAGGCATGCATCAACTTCTTGTTATTCCGCCCAATCATAAGCTCAAATGAAATCAAATCATGTTCATGCCTCATCACGAATTCAATCTTAAGCCAAAGTTATCACAATCAAGCCCACTTCACTTGCAAGCACTTAACTCATAATAAATCATACAATTCATGCTTAGTGTGAAAATTAAGTGTTAGTGTTTGTGTACCCCACTTCCATCAGTTTTACAAGGTGGAATAAAAGAAAATCCGGCATGGTTCCGACTATTTAAGCTCTATCCACCTGCTCCAAATCACCACAGAAAAACAGCAAAACCAACAATTCTCAAAATACCAATTACTAAAGCAAGATTTAGATCATATCATTATACAACCCCATCGAATGACTCAAAGCAACTTAATGAGACTAAACATTAAAATAGACTAAATAAAAGTAAACAAAGGTAGAGAAAAAATAAAGCAGTCTAAAATAACAAGTAGGGAAAAGAGAAAATTGACGTCCGTCCTACCCCCCAAACTTAGTCCAAACACGACTAAGTTTGAAAAGATGGAAAGGCGGTGATCACTACTGGTTCGGGCCTGGGGTATCCTCATTCAGCCGGCGCCGTTGATAGTAGGCTGGAAGCTGAATGTACAAATCGTGCACCTCGGTCTCAATGCCGGTCAATCGATCATTCACCTGATCAAATCTGTGGTCAAACCACTCTCTCTGACTAACCATATCAGCCCGCAATGCCGTCACCTCTGTCCCTAGGCCGGCCATCCTCATGTCCAATCCTGTCATGGACTTGGTCATACCCCTCATCAAGCCTAGCATCTCCTTCTGCCAAGGGCTATAGGCTCCAGCTGCTGATCTCCCGACATCCTCATCGTCTCGCGGCTCCTCGTCATCCATCGAATCCTCACCGCGATCCTCATGCACAACAGTAGAGTGATCATAGCTCGAATAGGTCCCATCACGCTCTTTTTTATACCATAATGCCTTATGTGCCGGCGTGTCCAACAACCAATTGCTCTGACCATTCTGAGCTATAACCGATGTGGCAGCAGTGTTTGGGAGCATCATCCAGGCATCATTGACCACCTTGTATAAAAAGGCATTCGGTCTCGGGGTGGCAATATACTTTGCCAATGTGAGGACCGGATAATCCACCACAGACGGTGATACCTTTGTTCCAGCCCGTAGGATACCAAAATGGTCGATAATGGGCATGACCAGTCCTCCACTGTAGATGTTGCTCCGAGTCTGCGAGGGTACTCGACTCCAGTTATCCATAGCCAAGGATGCCATGGAAAAAGGTACTCCGGCGAGCATCGAATGAAGCATGTAAAGCTCTGCCACGGTCACAATAATAGACTCATGTCTCCCGGACACCGAGTTTGAGACAGTCTTGTGGATGTATCGGAGCACTGGGTTCCTAATGAGAGAGCCCTTTACCAACTTCATCTTGAAAGTCCCAACCTCTCCAGATATCTGCCGCCAAAACTCCTTGGGAATACAATCAGCGGGCATAAGACCCGAGCCTTTTTCACAACCATAGATTTCATCCAATTGTGCACGATCCAAGTTATATGATTTTCCGCCCAACTTAAAGGTCAAGTGGAACGGACAATTCCCAGGACTCCGGCGAACACTTGCCGATGACAAAAATTCCTTTGTTTGCTCCTCGAATGCAGGCCACCGTTCCTTGAGCATCTTATCCCAGCCAATATTGTGGAACAACGTTTCCACGTCATCCCTTATCCCCAATCCCGTCAGCGTAACTGGATAAGGATATCTTGAACCACAAACAACGAACTTGCTAAGAGTCTGGAGTGCCTTGAACTCGTCGTTAGTGAAATTTGAGGGGCGTGCAACACGGGGTTTGGGTCCCATAATAACTGCAAGAACCAATTACAAATCAAAATCTAATTCAACCCACGGGACTTGCAAATATCAAGTGTAAGAGCACAAAAAATCTCCCAATTTACCCATAAGTACGATGAATACATCCCTAAACCACAAAACTAACCATAATTTCACAAGAGTGTCACATAAAATTCAAGCACTCCAACCATATCCCAATGTCCTCAAACAAAACCAATAAAATCTTCATATCTATAGAAATTCCAAAAACAACTAAAACATCAACTCATCATGCATATAAATCACAAAATATGAACAATCCTAACCATCCCTATGTTCTCAGGCATTTAATCGAATACCATATGTACATATTCTCACAAGGCATGAAAGAGAACTCCCAACTATCACTTCCCCCAAATCAACCGTCCAAAGCACAAAAATTCAACATAAATACGAAATTGAATTTAAATAGGGGAGAAATTACCTGTTGTTGGCCGGAAAATGAAGGGAGTGCAAGAAAAAACAAAAGAGTACCGTTCGAGGGAGGGAGAGACGAGCGAATGAGCTCTGTTCCGTGCGGCTAGCTTTTATTCCACGACGTGTCCCGAACGCAACGAGCCCTATCCCGTTCGGGACGGCTCGACCGGCCGATTCATCATGCCCAGATCAACTCGGTCCCGAACGGGACAGAGGGCTCCCGTTTGGGATTGGTCTCGGCCCTAGGGTTTATGGCTCGACAAATCTCCTCCCGAGCGGTATTTTGGCCTCCCGCTCGGGATACGTCAAAACACACCTCTGCTGCCGTTCGGGATGGGACCCTCCCATTCGGAATTGACCACGGCATTTCTACCAGAATGGCATTTTTTTCGCCCCCGAGTGGAATAGAATGCCCCCATTCGAAAGCATGTTGGTCCAGAGTGGGACATGGCTCTCCCACACAAAAATTTCCCCCACATTGAAGGATTTTCTTAACTACATCACTCCAAACAACTCCGGATGAATATTAGTAAAGTTAACTCCCCCAAACTCGACACGATGCAACATAATTTTAAAAACTACACATGCAAAACTATATAAAAAAACAAAACAATTACATTGAGCTTGGGTTGCCTCCCAAGAAGCGCTTCATTTATCGTCGGGAGCTCGACGAACTTACCTCCTTACTTCTATCATACGAGGGAGATTTCATTCACAACCCGAGGTGGCTCGAAAATGTGAAATCTCTTGACTCGGTGCCCATTCACCTTAAAGCAGTGTCCAGCTTCTGTCTCGAGTTCCAGTGTACCATTCTCGAACACGTTATGCACCTTGTACGGACCTAACCTACGAGAACAGAATTTACCCGGAAACAATTTTAAGTGAGAATTAAACAAAAGAACCATATCGCCTTTGTAAAATTGCTTCACTCGAATATGTTGGTCATGAAACCATTTTGCTCTCTCCTTGTATATCTTCGTATTCTCATCAGCCTCTTGTCTCCAATATTCGAGCTCATTCAACATCTGCACCCGATCCCCTTGAGCTTTCAGAAAATCCAAGTTCAAAGTTTTGATGGCCCAAAATGCCTTGTGCTCAACTTCAACAGGGAGGTGGCAGGATTTGCCATAAACTAATTGATACGGGACATGCCAATTGGTGTCTTGAAGGCTGTCCGGTAGGCCCACAAAGCCTCATCAAGTCTCTTGCTCCAGTCTTTCCGAGTCAACACCGTCTTCTCTATCACTTGCTTAATCTCCCGGTTGGCCAATTCTGCTTGTCCATTGGCTTGCGGGAGATAGGCGATTGTTACTCTTTGTCTTACTCCATACCTTGCCAAGATTTTATCCATGAGTTTGTTGCAGAAGTGACTACCTCCATCACTCACCAAGGCCCTACGAATGCCAAATCGAGCAACTAAAGCCTGCAAAAACTTCAGCACCACTTAAGAATCATCAGTAACAGTGGGTATGGCCTCAACCCATCGAGACACATAATCCACAGCAAGAAGAATAAACTTGTAACCAAAAGAAGGTGGAAAAGGGCCCATAAAGTCAATACCCCAAACATCAAATATGTCAACTTCAATAAAGATCTTTTGGGGCATCTCATCCCTTCGGGTTATATTCCCCATCCGTTGGCATCTATCACAAGCCCTAACTATAGCCACACAATCCTTAAACACAGATGGCCAATAAAACCCACAAGCAAGTACCTTCAATGCGGTGCGGTTTGCACCAAAGTGACCTCCACTTACTGATTGATGATAGTCTTCAACAATCTTCCTCCATTCGCTCTGATGAACACACCTGCGAATAATATCGTCAGCACACCTACGAAACAAATACGATTCTTCCCAGTAGTAGAACCTGGCCTCCTTAAGAAACTTCTTCCGCTGATAGGGCTCCAAGTCCCGAGGCAACACATCTGCAACTAAAAAATTTCAAAATTCTGCATACCATGGAATACTAGCTACAGCCACACTCAAAATTTTCTCATCAGGAAAATCCTCTCTAATTAACTCCTCCTAATCATCTCCATCAACTGAATTCTCTAACCTAGATAGATGATCTGCTATCACTTTCTCACATCCTTTTTTATCTCTAATCTCCATGTCAAATTCTTGCAAAAGCAAAATCCATCTAATCAACCCAGGTTTTGAATCAGTTTTAGCAAACAAATATTTAATAGCTGCATGATCAGTGTAAACCACAAACTTCGTGCCTACCAAATATGCACGAAACTTATCATAAGCATAAACAATATCAAGTAATTCCTTACCAGTCACAGTGTAATTCAATTGAGCAGGATTCAACATTTTTCTAGCATAGGCAATAACTCTAAATATTTTATCCCTAATCTGTCCAAATGCTACCCCCACAGCAGAATCACTAGCATCACACATCAATACAAAATCCTGCTCCTAATCCGGAGTCACTAACACTGGAGCTGTCACTAATGCTTTCTTCAGAGCCTCAAAAGCCTTCACACAATCCTCACCAAAGTCAAAAGGTACATCCTTCTCTAGCAAGCTACACAAAGGTTTAATTATCTTGGAAAAATCCTGAATAAATCTTCTATAAAACCCAGCGTGTCCCAAGAAACTCCTAACCCGTTTAACTGTCTTAGGAACATGAAGTTTTTCAATTGCTACCACTTTAGCCTTATCAACCTCTATCCCCATACTAGAGACCTTATGACCCAATACTATACCCTCTCTAACCATAAAGTGACACTTTTCCCAGTTTAACACCAGGTTAGTCTCCTCACACCTTTGCAACACAGTTTTCAAATTTTCTAATCAATCATCAAAAGACAAACCAAAAACAAAAAAATCGTCCATAAAGACTTCCATAATATTCTCAATAAGACCATGAAAAATGGACATCATACACTTTTGAAATGTCGCCGGTGCATTGCACAACCCAAATGGCTTCCTTCGGTAGGCGAAAATCCCGTAGGGACAGGTGAAAGCTGTCTTGTGCTGGTCTTCAGGTGCCACCACAATCTGATTGTATCCAGAGTATCCATCCAAGAAGGAGTAGTGAGATTTACCTGCAAGACGGTCAAGCATTTGATCAATAAAGGGTAATGGAAAATGATCTTTAAGAGTTGCATTATTTAATGCCCTGTAATCAATGCAGAAACGCCATCCGGTAGTCGGTCTCTCAATCACTTCCTTGCCTCCTGGCTTGATAACTTTCTCGATCCCCCCTTTCTTGGGAACCATGTGAGTCGGACTGACCCACTCACTATCACATGGGGCATAGATAATATTATTATCCAACAGCTTCAGAACCTCCTTTTTCACCACCTCTTGCATCTTCGGATTCAGTCTCCTCTGAGGTTGCCTCATTGGCTTGCTCCCTTCTTCAAGAATGATTTTGTGCATCACAATAGACGGGCTGATACCCCTTATGTCGGAGATCTGCCACCCTTTAGTTGATCTGTGCATCCTCAGAACCCTTGAAAGTTTCTCAATCTCCACAGCAGACAACACCGAGGCAACAATGACTGGATATGTGTCATTCTCCCCAAGGAAGATATATTGAAGGCTGTCTGGCAATTTCTTCAACTCCACCACCGGGGCTTCGTTCTTGCTCTTTTCCCTCTTGAATTTCGCCTCCTGCTCTTCCTCCTTAGTTCTCAACTCCAGAAACTTGACATCTTGCTTTGGTTTGACCTCTGGCGTATAATCCAATGCCTTCACCATTTCTAGCAACTCATCACAAGCCTCATAAAGCTCATCAAAACCACAGTTAGAGTACAAAGAATCATGAATAACCTCTTCTAGTGCATCTCTCTTCTCATAACCACATGATAAAGGAGTAGATATTACCTCAATGTTGTTGCACTCTTCATACATGTCCTCATTCTTCTTCATTGCATTGAAGATAGAGAATTAAATCTCTTGATCGTTGAAGCGGAGAGTCAACTCTCCCTTACTCACATCAATCAATGCTCCCCTAGTAGCCAAGAATGGCCTCCCAAGATCAATGGCACATTCTTATCTTCCTCCATATCAAGGACCACAAAATCTGCAGGGAATATAAAGTCATTAACTTTCACCAGCACGTCTTCCACAATTCCCTTTGGATAGGATAGGGAGCGATCTGTCATTTGGAGAGTAATTGTGGTCGGTTTAATCTCCCCAATCTGCAGCCTCTTGAAAATAGAAAGTGGCATCAAATTGATGCTCGCTCCCGAATCACATAAGGCATGGCCAAACTCCAATCCTCCAATGACACATAAGATCGTGAAGCTCCCTGGATCTTGCCTCTTGAAAGGCATCTTTCTCTGGATCACCGCACTACATTCTTCGAATAGATTCACGGTTACGAACTCTCCAAATATCCTTTTCTGTGTCACCATCTACTTCAAGAATTTTGTGTACCCTAGAATATCCTGTAATACTTCCAACAACGGTAGGTTGGTGTGCACCTTGCTCAGATGATCCAAAAACCTTGCAAACTGCTTGTTCAACCTATTCTTCGCCAATCTTTGAGGAAAAGGTAGTTTGCTTTCTTTGGGAATTTCCTCGGATGTGCTCCCCTTTTGTGTTTTGACTAGCTGGGGAGTCACTTCCTCTTCTATCTCTTCCTCTTTTGCACCCTTGTCCTTCAGCCCCTTCTTCTCCTTCCATAGAGTAGGATTACTGGGTTCTTCATAGGACTTGCCACTTCTCGTGGTTATAACACTGACGTTCTTCCTTGAATTGGCCTCAGTATCACTGGGGAATTTCCCCTGTTGGTGTTTCCCACTCACATGCTTGGCAATGGTGGAGATTTGATTCTGCATCTCTGTCAGCATATTATCGTATTTTTTGAGCCTCTTCTCAAACTCTTTTTCTTTCGAGTTGGGCGCTCTTCTGTACTGCTGCACATATTGCTTCCGCATGTGATCCCCTCCATTCCCTTTATTCGACCCTTCCCCTCCTGCTCAAATCCAGGAGGTGGATTCATAGCACTGTTGGGTGGAATCGATTGTTGGGATGATAAGGAGGATTATCATACTGATAGTAGGGCCTTGTATAGTTCCAAAAATTACCTCTGCCAACAAAGTTAACATCATCAACTGATTGGGCTTCCATCTGCCCCATTTCACTGCATTGATTCTGAGTTGGATTTCCTCCTCTTGAGGAATTTCCCATATGCTGTTGTTGCTGTTGAGCTCGATCCAAGAAAAGGAGATCCATTTTTGTTTCCATAGAAGCCATTTTCTCCTTCATCTCATCCTGATCCTTTGTCGCAGCCACACTCTTTACAACCCTGTAGTCTCTTCTTTCCTTTGGCCATTTGTAACTATTTTCTGCCAGCTTTTCAATAGCCTTCCGGGCTTCATCTTCCTCCACATCGAGAAAATCTCCTCCCCCAGCGTTATCCAACCGTAATTGAGTGTCGTTATCTACCCTGGCATAAAATTGGCAAATTATCAGAGCCTCGAACATCCCATATTTCGGACATCTCCTCAGCAACTCCTAAAATCTATCCCATGCCTCGTAGAGTGGCTCGTCATATTGTTGGCTGAATGATTGAATTTCTGCTTTCCTTTTTAGTGTCAGGCCCGGTGAAAAATACTTCAGCAAAAACTTCTCTTTCAGGTCTTCCCATGTGCGTATCTCAGTTTTAGTCAATCCTATCAACCAAGCCTTAGCTTCGTCCTTCAAGGAGAAGGAAAATAAATACATCCTGATTTGGTCCTGAGGGACTTGGTTGATCTTTATCATGTCTGCTACCTCGAAAAACTGTGTGATATGACTATTCGGATCTTCATCAGGCTTTCCCCCAAACTGATTTCTTTGGACCATTTGAGCGAGTTGACGTTTGATTTCGAATTGAGTGGCATTCGTCCTCAGATTTAATCCATCAGTAGATTCTCCTCTCGTTGGTCGGAATAGATTTTGGAGAGGATTTCTCCTTTCTTCCCACGGATTGTTAACCTGATTTCGAACTTCTTCCAGCTGTCTCTACAGATTCTCAATCAACTGTCTGTCATTTGGTTGATTTTCTTCCGCCATGTCTTCCTTCACTGCTCCTTGTATCGTCAGTTCTTGTATTTTCTTGGCCTTGGATCTCGTAATCATGCACGACCTGCACCAGTGAAAATCAAAATTAAGCAACAATACGATAATTCTAGACTACCAAGTTCTAAATCCCCTAATATCAAACAACGACCTACACTTTGAGTCCCCGGCAACAGCGCTTAAACTTGATGCAGTATATTTTATCAAGTAAAAATTATCGAACACGAAGACTCAACTCGCCCGTTGTTTTGAGTAAAAGGGATTGATTTATAAACTTAAATATCTAGACGTGATAAAATGGTTTTGAATGATCAATTATAAACTACCTAAAATTCTAAAGATTAATGCAATTAACTAAATAAAATACCAAATGACTAATGTAAGATTACCAAAGAGAGAACAATTGAGGTACATAAGATGAATTGGGTAGATTAGGAATACGTTTGGACTTGTCAACTCTATGAACCAATTTCCGTTAAATAGTTTGAATCAATGCACTTACTTAGTTATTACCCTTAGTACCGGTGCAACAACCGTAGATTAATCTCAATCTCAACCTAAGTCTAGGTATATTGACTTCAATTAACTCCTAATAGCTCAAGAATTAAAGACCTAGACATCGAATCACCTATCTTCTAAGTGAAACAACACCCAATTATCATTGTTATCCCCTCTAATTAACAAGCCTATCAAGCTAGTTCATTGAGGCATAAATCCCAACACATGGTGCTCAAACATGCAAGAGGCACAAATTCAATACCACAACAATAATCAAACCATGAAATGCCATAAATAAAATCCAAACAATATTCAAAATCATCCTTAATCACATCTTAATCCTCAACAATGAGTTTAGCTACTCATGAACATAATGAAAAATATCAATATCTCAAAAGGTAACATAGAGGAAATAAAGAACAAGAAATCTTAGGCTTAGGGATGAATCTTCAATTATAGCTTCGATTCCTTTCTTCAATCTACAATTCCAAGCCCTTGAAATCTGTTTTCTCCTCCTCCTTCGTGCCTTTTCTCTCTATGGTAAATAGAATGTCGAACCCTTGTTTTGTGACCTCCCTTGGCCGTTTATAGTTGAAAAATCCGGAACCTTAGGGATTTGGTCCCGAGCGGGACCTCCTTTGGAAACCTTCCTCCCGAGTGGAATGAAAATCGACTTGCTATCAAAAATCTCGTCTCGTCCCGAGCGGGACACGCCTGTCCCGCTTTGAATTCTTCAATCCGTGTCAAATTCACACCAAATTTCCGAATTTCGAGTGGAACGGAGCCTCCCGAGCCTCTATCCCGAACGGGGCAGGTCTGTCCCGAACGGGACAGGCTTCGAATTTTCACATCTTTCAAGCTCAAGTTTCTGTCTCGAACGGGACAGGCTTCGAATTTCCATTTTTCAAGCCCAAGTTTCTGTCCCGAACAGAATGGTTCAACTCCTTAGCCAACTTTTGCTCCAAAAACTCAGATTTCTTGCTCGTTTAATGCCCTGCACAATCAAAACACCTCTCGAACACCAAGTGAAGGTAAATCAACAAAAAGAAAAGATATGTGTGTGATTTGTGCACCTAATCCACATAATATCATTCAATTAAATACCCTAAAAATATCACAAATTACACACATATCAGTATTATTTGGGGCTTCTACTCTTAGTCTCAATTTTTCCAAATCTAAACTAAGCATGAACCAACAACATTCAAGTTCCCACAAGAGTTGTGATTTTATGAATTAAACCACCAAAATATTCAAAACTCCATTCCATTCACAGTGCATAACAATCGATTCAACCCTAGCAAGATTCATCCATAGCCATGGTGAACTAGTTTAGCTCATATTTACTAGGTGTGGAGCTAGAATCATTTCTTGGAAACTAAAATTCATAATGAAAAACAAGAAATTAAAGATAAGAGGAAGAAACAAGGATTCCCCCTTAGATTGAGCAGCAATAGTAATGATTCCTCGATTCCCTAGTTGTCCTTCTCTTCGGTGGTTGACCTGCTGCTCGAAACCCGTCGTCTTCCTCGAATTCTTCCCGTTCCCCAGCTGAAACTCCCAGCTCAAGGTGTGTGTCGATGGAAATTCTAGGTCGTGTCCTCTTCTTTCTCTCTCCAATTGGCTTTTATACCCCTCCCCATTTCTAGGTTACCCCTTTTGGCAATATTCCCACATTATCCTTATGTAAAAAGGATGAATTTCAGCTATTTTCGCATTTCTAGATTAGCAAAAATCCAATTTTCCACGTCATCCCGGACTTTGACTAAGTTGACTGGGAACTGGTTCAGCTCTACATGATACATCATCTGCTTTCTTTTTGCTCAAGCATAGACTTCGAAAACATAGCAATTTCCTGCAGGGCAAATTCACTCCAAATCCTCCAAAAAAAATCGTTATTTACTCCAAAGCACGAAATAAACATGAAAGGACTCGAACAACTCAATACAAGACCAAAACAACATTTATTTGGTTCAATATAGACGAAAGACACTCTAAAACGAACTAGAATAAAATGGAATATAACTCTTTTTCAAGAGTTATCACCCCCCCAAACTTAGCCCGTTGATCGTCCTCGATCAACAAAAGAGACAAAACCACTCAAGGGACAAACAAGTTGGAATTTTCAGTCATCACAAAAGTATCAACTAATCTCAAAACCCTTCCTTCTAGTTTAAAAAGTCATTTCCATCATGCTTCAGCATCTAAATCTCAAAACAGCACAACACATCATCACATTGCCAAGTCAACATGTTCAAAATCAACTCCACACTCAAGTAATGCTTATGATCATCATGCTTACTTATTTTGACTCCAAACTACTCATAGAAACCTCTCCACTAATGGAGTTCATATCACAAGGGATCAATAGGGCTTTATTAGCTTGTAATGTGGGCTAAGGTTAAGGTAGGGGAATTTTGGGACAAGTGCCTAAATCGAGAGCACTAATGAATTCTACCACTTATTTAGAGGACCAAAACACTAAAATCACAATCCCAAGTGCGATAGAGAATGCCCCAATTATTACACAAGATGAAACAACAAAAAACAAAGACAAAAATTCTCCGAGTATCGATCTACAGGGAAGGGTTAAAGGTGCACAAACACTCAACTCGTTTTAATTGATGGGGAAAAATGATTTGGTTTGTTTAATTAATCTAGGCATGAATTAATAAGGAAATAATAATAAACATAAAAACAGGGAATGGGAAAAACAGGGTAGAATGATACGAGCAAACTTGACAATTTCTTTAATCAATGAGAGAAACGACCTAGGCTATGGAATCACTTGCTACAGATATTATGCTACAGCATTGCAAACAATACAGAGTAAAGTTGCTGCCAACTATTGTTCTCAAATAGATTTTCCAAAATAGGTGAGATAGCCTTATCTAAATTAAACTAACATATTCCTATGCCCAAATTCAATTTAGATTCAGCACCATTGACAACTCTCCTAGGCATTTTAGCAAACACAAACCAACATATTCCTATGCATGAAGTGAGTAATATTTGGGGCTTCTACTCTTAGTCTCAATTTTTCCAAATCTGAACTAAGCATGAACCAACAACATTCAAGTTCCCACAAGAGTTGTGATTTTATGAATTAAACCACCAAAATATTCAAAACTCCATTTCATTCACAATGCATAACAATCGATTCAATAGAAGCAAGATTTATCCATAACCATGGTCAACTAGTTTAGCTCATATTTACAGGGTGTAGAGGGAATCATTTCTTGGAAACTAAAATTCATAATGAAAAACAGGGAATTAAAGATAAGAGAAAGAAACAAGGATTCCCCCTTAGATTGAGCTGCAATAGGAATGATTCCTCGATTCCCTAGATGTCCTTCTCTTTGGTGGTTAAGCTGCAGCTCAAAACCCATCGTCTTCCTCGAATTCTTCCCGTTCCCCAGTTGAAACTCCCAGCTCATGGTGTGTGTCTATGGAAATTCTAGGTCGTGTCCTCTTCTTTCTCTCTCCAATTAGCTTTTATACCCCTCCCCATTTCTAGGTTTCCCCTTTTGTTAATATTCCCAGATTATCTTAGGGTAAAAATGATGTATTTCAGCTGTTTTCGCATTTCCAGATCAGCAAAAATAGAATTTTCCACGTCATCACGTACTTTGATTTAGTTGACTGGGAACTGGTTCAGCTCAACATGCTACAGCATCTACTTTCTTTTTGCTCCAACATAGACTTCGAAAACATAGCAATTTCTTGCACGGCAAATTCACTCCAAATCCTCCTAAAACATCGTTATTTACTCCAAAGCACGAAATAAACATGAAAAGACTCGAACAACTCAATACAAGACCAAAAAAACATTTATTTGGTTCAACATAGACGAAAGACTCTCTAAAACGAACTAGAATAAAAGGGAATATAACTCTTTTTCAAGAGTTATCACCCCCCAAACTTAGCCCATTGATCGTCCTCGATCAACAAAAGAGAGAAAAGGACTCAAGGGACAAACAAGTTGGAATTTTCAGTCATGCTAGCTCATACTCATACACCTCTCAGCATAGCTGAAAATGAAATCTAGGATTCAATCATCACAAAAGTATCAACGCATCTCAAAACCCTTCCTTCTAGTTTAAAAAGTCATTTCCATCATGCTTCAGCATCTAAATCTCAAAACAACACAACACATCATCACAATGCCAAGTCAACATGTTCAAAATAAACTCCACACTCATGTAATGCTTATGATCATCATGCATACTTATTTTGACTCCAAACTACTCATAGCAACCTCTCCACTAATGGAGTTCATATCACAAGGGATCAATAGGGCTTTATTAGCTTGTAATGTGGGCTAAGGTTAAGGTAGGGGAATTTTTGGATAAGTGCCTAAATCGAGAGCACTAATGAATTCTACCATTTATTTAGAGGACCAAAAAATTAAAACCACAATCCCAAGTGAGATAGAGAATGCCCCTATTATTACACAAGATGAAACAACCAAAACAAAGACAAAAATTCCTCTCTTATTTTCACTTTTTCTTGTGTGTCGAGTTTTTCTCGATTTTTCTTTTTTCTTTGTTCTTTTTTTTTTTGCTTTTTCTTTTGATTGATTTTCTCTTTTTCTTTTTCTTTTTTTCGACAGATTTTCTCTATTTTTCGTTTCTCTTTTTTTTTACGCACACTATGTTACACGGAAATGAAATATTAATTTACAACAAAATGAAATACAAGATTCAACAATAAAACTATACAAAACGGGAGCACACCCCCCCAAACTTAAGGACGGACATTGTCCCCAATGTGAATGGCCGAACTCACAGTGCTCACGATGAGGGTGAAAATAAAGGGAATCAGCGTAAACAGATAGGGATACAAACGAAAAGGCTAAGGCATAAAACAGGGTGCAACAGTTAAATCAAATGAAAAAGAACGACAAAAAGGCACAAAATGCAAACAACGAAGGCCTAAATCATGTCCCAAGTGATATAAAAACACATTTCGCCTCGAGGCAACCACAAGATGTCGAAGGTCAACACTCACACGTGCAAAACCGAAACATGAAGCCAATAAAGAGCAATCAACAAGACAAAGTAATGAAGTTTTCAAAAACAACAATTTTCAGTCCACGAGATTAGATGGAAAGCACGTCAAGAAATAAAAAGTTAAACCTAAGGAACAATCGAGAGATGAGCATCTACTAACCAACAAATGAATCCACACACACAAGAATGGAAAAATTCATCATTGAAGCAAGAGTGGAGCAGCACGACATAAAACCCAACAAGAACTTGACACACAAAGAACGGAAACCATATAAGCATAAACAACCAAAATAGCAAGAATCAAAGCATCAAGTACCAGCAGAACACCATCACGAGTATAAAGTATTTAGTACAGACCCATAGTAAATATGAACAAAATAAAGTTAGTGTTAGAGGAGGATAAGTGGATGGAGAACCATAAGAAGTTATTGCTGCGCATCCGACAGAAGCTGAGACAGCTGATCGGTGAGCGATTGGAGGAGCCTCTCGTGCGTGCTGCACATCGCCCTGACAGCTTGGAATTCCTCCCGGAGAGCACGAAGTTCAGCAAGGATAGGATCAACAACTATGGTGGTGGCGGACTGAGAAGCAGGGGTACGGCTGGAAGCAGGAGCTTTGGGAGGTGCTGCAGCATCTTTAGCAGCATGGCGACGTTGGAGGCGGAAAATGTTGATATCAACTGTGCCTTGATCACGAGCCTCCAACTCCAGCATGGGTACACCAGCTCTCTTGCAAGCCTGCATGATGAGTGAAGGGAAGAACAAAAGGCCCGGGCTCTCCCTATTACCACAACAAAGGATAGAATAAAGAATGAGGGGAGCGACATTGACCGATTCAGATTTCAGCAGGGCAGCAACAACAATGACCCAATCTTTCATGGCGAGAGTGTCGTGAGTAGTGGGTAGAACACGAATTTTAATAAAATGCATCCAAATATGCGCTTCACCATTCAACAACTTGCTAGGAATGTGGTCTGGGGACCCGTAGGGATCGTCCACGAAGCACCCGGCTTGGCTGCCACAGCCAAAATCTCCTTAAAAAGTTCAGTAGAGGGGTCCTGTAGTTGCTTGAAAAAGTCCACCGAGCCGCTCTGAGTGAGATGGTAGACAGCGTAGATTTCATCCACATCAAAATGAACCAGCACGCCTCGTACCAATGATTCAGCAACATCTTCCTTGTTGCGGTTCATGTTTGCATAAAACTCACGCACCACATCAAAAACTGGGGCTGGTTGGGTTTTAGCAAACATCTCCCATCCCTGGAATTCAATGACGGATTTGACAAAGTCAGGCAGGAGTTTCGAATTCAAATCAAACCCTTTCTCAAGGACTAAGGCCTTCGTTATGAAAGCGGCCCAGCGTTCATCGGTGACATGTGGCGCCTTTTTTGGAATCTTTCTGAAATTAGCCTCCGACAAAATGGGAGGTTCAGCTGCCAGCTTTTGCTTCTTCCGGAATACCTATTTTTTGGCCACCTTTTTCATGCGCTTCTTGGGAGGGGCAGAAGTAGAGGGTCCAGCAGTAGGGACACTGGATGCTGCAGCAATGGAGGCAGCAACTGGAGCAGAATCAGAGTAGGTGGCATGCTCAGCAGGTGGTTGAGTCGGAGCAGTGGATGCTGGGGCATCCACCACATCAGGGGTTTTAGTAGGCGGTTCATCTTGGTTACGAGGAGGAGAAGGAGGGCGGGTGGAGGTTTCTGTAGAGGTAGCAGTAGCTGTCGACGTAGGTGTGGTTTTGGAGGTGGTTTTCTCTGTAGGGAGTGTGGGTGGAGAGGAGCGGATCTGCACAAGAACAGATGCAGCTGAGGATCGGGTGAGGCGGGCACTGGCTGTGGATGGGGGCGAAAGAGATGTGGATGAGGGAGGATCATGGCTAGGTTGCTAAGAGGCAGGTTGGCCCTTGCTCCGGTTCTTGCCCAAATTCTTGCCCTTAATCGGAGCAGCGGACTTGGAAGATTTCTTTGGGGCCATCGTTTAGAACCTGCACAGCAACCAAACACAACATAAGAAAAAGGGGCCCTCTCAGGCAGTAGCCTGACATGCTGTAGCACAACATCATAACAAAATCCCTCATCAACAGTCCCAAACACAAAACAGCGAAGCAACAACTATTCCCAGCAAATAGAGAAAAGAAGATGTTGAAGCGAAGAGCAAGGGGTCAAACAACAGGAAACACCACATAACAGGTTGTAGCCTAAAGTTTGAGAAGTGAAGAGTCCCAGAAAAACCCCCCACACAAGCAAGCATAAAGACGAACCCAAGTAACTGCGAGGACAGTGCACGCCCTAATACCCAAATTCCACACCAAAATTACACTAAATAAGAGACCCTAAGACAGTAGAACAGCAAAATCACAAAAAAAGAACATGACCCAAGATACCGTAACAAGGCACGCAACAAAAACAGAGGAGAAAAATTTAACAAGGAGAGTAACAAAAATACAAAGAAGTACGAATTCTAAAAAACAAAAAAGAGAATGGTAACAAAGACAACATTTAACAGAACAATCGAAGCGAGGAAACACCCACAACGCAGAACACATGGGCGACTCGTGCTCACTGCAAACAGCATTGGACCAGCACACGAGAGAAGTGGAATGAGGGCTAACCAAATTGACGACAACCGCGAAAAGATGGTACGTCGGCAAGGGGGTGGACGGCAGCTCGGTAAGATGGGCACCGGAAGGTGAGAATGGCAAGGGAAAAAGGGAAGAAATGAAATGGCGGGCGGGGGGGATGTGCCGACTATTTTAGAAAGGGAGAGTGGAACAACTCTTCAAATTCCCTCCACTGTTCGTAATTTGACAATATTGATATTTTTTGTTGTTTGTTTTATTTTTTTTTATCAATTTATATTCCTATGGAAATTATCCTAAGTGGGCCGAAATTGAGAAATTAGAGAAGTGGTTTTGGGCCACTTAATATGCGAAATAAAGAAGAACAATTTCTATTAGTTTCTACACCCATACTGGATTTAATTAATTGGAACCCACTAACTAAAAAGGTAACAACACGACTCCTACATTTAGAAATGTAAATAGCAATTATACTAAGGAACATGGATACTTACCTTGAAAAATTTTATGTGTGCAAGATTAAAAACCTGGGTAAAAAGGAATTCGTTCTGCAAGCTAGCATTCGACTCCCCGCCTCCATTGTTGTGCGAAAAAAACTTCCAGTTTCCAAATGCTGGACTACACCCCCCCAAAACCAGGGATGCACGTGCTCCAATTGTATTGTCCTACATCAACTCCCATTAGCACAATTCCTAGCAACCACTCTAGAAACACATTGCAATCATAAAATAAAATACTAAGTTCCAGAAACAGAGAGAAATAACTGAACCAAACATAATCAACTATTCTAGGCAAGAATTGAAAGAAAGCAATTAAAATATATACAAAGAAACCATGGTCTGCTGAAGCAGACCATGGGTACCTCATGCTCCAGCATCTGGCAGAGCAGTGGCACCTCTCTCTCGATTGAGAGTACCACCGAAGTATTCTTTGACTCGATGTCCATTGACCCTGAATGTGCGGCCAAATTTCTCCTCCTTGAGATCAACAGCTCCAAATGGATACACCTTAGCAATTGTAAATGGACCAGAGCACGGGGACTTGAGCTTCTCGGGAAAGAGGTTCAACCTAGAATTCAAGAGGAGAACTTGTTGTCCTTCTTGCAACATCTGAGGTACAATTCTCCTGTCATGCCAACGTTTAGTCTTCTCTTTGTAAATCTTTGCATTCTCATATGCGAACAATCGAAGCTCATCAAGCTGATTCAGCTGTAAGAATCATGCTTTCTCGGCTTCATTCAAATTCAAATTCAGCTTCTTCAATGCCCCAAAAGCCTTGTGCTCAAGCTCCAATGGCAAGTGGCAAGCCTTGCCGAAAACCAGTCGATGTGGGGACATTCCCAATGGAGTTTTGAAAGCGGACCTGTAAGCCCAAAGAGCATCGTCTAGGTGTTGGGACCAATCTTTCCTGCTAGTGTTGACCATTTTCTGCAAAATGCTCTTCAGTTCCCGATTTGACAGTTCAACAAGGCCATTTGTCTGTGGGTGGTATGATGTAGCAAACTTATGCCTTATATTGTACATGGCAAAAACTCCAGCTAGGCTTTTATTGATGAAAAGAGAGCCCTCGTCACTTATTAAAGCTCGTGGGGTTCCAAACCGAGTGAAAATCTGCTTGTGCAAGAATCTAATAACTATTTTTGCATCGTTGGTTGAACAAGCTATGACTTCAACCCACTTTGAGACATAATCCACCGTAACCAAAATATATAGGTTTCCAAACGAAGGAGGAAATGTCCCCATGAAGTCGATGCCCCAAACATCAAACAATTCTACTTCAAGATTATTATTGAGAGGCATCTCCTGTCGGGCACTCAACTTCCCAACACGTTGGCACCTATCACATGCTTTGACAAACTTATGAGAATCCTTGAAAAGAGAGGGCCAGAAATAACCTGATTGTAAAACCTTGGCTGCTGTTCGATGCCCTGCGAAATGCCCTCCATATGCTGCAGCATGGCAGTTTGCCAAAATTGCGCGCTGCTCAAATTCGGGAACACAACTTCGCATAACTCCATCAGACCCCAACTTGTATAGAAATGGCTCATCCCAGAAATAATACTTTGTGTCATGATAAAATTGCTTCAGCTGCTGCCCCTTCACATCAGGGGGGTGAACTCCACAAGCCAAGAAGTTGGCGATGTCGGCATACCAAGGTATTAGGGCTTCGGTAATGCACATAAACATTTCATCGAGGATCCACTCATTAATTGGAGAGTTGCTTTTGCTGCTCGGGACTTCTTCCAATCTGGATAAATGGTCGGCAAATTGATTTTCGGTCCCCTTTCTATCTTTGATTTCAAGGTCGAATTCTTGAAGCAAAAGCACTCAACGAATTAATCTCGGCTTTGCATCCTTCTTGTCCAGCAAATAGTGAATGGCTGAGTGGTCGGTATACACAATCACCTTTGCTCCAACCAAGTATGATTGGAACTTATCAAAGGCAAAAACCACTGCAAGGAGTTCCTTCTAGGTTGTTGTGTAATTGAGCTGTATGCTGTCCAGCACCTTGCTGGCATAGTAGATGGAATGGAAAATCTTATTCTTTCTCTTCCCTAGCACAGCTCCAACAGCATGGTTACTCGCATCACACATTACTTCGAATGGCAGACTCCAGTCTGGAGCTTGTATAACAGGTGCGGTAACCAATGCCTTCTTTAAATGCTCAAAAGCCGCCAGACATTCTGCTGAAAATTCAAACTTTCTGTCATGCTCTAGCAAAGTGCAGAGGGGTTTAGCAATCTTGGAGAAGTCATTAATAAATCGACGATAGAACCCCGCGTTCCCCAAGAAACTCCAAACTGCCTTGACTGAAGTGGGAGGTGGCATTTTCTCAATAACAAATACCTTAGCAATATCCAATTCAATTCCCTTAGTTGAGACCTTGTGCCCAAGGACAATCCCTTCTTGTACCATAAGGTGGCACTTTTCCCAATTCAAGACCAAGTAGGTTTCTTCACATTTCCTTAAAACTTGTTCCAGATTTCCAAGACAATCTTCAAAACTGTCCCCCAACACCGAGAAATCATCCATAAAGATCTCCAACGTGTTCTTTACCATCTCGGTGAAAATGGCCATCATGCACTTCTGAAAAATTTCTGGAGCATTGCAGAGGCCAAAGGGCATGCGGCGGAAGGCAAAAGTTTCGTAGCGGCATTTGAATGTAGTCCTCTCTTGATCCTCCGGGGAAATGCTGATCTGGTGATAGCCCGAGTAGCCCTCCAAGAAATAGTAGTAAGCCTTCCCAGCTAAATGATCCAACATTTGATCTAAGAACGGCAACGGGAAATGGTCCGTCCTTGTAGCCTTATTTAGTGTGCGATAATCAATACAAATACGTCACCCCGTGACTGTGCGGGTGGTATTAGCTAATTCTTCTCATTAGCAACCACAGTCATTCCACCCTTCTTCGGCATGCATTGTACCGGGCTGACCCACTTGCTATCAGAATTTGGATAGTTGATCCCAGCATCAAGCCACTTAATGACCTCCGTTTTCACTACTTCCTTCATGATTGGACTTGATCTTCTTTTTTGCTCAATCGACCCAGAATACCCTTCTTCAACCAGAATTTTGTGAGTCCAAAGTGTGGGGCTGATTCCCCGTATATCAGTAATCGTCCATCCAAATGCACGCCTATAATTTTTCAACATTGCAAGCAATTTCCCTTCATGTTCAGCACTAAGATTTGTGGATATGATAAACGGCAATGTTTCCAACTCTCCCAAATAAACATACTTCAAGTGGGAGGGCAGTGGCTTCAACTCCAGCTTTTGTGGTTACACAATAGATGCTTTGGGAGTTTTAAATTCCTGCTCTCCAGGTTTCAGCGGCTCAAAAACTATTTTACTACACATATCTAGCGGTTCAAGTTCTAGTGCTGCAGCATGAATTTCTTCATGCTAGTCAGACCAGCATTCCTGCAGTTGGGTTTCAGCAACTAATGAATCCACCGCATTAATTAACGAACAACCTTCTTCTCCGTCTGTTAACTTCATTGCTTGGAAAACATTGAAAGTAACTTGTTCCCCATTGACTCTCATAGTCAGCTCACCATTAGGAACATCAATAAGTGCTCCCCCCGTAGCAAGAAATGGACGCCCCAAAATAATAGGGGCTTCTTCATCGGCCTCATAATCCAGGATGATTAAGTAGGCCGAGAAAATGAATTTGCTCACCTTGACAAGAACATCCTCAATTTTTCCTTCCTGATGCACTATGGAACAGTCAGCTAGCTGCATTATGACAGTGGTGGGTCGAGCTCCACCCATTCCAAGCTTCTGGAAAAGTGATAGGGGCATTAAGTTAATGCTTGCCCCCAAGTCGCAAAGAGCGCGCCCGACATCGTGCCGACCAATTGTACATGGCACAGTGAAGCTTCCCGGATCTCTGAGCTTTTTAGGAATCTTGCTGCTCACCACTGTGCTACACTCTCCAATTAATGCCACAGTCTCAAACTCCCCCAAACTCTTCTTTCTAGACATAATATCCTTCAAAAACTTGGCGTAATTGGGCATTTGCTCCAATGCTTCGACCAATGGAATATTGATATCCAGCAGCTTCAATACATCCAATAACTTTTTATATTGAGCTTCTTCTTTGTGTTTCTTCAACCTCTGCGGAAAGGGCGGTAGTATTTGATGTTTCCGAGTAGCAATCTGCTGCTTCGGTGCTTCAGCATCTGTCACAACATGATGTGTCTCTGCTGCCTTCTCAATTTCCGGTTCCACCTTATGTTCTTCTTCTTGGTTTGAAGTCGGCTCATCAGAACTATCCACTGGGGGAGGTACGACTCCTTCAATCGTCTTTCCACTCTTTAATAACATGGCCTTACAATGCTCCTTCCCTTCTCTTCTTGGATTTACCGTATCACTAGGCAAAGATCCTTGCGGCCTATTTTTCAAGTCTGCGGCCAGCTGTCCCATCTGAATTTCCAAATTCTGTAAAGTAGCAGCTTGGCTCTGAAGAGTAGCAGCTTGATTTTGGAGAAGAGCATCTTGGTTTCTTACCTTCCCATCGGTACGCGCCATAAAATCCCTTAGCAAAGTTTCAAGTGAATCACTTTGCTGCTGCTGAATTTTCCTTTGTTGCGGTACTTGTTGAAACTGCTGCTGCTGGAAGGGTTTCTTCTCCAGCTGGAGCCTCTGATATTCGGGTGGAGCCATTTGGTTGTGCTACTGATGCTTGGACCCACCCCCAAGTTCTTGCTGCGGTGTAGACCATGAGAAGTTTGGGTGATTTCTCCATACGGGTTTGTAAGTGTTGGAGAAGGGATTGTTCCTATTTCCCCCTTGTTGCCCGATGTAGTTGACCGAGACAGAGTTAAATCTGCAATCATCAAAGGGGTGCAATCCCCCACAATAAACACATGATACTTCAGCCGCAATTTGGTTAACTACCGGTTGATGTTTAAGTAGCAATTGCGGTTGCTGACTGACAGCTTGTTATTGCACTGCTCCGGTATCAATGTTCTTTTCAATTGACTTTAATGAATTTCCTAGCACTTCAATCTGTGCACTGATCAGCTCAAGAGGGTTTACATCACTTATCCCAGCTACCTTGTGTGGTATTTGTCGTGGTGTTGACCACCGGCCACTTTTCTTTGTAATTTGATCAAGTATCTCGCAGGCCTCCGTGTATGGTTTAGATAATATAGCCCCATTAGCAGTCCATCCAGTCACGTTCGAGAATCAGGATACAACCCGTTATAGAATGTCTCCAGCAAGATACAATGAGGGATGCCATGTTGGGGACACTTTTGCAGCAGCTCCCGGTAACGTTCCCATGCTTCACTCACCGACTCAGTCCCCTGCTTGAATGAAATAATTTCCAATCTATATTACGTGTTCTTAGTAGGAGGGTAATACTTTGTCAAAAATGCCTTGACCAACTCTTCCCATGTCCGAATTAACTCGGATGGTAAGGAATTCAGCCATGCCTTTGCTTGATCCCGAAGAGAAAATGGAAATAGTTTCAACCGCAAAGCATTGTCGGTCACCCCCTCAAACTTGAAACAGTCACACACTTCGAGAAAAGATTGGAGGTGCAGGTGGGGGTCTTCAACAGCCCTTCCCCCAAACTGGCCGATAGATTGCATCATTTGGAACACGACCGGTTTAAGTTCAAACTACCGGGCACCAATCTCGGGCTTCACAGTCACTGGCCGCTTATTTTGAATCACATCAATGGCATAATCAGCCACTACTCTGTGTGTTTCATTAGTTGTAATAACCACATCCCTCAGAGCCTCAGCACCACCATCACCCGCAGCAGCCATAATTCTCCTTCTTGTTCTTTGCCTTCTCCGATTCCGACAAAATGTTCTTTCGATCTCTGAATCAAATGGGTAGGTTTCTAGAGCAGATTCGTGATTCATGCACCAGACACCTGCACAAAAACAGCAACACAAAATCACTCCTTCTTTTCTATTTTTTTTTAAGATGCAATGAAAATAAAATCAATAAAACAAGCAAATTGAATAGCACCAACTTAATTGCCTTCCCCGGCAACGGCGCCAAAAACTTGTAGCGTGTGTGAAACACACTAGTGCAAGTGCACACTGTCACAAGTAATAATAAAATGGAGTATTCTCCGAGTATCGAGCCACAAGGAAGGGTTAAAGGAACACAAACACTCAACTCGGTTTAATTGATGGGGAAAAAATGATTTGTTTAATTAATCTAGGCATGAATTAATACGGAAATAATAATAAACATAAAAACAGGGGATGGTAAAAATAGGGTAGAATGATACGAGCAAACTTGAAAATTTCTTTAATCAATGAGAGAAACGACCTAGGCTACAGCATTGCAAACAACACAGAGTAAAGTTGCTGCCAACTATTGTTCTCAACTAGATTTTCAAAAAAATAGGTGAGATAACCTTTTCTAAATTAAACGAACATATTCCTATGCCCAAATTCAATTTAGATTCAGCACCATTGACAACTCTCCTAGGCATTTAAGCAAACACAAACCCATATATTCCTATGCATGAAGTGTGTAATATTTAGGGCTTCTACTCTAAGTCTCAATTTTTCCAAATCTAAACTAAGCATGAATCAAAAACATTCAAGTTCCCAAAAGAGTTGTGATTTTATGAATTAAACCACCAAAATATTCAAAACTCCATTCCAATCACAATGCACAACAATCGATTCAACACAAGCAAGATTCATCCATAGCCATGGTCAACTAGTTTAGCTTATATTTACAAGGTGTAGAGGTAGAATCATTTCTTGGAAACTAAAATTCATAATGAAAAATAGGGAATTAAAGATAAGAGGAAGAAACTAGGATTCCCCCTTAGATTGAGCAGCAATAGGAATAATTCCTTGATTCCCTAGTTGTCTTTCTCTTCGGTGGTTGAGCTGCAGCTCGAAACCCATCGTCTTCCTCAAATTCTTCCCATTCCCCAGCTCAAGGTGTGTGTCGATGGAAATTCTAGGTCGTGTCCTCTTCTTTCTCTCTCCAATTGGCTTTTATACCCCTCCCCATTTCTAGGTTTCCCCTTTTTGTAATATTCTCAGATTGTCATTGGGTAAAAAGGGTGAATTTCAGCTGTTTTCGCATTTCCAGATCAGCAAAAATAGAATTTTCCACATCATCCCGTACTTTGACTAAGTTGACTGGGAACTGGTTCAGCTCAACATGCTACAACATCTGCTTTCTTTTTGCTCCAGCATAGACTTTTAAAACATAGCAATTTCCTGCACGACAAATTTACTCCAAATGCTTCAAAAACATCATTATTTACGCCAAAGCACGAAATAAACATGAAAGGACTCGAACAACTCAATACATGACCAAAACATCATTTTTCTGGTTCAATATATTCGAAAGACTCTTTAAAACGAACCAGAATAAAAGGGAATATAACTCTTTTTCAAGAGTTATCACTGTTCCATGAATACCGGTGTGGAAAGAAGTCCATTGATGAATGCATTCTTGACATCCAACTGATGAAGAGGCCAAGAGTGCATAACTGCCAAGGCGAGAACAATGCGGACTGTCGAGGCCTTTACCACTGGACTAAAGGTGTGAGGGAAATCGAACCCAGAGACTTGACTAAAACCTTGAGCGACAAGTCGGGCTTTGTAACGGTTGACAGAACCATCTGTAAGAAGTTTGGTCCGGTAGACCCATTTGGAACCAACGACGTTCGCATGTGTCGGATGGCGGAACCAAAGTCCAAGTGTTATTCTTGGAGAGTGCCGTGAGCTCCTCATGCATAGCCCGAGTCCATTCGGGAACCTTAAGAGCGGATTTTATACCACGAGGTTCTGGCAGAGCTGCAGAAACAGAAAATACAGAAACCAGATTAATGTCAACTGGATATCGGGGCTTAAATATCCCTGATCGAGCGCGAGTCTGCATGGGGTGGTGAGGAGCCGGTAAAGGCGGCGGAGAAGGTGATTCGGCCGGTTGTGGTGGTTCAGCTGGTGGCAGGTCGACAGGATTGTGAAGATCGTGTGGTGGAGGAGTGACAGGCTGAGGTGGAGCCGAAGGCAGGATATTCAAGCGGCAGAGAATGCATGGAAGGACGGGGGTAGGTGGAGAGGGTGTAGATGATGTTGCGGAAGGAGGGTTTTTGAAGTATTCTCTGAGGGAAAGTCGAGATAAGGGAGTAGAGGAGCATAGGTTCGAGAAAGGAAATGAGTGTTCGTCGAACCGAGCACTGCGAGTGATGTATACTTGATTGGAACTAGGATCTAGGCAACGAAATCCTTTGTGATTCAGACTGTAACCAATGAATACACAAGGTAAACTACAAGGTTCTAGCTTGTGTTTGTTGTAATCACAGAGGCATGGGTAAACCCTACACCCGAATGTGCGGAGGGATTCATAGGAGGGTTTGGTTTGAAATAGTAGTTCAAAAGGTGAAGTGTTTTCAGTAGAGGGATAGGAATACGGTTGATGATATGGACAACAGTACTGAAGGCTTCTACCCAAAGAGAGAGGGGTGAGGATGAGTGAAAGAGTAAGGAAAGGCCCATCTCAGTAATGTGACGGTGTTTGCGTTCAGCACGATCATTTTGTGAAGGTGTGTAAGGGCAAGAGATGACATGATGAATGCCTGATTTTGCAAAATGAGTTTTGAGACGAGAGTTAGTGAATTCAGCACCCTATCACTTTGAAATTTCTTAATTTTTCGTGAGAATTGATTTTCAACAAACACGTGAAAACTAAGAAAAAAATTGAAAAAATCTGATTTGGCTTTTAATGGATAAAACCAAGTAAAGCGGGAGAAATCATCTATGTACACGTCATAATAACGAAAACCAGATTTTGACTGAACAGGAGAGGACCCCAGAGATCACAATGAATAAGATCAAGAACATTTGAGGCACGTTTATCAGAAACAGGAAAAGATAGATGTGTGTTTTTAGCTAACTGACAGTAATTACATACAGTGTTATGCAAAACGGAAGATGAAGTAGAAGTAAACTAAGCTTCATAAGGAGACTGGTGACTTTTGCAGAAAAAAGGCCTAGACGGTATGCCACCTCTCGAAGGAGGCGCGAGGAGGACTGGATGACGAAGAGGCGGTGAGGGCAGAGATGGGTTTTTGAAGGACATACAACCCATGCTTACGCGCGCCGTTGGCGACAGTTTGTCCTGTCTCCCGATTCCGAATTTGCAGCTGCGAATCAGTAAACAACACATCAACAGGATAATCATGTTTGAGTCTACTAACAGATATAAGATTCTTAGTAATTGAAGGAACCACAAGAACATGGCATACAGATAAAAAATCAGAGATAGGGAGAGAGCCCGTAAGAGTAATACGGAGGCAGGCACCGTTACCAACAGCAACATCGTCTAACAAAGATACATCGGAAAGGATACGGGCAGAGGCACCGGTATCCAGATACCAATCTGAGACAGGAGGCGAGGAAACGGAACACTGAGTAGGGAAATCCTCGGCTAGGTTAGCCGAAGGTAGTGGGCACGACGATCTAACGTAAGACCGGTCAAATCGGTTAGGGCACTCGAACACAACGTGGTCGATCTTATGGCAGAAAGAACACCAAGGCGGACGCTTCTTCTTGTTTCCGCCATTTGAGCGGCCGCGGTTGCGATTAGGGTTTGATTTGCCTGCGGAGTCATGCGATTTGGATGATGCAAGAAAGGCAAAAGGCTGAGGCGATGGTGTGGATTCGGCACCGCGAAGAAAAAGCTCATGGCTCATGGCTCAGGAGAGTAACACGTCAAACGCGGATAGAGGCTCCTGAGCCATCCGAGTGGCTGTGAAGGTAGAATAGGACGAATGCAAACCCTGTAGAAACCAGTGAGATTTGTCAGATTCGTCGATGGAGTGACCGATAGCCAAAAGTTGATCACACAAACCCTTGAAGTGGCAACCGTAATCTAAAATCGAGAGATTTAATGGAGAGGAGATCATATTTCATGCTTAACTCACGAGCCTTCAAATGATGGCTGTAAGAGCGAGATAGAGCAGTCTAAATATCATGTGACGTCAAACATCCAATGATAACCGCCATTGATTCTTCAGTCAGCGTAGAAACAAAGAATAACTTTATTAACTGATCACAAGAATACCACTTTGAAATTTCTTGGTTGGGAGTTGCGGCGGCGTTGGTGATGTTTGCTGTGAGAAACCAAGAAGGAGCCACAATCGAACCGCCCACATACGACATGAAGTTCTGAGTGATGAGAAGCGGTTCAATTTGAGCATGCCAAAGAAGATAACTGGTAGAGGTGAGTTTGATGTTCACCATATGGATGATGGTGGATAGGGGCAATGTCAGAAGGTCACCATGGTCGATCGGAGCAGCCATGAAGACGCACGAGAGAACGACGGCTAGGGTTGGAGGAATAAGGGTTTTAGCTAAGGGTTAGACTGATACCATGCAGGGAAATATATTTCCTGTTTTTCACTCAAATAATAATAGAGGTACATGTTGGTTTATATAGAGAAAAGTAAACCTAATCTAGATATGTACAAGATACACAAAAGATATGGATCTATCAACTATATCTTAACACTTAAATGTTGTAGGGCTCTTGGTAATGGTGATGTGTAGAGCCGGTTTTACATGTATGATCCAAGCTTGAATAACAGACATATCAAATGATGTCCTATTGCATTGATTTTCAAATATTTTATTCTGCATCGAGATTAGGGAAATTTGAGATGTAGAATCACTTAAAATGTTTTGTGATTTGGAATATATGACCTTTGCAAATTTATGCGGCAAATCTATGGCAGAGCATGTTTATGTGTATATGAAAAATGCTTCTTCTTAGTAAAAACAATTTTAAAAATTGTGATAAATACTAGACATCAAGTAGTACTTTCCATACAGTTTTAGGACCTTATTTCTATTTTGAAAAATTATTGGACTCCTTTGCAGCGAGCTTCCTTGATCTTGCACTCACCGAATTTCCCAAGGAAACAAGAAACAACCCTGCCATACTAACCTTGACCGAAAGACATTTTTAAGAACTTTTAAATAAGTGATTTTCTCACTTATTATGGTTTGATGTGTTAGAAGTAATCCCCATTTGGTTTCACCTAAAAATGCTAAGTGAATTGAATGATGTAACTTTTATATTATCTAGTGTCAAACTGTGGAATCCTGTAATTAGTGGAAGTGTTCTGTAGAAAAATGTACTTTGTATTTGGCTTTGAAAATTTATATGCATAAACTAGACTCAGTTAGAATTACACGCAAAAAAAATTCTCAGTTTAGAATACTTCATTTTGGAACCGTGATGATTTTTGCAAAACATCACGCTATTTGATGAGTCTATTATGTGAATCTATAGCATGAGCCTGATATGTTATACGAGCGTGAAGTCATGAAGTGGATTCAACGGCTGCCCAGACTCTTATAGTATTTCTATTTCTTTGAAATGTGCATTTTTCACAAAATCATGTTTTTGCATACAATTATTTGATGAATTGCATCGATATTCTTTTAAAAACCCAAGCATTAGCAATTGGAAGGTCATGATTAAAACAAATTCAAAAATATATTCTTAGCTTTAAGAATTATTATTCAACTCATTCATTATCTTTTCATTTCAAAAGCATGTCAAGACTTATAATGTTAGAAAATCATGATTTCTTTCACACTTCAACTCAAACTTTATAGGATCATTATGCATGATTTAAAACCTCATTTCTTCTCTTCTTTTAAACTTTTTAGTAGTTTAAAGAGCATGACTTTTATTTTACTAAAGGGTTCTTAACTTCACACATAGACATTCAACGAATTATTTGACTATGTTGGATGATTAGAATCTAGAGGAACTAGGGAACTTCATGATGTTGGATGAGATGTATTGATTTTGTGACGAGCATGAGTTGATGAATGATATGTGGACATGAATTGTTTGCTAAACAAATATTGAATTAGACTAATGATGAGCATGCAACACGTTAAACTATTTGAGGCAAAGATACACATAGAGATGAGCTTACAAGTCAATGATATATCAAGCATGTTTAATCAATGCTAGTTCAACATAAATGAAAGCAAGATCATGAAATATGTTAGACGAACTAGATAATATGCATGAGCATAATTGAACACCTGGTAACTATATGTTTATGCTTAACTCGGTGATATATTCTGGAAAGAAAGCACCACTTAGAGGAGCAAGTTCAAACGTCACCTCAAATAAGGTGGACACTATTTTGTTCTATCAATAAATTTTTGCAAATGATTTTCAAAACTGATAAATGATGTTTTGATTTTTGAGTCGAAGGATCATTATAAAATGTTTTGTGCCTAGTAACTATTGAATGATTCCAATGACACGATCATTGATGATGGATAAAGAGGAGGGGACACGATCACCCTCTTGTCGGGATTATACAAATGACATGATCATTGAGGACGTTTAAGGAGAAAGAAGGAGATTTAACCACCATATGAAATTATATTGGAAGGATAAGGGGATGGAGGAGTCGTAACCCTCTTGTGTGATTGATATAAAATTTAAAGGGCGATGTACCCTTGTGATTATGATGTCATGCCCCTATTTATAAACAAGACATAAATCAGAGATTGAGGCTCATCGAGTGCAAGACATGCATTAGGGATAGTAATCAAGAAGTGAAAATCATACAATTCAAGATGAATATCAACACAATATCCCAAGTATTTCAAAAGATAATAAGGGTGTCTCCTTAAGAAGGGATCTTGGTTTCTTAAGAAATGAATAACAAGAGTTATTAGGTTTAACAATATTCAAAAGTCTAACAAAAAACAATAAGTTTAGCAGTGGAAAGTTATCAATGTAGTATGATGTATATGAAGATACATACTTCAACATCTAAATATTAAGACCCCCGTAAAACTGGCATATTTGTTGGCTTCTAGACATGCCTCGGATACCTTTGGATTAGATCACGGGAACGGTCCCAAGCCTCATACAAAGGCTCATCATACCTCTGCCGAAATGAAGTAATATCGGCTCTCCTTTTCAAAGTAAGACACGGAGGAAAGAATTTGAATAATAATTTCTCTCAAAGCTCTTCCCATGTAGTGATGCTTGACTTGTCAAGTCCTTCAAACCAATGCCTTGCCCCATCTCTAAGAGCAAATGAGAACGATCTCATTCAGATGTGATCTTGAGGTACTTGATTAATCTTGATGGTGTCGGTAATCTCAAGAAATTGCGAGATATGGGTGTTAGGATCCTCCGTTGCATGGCCACCATATTGATTACTTTGAATCATCTGCACAAGTTGTGGCTTGATTTCAAATTGGGCAGCATTAACCCCCAATCGAAATCCTCCCGAGGCATGGTCTCCTTGAGGCCGGAAGAGTTTTGATAGGCCTCCTTGGCTCATTCCTCTCATTCATCACAGCTCTCATCTCCTTGAGTTGCCTCTCAAGTTCATCTATCCTCCCCATGTCCTCATGCCAATTTTCCATCTCAATTTCTATCTCAACTCCTTCAACTCTTTGTTGCAACTTTCCCTCTTCTAGCAAGCGAGCCTTGGATCTCGTGATGATACAACTCCTATAAAGATCCAAAAGCTCCAATCACAAACCAACAACTTATCAATCAAACAAAATAATAGAAATCAATCAATCAAACAAAAGAACAAACACCTAGGCTACAAGCTTCACACTTTCTCCAATATCTAGTAACCTACTCAATCAAGTCCTCGGTAGCGGCACCAAAACTTGATCACACCAATAACTCTACTTAAAAGTCAAATTGAATTCCTAGTATAATATAAGAATAAATGTATTAATCTGATTCTTGCTCGGTTCGCCCACTAGAGTACTAAATACTTGTGTGAAGAGTTATATCTAGGTAGAACAATCGTTGAGTACTTTTACTAAGCAGTTAAATTAAACTAACTACATGCAACAATTACACAACTTAAATCTAAACTAGAATTCATCATGATACACAACTCAAATACTTCCACAATTGGTAGGAACAAAAACAAATCAAAGTTCACAATATAGAGAAAGTAGGATGTTGAATAGTACTAAGTAGTCAGCAATTTTGGTTAATTGAATGTTGCTACACAATTTAATCTCTCTATTGATGGTCAATCCACACGAAATTGATTAATCCCCTTTGTACCGGCGAACTAATCGTTATTGCAATAAAATTATTAAATCGTTATATTGTCAAATTCTAATACACTCCCAAAGGCTTGTGAATTCTGAACCTATTTGCTTCCTCCGCATAGGGATAGGATAGAGACATACATAAGAACACACAATTCTCGACACTTTAACCCACATATTGGCTGCAATCTCATTGTCAAGTATCAAGTAACTGACTCTTATCTACATTACTTGAATAGAAAAAATATCTAGCACGCCTTAATCATATAGAGAGAGGTAAACAATCAATTCATCAACCAAAACTATCCACTACATCGTTCAATCCAACATCCAAGAAGGTTTAACAACACTTACCTCTTAATTGGCTCAAATAAAAGCAATTACAATACTTAGCCATTACAAAAGAGAGGTAAACAAGAGATTTTCCCCAATTGACTTGATTTGATCTTGATCTCCACTCTAGATCTTCATTCCTTCACCAATGTGATTGGATTTGCCTTTGAAGCTCTTTAATTGATGTTTAAAATGGGTGGGAGGTGTAATTTGATTGAGTAACTGTCAATTCTTTGCCAAAATCTCTTCCAATTTGCGTTTCTCCCTTTTTATATTAAGTTAGCAGCCTTAGAGATTGCCCCGGATGAAATCACCTCGACCGAGATCATTCAAACCTGAGAAGCTGCCAAAGCAACCCATTTGGGATCATCCGGGACCGATCTGGATTGACCAATATTTGGCTCTGTAGAGTAGATACCAGCCAATCTCTACAGAGTTTGGTCGAAATGAGCAAGACAGAGGCAAATCTCGACCGAACCTAGAGTTGTCCGGACCAAAATTTGGCTAAAAAATCATGTCTACTTCTCCGCTACTCATCCTTGTTGGTATTTCCAGTACTAGAAACTAATCAGGGTTGATGTTTCACCAAAAATTGGCCAAACTTGATGAAATATGCTCCATTCTATCCCTACACAACTCAAACACCAAAAAACACGAAAACGAGACAAAAAACGGAAAACATATGATATGGTTGTAAAATGAACACAAACAAGCATGCACACTCATCTAATAATAGGTCATTTTACGCACATATCACAGGTTGGACGAAATCTCCAGGCTACTCAGTACCATCTGCTCCCGATTATTGGAACTTGAACTAAGTCACTTTGATTGGAATCTCCTTCGCCAGTAATGACTTCCATATCTTGGTTTCCTTGATTTTCTTAAGACATAGTTGGTTGGACATCTTTAGGATGAGCATATTCAACTTCAGGAAGGTCAGTTTGAATTGGCAACCCTGTTTCAGTTTCGCTTTCAAACTGAGCTCTGTTTTGGTCTCCTGAAATTCTCCCTTTATTGATGCTTGGGTGCATCGACAATGAGCTAAAGGATTTTGCTAGGTTGATTGCAATACTGGCTTCTTCATCTGGAATGCTTGTGTGATCATCCACAGATTGGTCTAAGAAACTTGATTTTGATCTACTTTATCAGCACTAACTTTCTCACTCCCATTGTGTTGGTCCCAGATCAGAGTATGTATGATGTGCAACAGAAGTATAAAGACAGTTATTCGCACTCTTAAATGCAGGCAATTCAGTTTCAACTTAACTTAGTTTTTAAGTAACAATTTTAAAATGACGGTTTTTGTTAGCCTGCAGATTAGGTTACCAGTTTACAGTTATGAGCAGTGAACAGTTATATACTTCAACACTTTATGATAAGTGTTGAAGGTTTCAAAGCTATTGAAAATTGTGCGAAAAGTAAATAGAAACTGTGAACATCGAATGATATTTATAGTGGTTCGGAGTCTTAAGTCCTACGTCCACTCTTAGGAAATTAATCCGGGAATTCACTAAGTAATGAAGATACAATCCTCACGGTCTATAGCCAAATGCTATAGAAGCCACCGTCCACAGCATAATGGATCACTCGCCCAGGTAGATGTTCTTCACGCCTTCTTCACTTCCTTGAAGCCAGGTGACACCTCGAAGTCTTCTCAGAACTCGTAGTCATTGGAAATGGATTGAGGACAAACCTCCCTTCTCCTTCTCCGGTAGGTGGATAGTTAAGTTCTTCCCAGAACGTACAGAGGTTGGCAAAAACCCGTTTTAACCTGAACTCCCTAGAGTGTCAGGCTACTTTGTTCTTACTTGAAATGTAAGAATACCCAGAAAGTAGACTAAGTCAACAGACTTAATCCTCGTGTACACCAAGGTCACACGGTGAATCTCTGAAGAATTGTTAAGCTGTAAAGCCTCGTGTTCAATAAATGAACCACGAAGTTAATGCTTTCTCGCCTGAACATTGTAGATGTTTGAGCTTTAAAATCGGCAGAGTAACGTCAAGCTTTGAATGTGTTCGAATGGATATTTTTGTTTATGATCTTCCTGCTATTTATAGCCGAGATTTAAAAAGTAGCAAGTCAAAAGAAAGTCGATGTTGTCCAATCAGCGGCCTTACTTTTTGATGTCGCAGATCTGCTCCTCTGGCTTTTTCTGACCACAACCATGTTTTTTCAGAGATAGTTTCGTACTTGTTGTATCAGACTCAAACAACGTAGAATCCAGTTGTAACTGTCTGATTCCACATTCCTTGTTATTGAGATTCCAAGGTTCTTTACGACTCTTTCAGCTCCTTATTTTTCACGTGCGCTCAAATGTGTGAATTCACTTGTTTTGTAACTATGAGATACCCTTGACAGTTTTGCATGATGTTCACGAAAACTACGACCACAGTTTTCAGCATTGTTTTATTCTTGACAGTTCCAAACTGCATGCTTAGTAAATTGCTCATTACTCTGAATAGCTCTCGCAGTTTTCTATGGTCCATCTCGAACTGTCGTCACAGTTCTCTTGCTGAATGCTTCTTGTCTAGCTATTACAACTCAGTTGTCTGATACAAGGATTACAGAAGTAATAACTCTAGACCTAGGTATTCGGTTTTGACACATCAAAACATCAAGATTAAAGGTGGGATTGACATATCAATACCTAACAATTTCCCCCTTTTTGATGTTGTCAAAACCATACTTTCTAAGTCGAAAAGAAGATGCAGTTGCTCTGAAGTTACAAAAATTTTGAAATCTAGCACTACTCAATATTGTGCTTCTTCTATACTCGACTTACTCTAACTAATCTTCCCCCTGAATGGGAGAGATATTTTTCGATTAACATCAATCAGTTTAGAGCGATAAGGATGTTGATCACACTAGAACATGTGAATCAGCTAAAAACAAAGGTAAGAGACAATGAGTAGTTGTCTTCAAACCAACAGTATTATACATTTCGTTATATGTGATCATTACAAGTACATGAAAAGTAAAAAACTGCGGTAAAACAAGACACAAAATAGTTCAGAAGTTACCCAGTTACGCCTGAGATTCGTCCTTTCCTTTGTCCTTGTCTTTGTTTGAAGAGTCTACGTCTTTTGGTTTTGAAATGCCAGCAGAGGACGAGGATCCAGCTTGCATGGTAAGGCTTTTAGCTAAGTCCATCATAAATTTCCTATCATTGTCTCTGGCATGCTGAATTTGCTCTATTTGCAATCTGATCTTCTCATTTTGTCTCTCCATCAACTGCAACTGCAGCTTCAGCTTCACTAGTTCATTTCTCATCTCTTCCCCTTTTTTGACAAAATCAAAGATCGTAAGTATTTACTGATTCATCTGCGGTGTCATAACATCAGGTGTTGGATGGGGTGCTGCCACATAGATGGGGTTAGGAGACAATGGTCTTCCAGATGCGAAGAGTGCTCCAGAGTCGCCACCGATTTGGCTCTGTAATGTAGCATTAAATAGCTCTAGTTGAAGATGAGCTCCGCTGGTTGCTTCCTCTTCCTCTTTTTGCTTTGCTGCTGCTGCTGCCTCATTTCTCGTCTTTTCAGCAGCGGTCTCTTCATCTTCTTTCCTTCTCATTTCAGTTGCTGCTTCTTCTTCTTGCTTTTTTTCAGCTCAGCAGTTACCTCTTCTTCTCGTTTCTTTTGTTTTGCCTCAAGTCTTCTTTGCTCGGCTTCGCGGTCTAATCTATGAATTTCTTCTTCTTCCTTGCAAATTTGCAGAGCTTTCGTGACAGAATATTCTTCAGCAGATTTGATTTGGAATAACTTCTCAAACTGTTGTTTGAGAAGCAATTTCAACTATCGTTTACAAACAAGCTCGATAGCTTTCTCGGCAGTTTCTGCCAGAGATATCACTTGAGAGAGTCGGATTGTTTGAGCCAAGGCCTCTTCATCAGCTTTTCGCAACCTATCTTCCTCTTCTCTTCTCAATCTCTCAAGCTACTTTGCTTTTTCATCTTCAAGCACTAAAAGATCCATTTAGATCTCATTTGTCTTTGTATCGAGCCAAATTTGAAGATTTTGTACCTTCACAAGAGTACCATGATTCTTATCAATCATGCAGAGAATAGATGTTGGGAAATTATTTCTAAAATCTCCCTTAGGACCTATTTGTAAAAGGTTTTGTTGGATCAAACCTTATATAGTTGGTCGATCATTTGCCGAATTCTAGATAGTCTAGCATACTCTGTAAAGTCCTGTATAGGTTTTAATATTGAGTTGTAATACACTAGTGTGCTAAGAAGAATTCCTAGCAGATACGTAGCAGATGACGTCTGCTAAGAGTCGCTGAACAGCAGAATGCTAAGATATTAGCATTCATCAACAACTTACAACTGCTAGAGAAGCGAGCAAATGAAGGATTACTAGCAAACAGCAGAACGTTTGCTAGACAATACACAACAACAGAATGCTAAGGCATTAGCATTCGGCACCCTTCAGTGACGAACAAGAAGTCGCAAACAACAGAAGTCAAAGGATCGAAGACAGTAAAAGACTTTAGCAGATCCTAGCTTAGCAAAGCAAGAGGCTCAAAAGTTGAAGCTGGACTGCAACTCTGACAGAAGTACACACAAAGGTCGAGACTTTCTGGAAGTAGTTCGAAAAGTAAAGTCCTACTCAAAAAGTGTTCAATCAAGACAATCCACTCTTGGACAAAGAAGCCGTTGTGTCTAACGGATATGGAGATTCAAGGTTTGAATCTCCACCTATAAAAGACAGGTTCAAGAATGAGATTGACTACTGCTTTTTTCACTTTAGACACTCACGAACACTGAAGCAACAAAGTGAACAAACAAAAAGTAGTCAGTTGAGAGCCGTGTGAAAGTATATTAAAAACTCCCAACAACCAGAAGTGTCGCTCATTGATATACTGACACTCCATTGAAGAAATTCTTGATCGCAATCAAGAATATCTCAATCATTGGGATTCTTTCTTTTCAGAAAGAATCTAACAGTCGAACACCTTAAAAGGTCAAGACTAAGACGGGCACTTAGCCGCATTCAAGAAAAGTCAGGAAGTGACTATAAAACTTCCATATCAGGCAAGACAGGAGTTTTGAAGGTGCGCCCTTGACCCAGCCAAACCTTATCGGAGGAGTTCAGATCAACGGAGGATAGCTGTCTAGTAGCCAGGCCGAAAGCTCACTGCCTACTTAACTGGAAAGGCGAATCCTTGTAATCTGTATACTTTTCTAGTGGAATTCTTAGCATTTCGTCTAAGGAGTGGACTTAGATCATTTTGATCGAACCACTATAAATCTTGTGTTCATTCACTGTTTTATTAATCACTGCTCAAAGTTGATTTGAAACCTAGCAACAGAGTTGCTAGTGTATATCTGAAAACATATTTAAATAATAACTTGAGCTAAGAAACATTCTGAAAACAACGTGAAGTGTAAGAGACGTTTATTTATTCTGCTGCATCTCGTGCTAAGATATAATCATGACGACTCTGGTATTTAGGGACCAACAAGTGGTATCAGAGCGAGGTTGAAAAACCGACTGCTTCTGAGTCGCATCTGACCAGATCTGTATCTTCTTTGCACTTTTACTTGTTTATCTGTGTGTAGCTCAGGAGACAAGATGTTGAATCATTGCCTTGGGAAGTACAATAGGGAAAACTTCACAACATGGAAAAAGATGGCCTTAATATAGCTTCAGAGCATACACCCCGAGATGGTTGAGGTACTTGAAAGAGGTCCTATTAAGATTATGAAAGCTAACACTTTTGTAGGACTCGTACCCGAACCTGCTGAAGGAGCTGCTGAAGGAGATCAACCTAGACCTCTGAGGCCACCGAGACCCTAAATGGTTGAAAAACTTTTTGAGGAATATACCAGTGAAGACAAGAAGAGAGCTCAGCTGGAGCATGATGCAAAAAAGCTAATACTTGATTCTCTACCTAAGCTGATGGCAGAAAAGGCCTTAGAGTTTGATACAGCTAAAGAAATGTAATGTATGTGTGCGAGTCATCTCAGGAGACGCACCAGATGAAGCGCAACAAACTGCAGGTAGCTGTTGACAAATATGAATCTTTTTCTATGAATGCATGAGAATCCATACAAGCTATGGAGGAACACTTTAATACCATCATTGGAGAACTGAATAATCTTGGTAAGAAATATGAAAATGGGGAAATGAATCATAAAATTATTTCTAAACTATATCCCAGAGATGACTGGTTCGTCAAAATGACCAGTCTGAGTGAAAAAGACCTCAGCAAAATGACAACATCCGAGGTATTTGCTCAGCTAAAATCTCATGAATTCATAATACAACAATCAAAAAGGAATGAAGCTGCAGTAGCACAATCCGCTGCTAGCTCAGATGATTTAGCGTATTTTGCCAAAAAGGATTTCAACAAGTTTAAACTAAAGAAATCCTATCATAATCAAGAAAGATCTGTTCCTGTAACACAAACAAAAGAGGTTGCTACAACCTCAGGATCCCAGCCTACTGATCTTAAGATCAGTGAACTAGAAGAACAGATGAAAAAGCTTCAAAAGATGTTGATGGAAGCCAATGCTGAAAAAGAAACAAAGGAAGCTCAACAGTCACCTTCTCATGCCCGCTCAACAGAGCGAAAGCCTAGGACTTGTTTCGAGTGTTGATCTCCTGACCACTTGAAACATGATTGTCCGAAAGTCAGCAAAGAGGAGAGGAAGCATTTGAAGCAGAGATTTGAAAGACGTGCAGGCAATGCAGTCAAGAGAGCGCTCCTGACCAGGACAGAAACTCAGGATATTCCTGAAAACGATGAAGAGTACTATCTATCTTCAGAAGAAGAGAATGAAGAGGCCATGCTAGTTCTGATGGCAGACATCGTGGAGGATCAGTTTGCTGACACAGACGCTGATCAGGATGCTGAAACGGCTCTAGCAGTCGAGAACAACGAGGTAATTTCAATAAGCATTCCTAACTTTGCAACTTTTGATGAATACGAGGATTTCACCTTAGACTCTGAGGAAGACTGTCTCACGACGCTAAATGAAGAATTCTCTAAGATGTATGAAATCAAAAATATCATTATAAGTGAGAACACCTCACTAAAGTTGGAAGTTTCAAATTTGACCGAGGAAGTCGAAAGACTAAGGTCTGTAGGTGAGGAACTTTCAAAAATGAAAGTTGAATTTTCAAAACTTTCTGAAAATTTTAAAATTCTTGAAAAAGAAAACATTTTGCTGAAAAACAATCCAAAAGAAAATTGCATTTGTACATACATGACCAGTAAAGCTGTTTTGAATGCTGCAATTAGCCAACAAAAGCACCACAAGGATAGAGCCGGTGTTGGTTTTGATCATAATGATAAAGGAGAATCTTTTAAGCAGAAGACTATTCAGTTTGTCTCTGCTGGAACATTTATCTTTGGAGAAAAATTGAAAGAAAAGGCATCTGCTGAAACATCCGTTGCTAAGCAGACTAAGGGTATAATGCAGAGTGAATCTGCTAAACCTCAGCAGAATACTAGAATGTCTGCTAGGGAACCTCAACAGAGGAATGCTAAATCTCAGCAGAATACTAGAGTATCTGCTAAGCAACCATGGTCAGCAGAGTCTAGAAGAAAAGCCGAGCAGTATGTATCTACTGCCAGGACAGCAAAATCTTCATTTCATAAAGGCAAACATGTTCATTGCAATACTGAAAAACCTTTATATAATGCATACACACCACATAGTTGGATCACCCATGTGAGGCCTGAGTCCAAACCGAATTCTCTCAAAAGGACAGTGAAGGCTCGACACACTATTACAACTCATCCTCAATCTAAGTATTCAAGATTTACTTATCCTAAGGTTGAGAAAGGTATAAAGAGTGATGTCAAGAAGAAAATTTTGAAGATCACTCGAATGTGGGTTCCAAAAGGAACAATGACACTTGCTAATCCTGCAGGACCCGATACTAAACGGGTACCTAAATCAATCTCTTAATTTTTGCAGAAACAGGATCTAAGAGCCAAGGCGTCAAGATTGCCAGATGAATGGATCCTTGATAGCGGCTGCTCAGGACACATGACTGGAAGAGCAGACCTATTCTCAGAGATACAAAGCGTTTATGGATCCTCAGTTGTTTTTGGTGATAACAGCAGAGGAAGAGTCATTGGTAGAGGATGTGTAGAACAAAATGGAATTCAAATTGTTAATGCTGCTCTCGTTTCGAACCTTAAACACAATTTGATGAGCATCAGCCAACTATGTGAAAATGGATATAATGTTTATTTTATTAACTCTGGTTGTGATATTGTTGATAAGGTTACAGGAGAAGTGAAGCTTAGAGGCATCCGCAAGGGTGGCCTATACGTGGTCGATTGGCAGAGTGGCCAACAGGACTCGTGCTTCGTGGCATTCAACAAAGAAGAAACCAATTGGCTGTGGCATAAAAGGTTGAACCACTTGAACTTCAAAACGATCAACCATCTAGCCAAACATAAGCTGGTAGAGGGATTGCCTGCGGAATCTTTTCGAAAGGAAGGAGTGTGTAAAGCATGCCAACAAGGCAAATAGACAAAGGCATCCTTCAAATCAAATCCAGAAAAAGACTCCTCAGGGAGAATTCTCGAACTCTTACACATGGACCTATTTGGCCCTGTCAAACCACCCACAGTAAATAAGAAGATATATACACTTGTGGTTGTTGACGATTTTTCCAGGTACACGTGGGTTCGACTCCTGAAAACTAAAGATGAAGTAAAGACCATGATACCTGAGCTGATCCTTAAAGAGCAGAACAACAAGGAAGTTACAGTTAAGAGGATTAGATCAGATAATGGAACTGAATTCTGTAATGGAATTTTGATGGACTTCTGTGCGGAAGCTGGTATTCATCATGAAAAGTCCACTGCTAGAACCCCGCAGCAGAACGGGTTAGCAGAACGACGAAACAGAACCTTAAAGGAAGCAGCGAGGTCCATGCTTGCTCATTCAGGACTCAATGGAAAGTATTGGGGAGAAGCTATCATGACTGCTTGCTACACTCAGAACAGGAGTGCGGTTAATGGTAGATTCAACAAAACTCCTTATGAAGTGTATAATGGTCGTAAACCTTCTATTAAACACTTCCGTGCTTTTGGTTCAACATGTTATATCCATAACAATGGGAAGTCTAAACTTAACACTTTTTCGCCCAAGTCTGATGAAGGTGTTTTCCTAGGATATGGACACCCATCTCACAAAGGTTATCGAGTGTTAAACAAGACTACTCGACTTGTGGAAATAACATGTAACGTTATTTGTGATGAGTCTACTTTAGTGCGCAGGGATAACAAAGAACAGAAGAATGACAATCATGAGACCAATGATATCTATGATCAATCTTTACAAAATTCTTTCAAAAATATGAGTATTGATCCGATTAGGTCTACGACTGATGTCAACCCAGAAACTTTGCACTCAGCAGGTGACCAGACTGCTGACCAGGCGAGTGATGCTACTGATCATGCTGAGGCCCCATCTTCTATCTATCTTAATGAAAATTTAGATGTTACTGGAGCTCTTGATGATCAAGATGATGAAGAATCTACTGAAGATCTTAGTAAAGGAGTTGCTGAGATTCCAGTCCTGGTTGAACCTGTTGCTGAAATTCCACCTATTGTCGTACATGCCCATGCCGATCCTGTTCATGAAGATCCAGAAGCAGACGATGAAGAAGGAGTAGCAAATGTTCCAGCTGCTGAACCCCAGGAGAATGCAGTAGAAGCGAATCAGAAAAACAATCATCAAGAAGAAGCACCAGATGCTGAAACTCCAGAACGTGTCAGACCTACGTAGCTTCGTGCTCATCCACCAGAAGGAATTCTTGGAAACATCAATGATCCATTGTTAACAAGATAAGGAAACGCAAATGCTATGCTGGCTTGCTACATCTCAAGTGAAGAACCTAAGAAAATTGAAGAAGCCTTATTAGATCCAGATTGGGTCAACGCCATGCAAGAGGAGCTTGCAGAATTCACACGAAAGAATGTGTGGGAACTAGTTGACAGACCAGAGCACCAAAGTGTTATAGGCACAAAGTAGGTGTTCAAAAATAAGAAAGATGAATCAGGATCTGTAGTCAGAAACAAGGCACGGCTTGTGGCCAAAGGATATAGACAATGTGAGGGCATAGATTATGATGAAACATTCGCCCCAGTAGCAAGACTTGAAGCAATTTGTCTATTTCTTGCATATGCTGCATACCATGGATTCGATGTGATGCAAATGGATGTGAAGAGTGCCTTCCTGAATGGTGAGCTCAAGGAGGAGGTTTATGTTGAACAACCACCAGGATTTGAGCAAGGCAATCAAGTATACAGGCTTAAAAAGGCATTGTATGGTCTAAAGCAAGCACCAAGAGCCTGGTATGGAACTTTGTCTAAGTTTCTGTTGAATAATGGATTTCAGAAAGGGAGGATAGATCAAACTCTCTTTCGCATTAAAGATGGAGACAATATCTTGCTAGTTCAAATATATGTTGATGATATAATCTTTGGATCAAAGAATCAAGATCTATGTGATAGGTTCGCTGATCTCATGACTAGCCATTTTCAAATGAGCATGATGGGAAAAATGTCTTATTTCCTTGGATTGCAAGTTCAACAATCCAGAGAGGGAATTTTCATCCATCAGAAGAAGTATGCTCGTGACCTAATTGCTAAGTATTGTCCGGAGAAGACCAAGAGTCTGCACATACCTATCAGCACAACATGCATTGCTGCTCTCGAGAAAGAAGGAGATGATGTGAATCCTACTCTTTACAGAGGAATTATAGGTTCACTACTATATCTCACCGCTAGCAAACCTGATATCTCATATGCCGTTGGTCTATGTGCTAGGTATCAAGCCAAGCCTAAGAACGCTCACTTTGATACTGCTAAGAGGATTGTTCGCTATTTGAAGTGCACAGAAGGTCTAGGAATTTGGTATCCTAGAGAAGATAGTCTTGCTCTGAGTGGATATTCGGATTCTGATTTTGGAGGATGCAAGATCGATAGGAAAAGCACCAGTGGCACGTGTCAATTTCTGGGGCACAAGCTCATTAGCTGGTTCAGCAAAAAGCAGCACTCTGTTGGTACCTCCACCACTGAAGCAGAATATGTGGCTGCTGCCAGCTACTGCTCGCAAATTCTCTGGATAAGGCAACAATTGCAAGATTACGGGATCTCTCCCGAATGTGTGCCTATCTACTGCGACAACAACAGTGCCATATGCATCACAAAGAATCATGTCCATCACTCTCGGACCAAGCATATCGATATCCGTCATCGCTTCATATGAGATCATTAGGAGAAGAAAGATATCGATGTTCGCTATATATGCACCGAAGATTAGATAGCTGATATATTCACATAACCTCTTCCAGAAATCAGATTTAAAGAACTATGCTTAAAGCTAGGATTGATGGAATTAGAGGAAGACATGGATGAATGAGTCCTAGCTCTCATTCTTTCTATCAGGATTTCTTGAAGTTTGATTGATGATTAATTAAATTCTGATAAAGGAAAGTTCAGATAAGGGCACTTGTGGTGATAAGGATCCTCACAAGAAGGCTATTTATAAAGGGAAAAGTCATAATTGCAGATATCTTTACAAATTGCGGATATCTTTACAAAACCGCTTGCTGAATCCAAATTTAAGGAGTTATGCATAAAGTTGGGTCTTATGGAGTTAGACGAGACCTTAGATGAATGAAATTTCGTTTTTATTCTTTCTGGATTTCTTGAAGACTTTGTACTAGATATGTACACATATTATGAAGTCTGGATTCAATCTGCTAAATACTTTGTCTAAAATGCTGAATTAGTGTTATTTAAAGTTTTATATCTACTGGAGAGCAAGTCAGCAGAGTACTCTCATTTTCAGCAGAGTGTTCACTTTACTCCTTATCTAGCAGAGTACTTATTTTCAGCAGTTATGCTAATGAGGATCGTTGCTATGTATGATAAATGATATACTAAGATAAGATTATCTGATTACTTTCATTCAAACTTTTTACATGGACAAAAGAAAGTACAGCCATACTTAGAAACTTGCGTTAATTTGCAATAGAGCGAAAGGGATAAAAGTCAGACCTAGGGAGAGAGGATGGGCCTTCTGCTAGGACGGGGAAATCTTTCTCCAGCAACCAACTAAGTTGCATTCCATTCAGCAGAGGAATGGAATGATAGATTCGAGTGCAATCTCGTACGGTCCCGAATATGAAGCCCGCCCAATCAAGCTCGTTCTCCTCATCGTCCATGGCAAGCATAACTTGCCAAGCCTCCTTAGTCAGAAGGAAATCATTTGAATCTTCGCCCAGAATCATGTGGTTGGCCACATGGAAGAGATCACGATATGGGGACTGAAGATCCATCGCCGCCGGAGTCGGAGAAAAGTTGTACATTGGAGAAAGATGCCATCTCTTCCATGTTGTCCACACAGGGGCCACTGCTGAGTTTTTGTGGTCAAGGACATGTAAGCGACCCCTAGGGAGCCCAAAGTCCCTTGCAAAGGAGTCCGGCGACCAACGCACCACTGTATCCTGGAAGGAACCATATATGGCATTCTCCTCTGTCATGCAACCCTTGAGGAATGCACGAAGAAGGTCCTCGTGATAGTGCTGAGGAGCGATGGTTACATATTGCTTCAAACCGGTGTTGGTTACCTTCGATATCACCATATCTGCCATGAAGGGCGTATCGTCATAGTATGCCCGGAGGGCCACTTCATCCAAGATTTGATTCCTGGTAATATCAAGCATTCCTTTCGGAGATTCCATGGAAAATATCGAAGAGAAAAGTATTTGGTTTGATTTGGTTGTGATACTGAGGATAATCACAAGTGTCCTCTTTTATAGAAGGAAACACACCTCTCACGATTTATGATTTCACATTGGAAATCGAATCGTCGCCAGATAATGAAGGGTTACGATTGCATGGGGAGTCATATTACTTCAGCAGTGACGGTGGGAAATCAAATCAGCGTTTGGCTCAAGAAAAAATCTTCATCATGATCTTTGATTTTCTAACCCTCCACGTTGACAGTTGAAGCGCCAAATTGGAAGATTTTTTATCGTCGTTTATTCAAATTCATAGAGTCAGATACATTTTCATCTCATTACATTCGAAGGGGGAAGGAAGAATGACGATCGATCGAGGCAGAATGGCGTTCGAGATATCAAGAATCTCCTTTTCGATGATAAAAATCGAGTCTATGCTGAGTTTTCGAGTCTATGCTGAGTTTGTTTTTGAATGCTGAAGACATCATTCAGAAGCAGGAGTTTTCTTCTTATGGAGAAATGCATTTAATGTGCGCAGACGACGGCAGCAAATTAGGTCATGCCACGTCGCCAGCACCCTTGTTTTTGGGGAACGTGTGATTTGACTAATTATTTCAACCGTAGATTGAAATTTGAAGGAAGCAACCCCCATCGTCGATTTTCTATTATGCCCCGAAAACCTCTACACTAAATGGATTTCAAATCCCTTCCTATCTAAAAACCCAAAAACCCCTCACTTTTATATTTTGAAATCTCCTTCTCAAAAACCTCTCTGAAAAATTCCAAACCTCTCAATTCGCATCAATGGCGTCAAACTCGAACTCTCCAAAATCACAAAACTCAAACCCCGATCAGCCCGAACCACATCAAGCCTTAAATTTAGATGATTTCATCGCGTCATCCCCACTTCAACCGCCCGCCTTTATTTATCCACAGACTGCCGACTCTCCTTTGCATGTTCGACATACACTTGGGTTCACGGGAGTAGAAAAGCAAGAAGATATTGACGAATCAATTCCTCACAGCAAACTTGTTGTTTTGGCCCGGAAATAGGAACTATCTGGCCACTCAAGGGAACAAAGGAGTCTGGCGCAAATCGGGAAGGACAGGATCCTTTACATGCCTCTCGCCACCAAACAGATTCCCAAGCGGATTATGGACCTACTCGATTCTGAGTTATTGGTAAAATATCTCTCCGCGGAACCTGTTCGTTTTCATCCTCATATGGTCTCAGAATTTTATGCTAGGGCAGTCATAGCCCTGATCAAAAATCTTTCAAAACTAGCATATATGGAAATCTTGTGGAAGTTAGTGCTGATTTGTTATCTAGTATGTTTGAGCTTCGGAATTATGGACCCAAAATTTCTCAATATAAGTTGAATGACCTTGTCGAAATGGAGAAATGTTGGAATCTTTGGAAGAAGCCAGGGGAGTTGAAAGATAAGAAGGGTCAGGCGATTACATTCAAGGTTGCTACTCCAATCAACACTCTGTCTGATGAGTATAAGTTACTGGCGGAGATAGTAATCAAAATGGTTCAATGCGATGCTGGTTCTTATTCCGAACTTTCCGCAAAGAAATACTCTGTTATGATGGCGTTGAATGATAACATTAAGGGAAATTGGGCTGAATTCTTCTTTGAGCGATGGGCTGAACATGCTCGAAAGAGTGACCACATGGCTATAGATGGAACGTTCTCTTCAAATGTGAACTTTGGATTGAAAATCAGTAAGTACTTGGAGATATTGTTCACAAACACAAGAGTTGACAGAGGTGAAAGTCTACTTCCAACAGACTACATACCTGTAACGAGGAAAGAGCCTAAGCCCGTAAGCTTTCAAAATCCTAGGAAATTGACGGGAAAATCTAATGTGGATAAAGACAAACCCACATCTCCTGAAGAGCCGGATCCTGCTACAACTTCAAGTCGGGTCTTACAGCCTGCTATTCCCATATCTGCTGAAGAGATTGATGTATTGCAGACGAATGCTGAAACAGAGCACTGTTTTAAGAATCTCGAGGAGATTGAGAAATTAGGAAATTTACCGGTTGATCAGATCAACGATATAATGACTTCGAAGGAAGCAGAATAGCCTCCGATTATTCTTGGAGAAATGGCTTTACCAATTCAAACAAAGAAGAGAACCACAGATTATTCTCCAGTGCCTAAAGCAAAGAAGAAGACCAGGAGAAAGTTGGAATTACTTACCGAAAAGGAAGAATTGGAGAAAGCAGAAGCAGAGAGGAAGGCTGCAAAAGCTGTTGAAAGAACTGCTGCTGATGTTACAGCAGAGAAGGATTCTACTGAAGATGATACTAAGGAGACCGCTGAAATTGATCCAGATTACATCCCTAAATCTCTCAAAAATATAGAAGAGCGCACTCAGGAAAAAAGGAAAACGAAGAGACAGCGCGAAGCTATTCTAAAGGAAATCGAGAAGAGAGATTATCAGAAATTCATTAGAAATCTAACAATTGAAGGAAGAGACAGAAACTTCGAACGAGTCAAATCTGTTGCTGAAGAGTTTATGGCTCAGAAGAGAGCTGCTAAACAGGCACACTTAGAAGACCAAGCTGCCAAGAAAAAGAAAAGCACCAAAGAAGATGCTATATCTTCACAAGGTGGTATGTCAGATGAAGAGGCTAACAAAGAACACAGTGCTAGCAGAGGAGTCGAAGCTAGCAGAGCAGAAGAATCTAACATAGTTGATGAAGTATCAGAGGAGATTGTTGCTGATGGAAATCCAATTCCAGCAGAAAACGAGGAAACGACAGACATTTCAGCAGATACTACCATGGTCAATGATGATAAAGATCCTACTGAACTTCGTCAATTAGCAGAACAGCCGGTGCAAACAGTTCTAGCAGATCATCCGAAGGAAACACATCTTGATAATCCATCTTCTATGATTCTCTCACGTGCTAATCCAATAGAAGAGCAACTAGGTGCTGAGACACTCCAACAATCATCGCTCGACGAAGAGAATGATTCTCTCCTCACTGAACCTGAATCATCCTGCATCTCTGAATCTGATTCTGATGGAGAATCTGCGGAAATATACAATGCAAAATTCCTGAGGAAAGAATCTTCTGGATCAGATGCTCTTCTTCGAGTGCCTCTCAATGGATTACCAGGACTTCGCTATCGACTTCGAAGAATTGGCCAATGGTGTGCAAAGGTCTATCCTGAAGAATTGCCCAATTCTGACCTAGCACCTATGGCTGAGGAAATAGAGTTGTTTGTACAATCCGAAACAGAAAGAGCCATTGCCAACTTTTCCACAATGAGTTGGACGAATCAACTCCAGAAGGACGCTTGTTAACAGAAGAGTTTCACCAATGGAAGAAAAAGCATTGGTCTTTGCAGCCAAGGGATTAAACTTCTGGAGGCGTGAGGAATGTTGGTGCTTCGATTGGATTGATCAAGTTCCGGGGATGAAACATTTCTCAGATAAGCAAGTGATGTGCAAACTTCAAGCCATCCGAGAACACCGTTCTCTCACAAAGACTGCTGGTTTACCCAAATCCACCTTCGTACCCGATGGTTACTCTGATGCCAGAGTTGAATTGTCCAAACGTCAGGCAAGTGCTGCTGTTGCTTACAGGAAACGTCAGATGGAATATGAAATTCAACAAGCCGAGATACTCAAGGCTCGAATAGCGGCACAGGCCACTGAGCGTGCTGCTCTGGAATTTGATTACAAAGATATGCAGTTGGCCAAATTCCTGAACATTGATATTCAGGAAATAATTCAGGAAGCTCAGGAAGCCCAGGCCCGAATTGCCCAAGAGACCGCACAAATTCTGGAGGCCGCTCGTCGAATAGTACATGAAGAAGCGTGTTATCAAGCACATGTTGATATGATTGCTATTCAAGTACAGCAATCACCTATTCCAACAAGTCGAGAACTCATTACGACTACTTCCTTCAAAGCCACTCAAATAACCTCTCTGTGGATACCCTTTCCAAATAATGCCGATATGGCTGTCGCCTTTAACTCTTATTTGCAAGTAGCCATTGATGGAAGAGTAGCAGAAGCAACCACTCACTTGAGAAGAGAAATTGATGAAGTACGGGGAGATGTATCTCATGTACGATCAGAAGTCGCTGAAACCAAGTTGGCCGTCTCCGAGAATAAGACAAGCCTGGAGGTTGCTCAAAAGGATTTAGCCAAAACCAAGACGACCCTAACCGAAACTGTGGTGGCTTATGGTATCAACTTTTTGGCTGAATAAAAGAGGGGGAACAAAGAAGAAAGGCTGACCAGGAGAGAAGAAGAAAAGAAAATGAGGAGTTAACCACAAAGAAAGAGGAGTTAAGGAAAAAAGAAGAAGAAGCGAAGGAGGAGTCAAATAGGAAAGAGCAAGAAGCAAAATTAGAACATCAAAGAAAGGAACATGAACTTCAAATGCAGAAGATTACAATGGAGCAGGAGAAGCTGGCTAAACAACTGGAGCGTGAGGCTACTGAAAGAGAAACAGGAGCCAATCTTCTTGAGAACTTCATGAAGTTCACCATGGAGAGATTTGCTGATATCCAGAAGGGCATCTCATCGAATCCAGCGGACAGCGAGAAGGACAAGCCAGCACCCGGCTCATAAACGTCAAGGTCTAATCTTATCATTAGTCTTTGCTTTCTGAATCAAATTTGTACTTAAACTTGTTATATCATCTATAAAATTGGATCAGACTTAGACAAATTCTCCTTGTCCACCTCTAATTTTTACTGGTGTGCTCTAGTTGATTTACACTTCTGGTGTACTCAACAAATCTGCATGTGGATATGGAGATTATATTTTGATTGATGAATGCTTGCTGATTTTATGGGTGCTAGAATTTCTAGCATATTACCTTTTTGCAGCATTCCAATATGCTTAATCGAGAAATATTTCCCAGCACGTGTTGAGGGGGAATTATATTAAGATCATTTTTTTTGCTTGAACCTAGTTGGAAAAACTCTGTGTTAGATTGATAGAATAGCATAACTTTGTAAAACACAGACATTCTTCCACTTATGGTCAGCAAATGACAGTAAGCTTTGATCGCACCAAAAAGGGGGAAATTGTTGGGAAATTATTCCTAAAATCTCCCTTAGGACCTATTTGTAAAAGGTTTTGTTGGATCAAACCTTATATAGTTGGTCGATCATTTGCCGAATTCTAGATAGTCTAGCATACTCTGTAAAGTCCTGTATAGGTTTTAATATTGAGTTGTAATAGACTAGTGTGCTAAGAAGAATTCCTAGCAGATACGTAGCAGATGACGTCTGCTAAGAGTCACTGAACAGCAGAATGCTAAGATATTAGCATTCATCAACAACTTACACAGTAAAAGACTTTAGCAAATCCTAGCTTAGAAAAGCAAGAGGCTCAAAAGTTGAAGCTGGACTACAACTCTGACAGAAGTACACACAAAGGTCGAGACTTTCCAGAAGTAGTTCGAAAAGTACAGTCCTACTCAAAAAGTGTTCAATCAAGACAATCCACTCTTGGACAAAGAAGCCGTTGTGTCTAACGGATATGGAGTTTCAAGGTTTGAATCTCCACCTATAAAAGATAGGTTCAAGAATGAGATTGACTACTGCTTTTTTCACTTTAGACACTCACGAACACTCAAGCAACAAAGTGAACAAACAAAAAGTAGTAAGTTGAGAGCCGTGTGAAAGTATATTAAAAGCTCCCAACAACCAGAAGTGTCGCTCATTGATATACTGACACTCCATTGAAGATATTCTTGATCGCATTCAAGAATATCTCTATCATTGGGATTCTTTCTTTTCAGAAAGAATCTAACAGTCGAACACCTGAAAAGGTCAAGACTAAGACGGGCACTTAGCTGCATCCAAGAAAAGTCAGGAAGTGACTATAAAACTTCCATATCAGGCAAGGCAGGAGTTTTGAAGGTGCGCCTTTGACCCAGCCAAACCTTATCGGAGGAGTTCAGATCAACGGAGGATAGCTGTCAAGTAGCCAGGCCGAAAGCTCACTGCCTACTTAACTGGAAAGGCGAATCCTTGTAATCTGTATACTTTTCTAGTGAAATTCTTAGCGTTTCGGCTAAGGTGTGGACGTAGATCGTTTTGATAGAACCACTATAAATCTTGTGTTCATTTACTGTTTTATTAATCACTGCTCAAAGTTGATTTGAAACCTAGCAACAGAGTTGCTAGTGTATATCTGAAAACATATTTAAATAATAACTTGAGCTAAGAAACATTCTGAAAACAACGTGAAGTGTAAGAGACGTTTATTTATTCCGCTGCATCTCGTGCTAAGATATAATCACGACGACTCTGGTATTTAGGGACCAACAATAGACTCCAGATATGTTTCATCTACTACTCGTGCAGAAGTTTCTAAAAGATGCAATCTATTGGCAATAATTTCTTGTAATGACTGATGCTTGACAGTTCGTTTAACTGACATAGCAGCAGTTTTTTGAACTGGCTCTATTCGCACAACAATAGTTTTCTGAGGAGGTAGATCTTGATTAGCAACAACTGTCATCAGCAAATCCTAGTTGATAGTTTTCTGAACCGATAGTTCTGAAACTATTCCCCCTGTCTCTAAGACCGTCTGGATAATTTGCATATCTGATTCAAGCGTGGGGTGGTGAGCTTTTTTAGCTGTGCTGCTAGACGATGTTGAAGGAGTGAAAGGTTGTCGAAGAGGAGAATCCCTTGCTGAAGGAGTTGGGCTTTGAAGATCCACAATAGGCACTATCCCATCCTCTGGATTTCCTTCAAGAATTTCAGTCCGCCTGCCTTTCTTACTTCTTTCTCTTTCATCCTCCAATATACTCGTAAGTACAAGCCTCCCTCTCCTTATCTTCTACATCTGTGTCGAGGCACTTTCTGTTTGTATCTGTTTCTCCTTAGCAGTCTAGGAGCTAGACTCATCAAGAACATTCACTTCCGAATCAACACCACCCTCCTGTTGATTTCCATCGCTATCACCTTCATTATTGTCGGCATCATCTCCTTCTTCTGCCTTACGGTGAATAATATCTTTTTGAGGTAGAAAATCAGTTGAGACCAGTTGTTCCCCTTCTTCCCTAAGACCTATCAGTTTCTCTATCAGGTAACTGACTTTTAGCTTGAAACCAACACCGGACCTGAATTTGTTGGTCTGCCGATCTCATTCCTTTAGGCATTCTCAAGAATTTGGCCAAAAATAAATTCAGCACAGTTCCCTCTTGGGCCATCATCCAACACCATCATTACAGCGTACTTGGGTTTACTCAGTTCTAAGAAGGATCCTGCACCGCAGTAGATCATTCTAAGTGTTATCTCACTTAAAGTCTTGTAGTAAGGCATCAATTCGGAAACCTTTGTCGGTAGATGGAATTTGTCTTTATTCCATGACTTCTTCCAAACCTTCCAATGCCTCTGTCGTGCCCTGTTGGTCCCAGATTAGAGTTTTCGTGGTGAATAGCAAACAACTAACACACAAATACAGCTGAAGATTAATGATTATCTTGCACTTAAGTTCCTTTCAAAATGTTTAGCTCGGAGTTGTTCTTAGGGTTTCTTACAGATAGATACTCTAGCAACTGTCGTTGATAGGTTTCAAATCACCACAATCAAACAGTAAGTAATAAAACAATAAAGAACACAAAAGATTTATAATGGTTTGATCTTAAAGATCTACGTCCATTCCTCAGTCGTATCACTGAGAATTTCACTAAAAAGATATTTAAAGTACAAGGAATCGCCTACCTCTTGTAGCAGGTAGTGAGCATTCGACCTAGCTACTACAAGGCTATCCTCCAATGCATCAATCTCTTCAGTCAGCAGCTCCGGCCATGTCAAGGGCGCACGTTCGTAAAACTTGTCCTTCACTGGAATGGAGGTTTTATAGTTCTCTCCTTAACTTTGTCTGGTTTTGGCAATAGCCCGTCGGAGTCAATCCCTTTTCAGAGATGTGACTGTTGGATGCTTCCTTGTATGGAAGGTATCCCAATGATTGGATTCTTGAACAAAGTCAAGGAATCTCTTCAAGATAGTGTCAGATATTCAATGGGGGACACTATGGTTGTTGAGAGCTTTGAATACTTCTCTTTAAGAGGGCTCTCAACTGACTACTCTCTCTTTCGCTTTGTTCGCTTTTGTAATAGGAATCTCTGTTCGCTTTTTGATTGTTCAAGTGTTTGAATGCGAGTGTCTCTCTCTGTCGAACTTCTCTTTCATATCTGGAGATTCAAACTTTGAATCTCCAGACCCGTTAGACACAACGGTCTTCTCCGTCCAAAATGGTTACTTGTTTTTTCTTCCTTTCCTGTGTGGTACAGTTTCTTTTTACCTACTTTGGGTAAGGCATTCGTCCTTTGTTGTACCGTCTGTCAGAACGGGTGTCTTTAGCAAGTCGTTACTAAGTATTTCTTTTCTTAGCATTCTATCAGGGCATGCTAGAAATACTTTGCTAAGCCTCTTGATTGCTGAGCTCTATTAGCAATCTGCTAAGTACTAGAGAATGCTGACCATTCAGCATTTTGCTATCATTTTATATCTTAGCTTCTTATTGATATAGCTTCTAGCAATCTCTTCCGTAGCAGCGAATGCTGACTCCTTCAGCATTCTGCTATCTTCAATCTTGTGTCTGCTAAGAGAATTCTCCTAGCAGTCTCTTCTTCAGCATATGATTGCTAGAACCTTAGCAATCACTCTTCTTAGCACATGACTACTTTCTTCCTTAGCAGTCATCTTTGTCTACTGACTTCTCTAGCAGCTACAATTTGCTTAGAGTACTTCTACTCTATTACAACTCGATATTTTTTCTAAACAGGACATTACACAAGAGTTGCTAGACTATGCTAAACTTCAGCAATGATCAACTAATCTACTAAGGCTTTGATTCAACAAAACCTTTTACAATTTTGATCTAAGGGAAAATTACATCATAATTCCCAAAATTTCCCCCTTTTTAGTGCGATCAAAGCCTACTATCACTTGTTGAATCTAAGAGGAAAAATTTCTGAGTTTACAAGATTTCTAAGTATCAGATCTATTCTAGCAATCTAACTCAGAGTTTATTGAACTTAGTTCTAGCAGGATTGGTTTTAATAAAATTCCCCCTCACAAAGTGCTGGGAAATATTTTTCGATAAAACATAAGTAAAAATGTTGCTTCGGAATATGCTAGAATCTAGCACCCAAATAATGCAGCAAGCATTTTTCCAACCAATCAAAAGATATAAGACTCAGCATCCACATGCAATTTTCGTTGTATACACAAAAAGTTTATATCAATTAAGACACAAAAAAAAATTCAGAAGTGGACAATGAGAAATTGTCTAAATCTGATCCAATTTCATATATGTGATTGATCATTACAAGTACAATGAAATCATAAAATATCAAAAAGAAATGTTACAAAAGATTTGCTAAGATAAGAAATTAGAGCTCAGGAGTCAGGGGCAGGCTTCTTTTTGTCATACTCATCAAATTTTCCAATGGCCATCTGCACAAATTTTTCTATGTATGTCTTGCTAGATTCTCATTCAACTGCTTCCCTCTCCAACTTCCTAGCAATCTTCTCATTCTCCATTTCTAGCATCTTGATCTTAAGCTCCATCTCTTTCTTCTTCAGATCTTCCAGAGCAAGTCTGCGCTCTTCCTTAGCCGCAGCAAGTGCCTCCGCTTCCTTTTGGCTCTGCTCCGCTTTAGCAAGTCTCCTCTCTTCCCCCTCTTTGATAGCAGCCAAAAAGGTGGCGGAGAAGGAGTTCATAGTAAGCACAATCTGTTGCTCGGAATCAGCAACCTCATCTTTCATTACTTCCATATTTGTCTTCACTTCAGAAACATTTCCTTTGACCTCAGCAACGTCGGCTCGAACCTTAGACACTTCGCTCCTAACCTCCTCAACTTCCCTCCTTATTTCAGCCGCCTCATTGCCACTCGTTCATTTATGGTGGATAGAGAATTTTGCATAGCAAATTGAACAGCAGAGTGAAAAACAGAGTTGAAGTCATGAGAGTTTACTGTGGTAGCACCGAATGAAGAGGTTGTAGCTATCACAACTTCTCGACTTCCAACTAATGGCAGCATCGTCCATCACAACATCTTTATCACCATAAGCAACTAAGTAGAGAGCTTCTTCTTCAACTAAGTGTTGTACTGACTCTATGGCTTGGATAATCTCTCATTGAGCATCTCAGTAGCGAGCTTCCTTGGTAATTAAGAACATTGTTGCGCTCTTAGCTTGAGCTATTTCAGCTTGGGCATCCAAGTAGTGAGCTACCTCATCTATTATTTGCTGGGCCACATCCATGATTTGAGCCATCTCAGCAGCTTGAGCCTCCTCTACTTGAGCCGCTTGTATTACGTTAAGGATGTCAAGTTCTAGAAACGGGACAAGCCTTTTATCTTTAGCGCTCAACTCTGCGACCTCACGCTCAGCAGCTATAGCAGCCATCCTGGACAGCAGCCTTTCCTTCTTTATAGCTTCATATTCTACTTGGCGCCTATGATATTCAGCAGTTGCTCGTGCTTGGCGCTTTGAAAGCTCAATCCTGGCATCAGAGTAGCCATCTGGAGCGAATGTAGACTTGGCAAGAATGTGGATGTGTTGAACAGCCTTTGAGCACGAATGGCTTGCAACCTTGCCATAACTTGTTTATCAGAAAATTGTTTAGACCCTGGCACTTGGTCTATCCAGTCATTGGCCCACTTTTCTTCGTTCCTCCAAAAATTCAAACCTTTAGTTGTGATCACCAGCATCCTCTCCTAGAAACATAGCTAGTGCATCATATAATCAAACTTTTTCCATCTCATCAGCTCCTCGCCCAATAACTTGCCTTCTGGTGTGGTCTCATCAAGCTCAGCATAGAAAATGTTGGCGATGTATCTTTCAACCTCTACTAATACAAACTCCTCGATCTCAGCAACAATAGTAAGAAGGTCAAAATTTACCTTCTCGTCTAGGTAGACCGGTGCACACCATAGAGCAACCCTTTGTAAATTGAATCGGCGCCCTGGCAATCCTTTAAAAGAGACTCGGAGTAGCTCGTTGTTGTTGGTTAGGATCTTCCTCAGAAAGCGAGCATCATATACATCCTCGGATTCTCCATCAGAATTGGTGTCAGAAAAACAAGAAGCTAAAAAAGCCTGATGTTGTTCAACATAACCTTCATTCCTTGCCTCAGCAGGAGTTTTGGTGCTAAGCCTCGCCTCAGCAGGTATCTCCATGCTAGGCCTCTCCTCAGCATTTACCGCTTCAGCTCCAGCAGATGTGCTAGCATCGGGTTCAGCTTTCCGTCCCGAGCCAGAAGCTTCATCAAACACAATCTCATCATCATCGTTGTCTCCTCCTTGCGCGTTAACAGCCTCCTTTATCAAGACTCCTCCTTGAGGGTGGTCTGGAGCATCAAAAGCTCCGGTTTCCAGTAACCTCTCGAAGTCCTGATCAGTCATGGCCTCTTGCTAAAGCACTATCTCCTCTTCTACCACAGGGGTGGGAGTGGGAACATCCGGAACCACCTTTTCCTTCCCTTTCTTAGCTGCAGCAGTTGCTAGCCTTCGGGCTTCTTCAGCAGCTCGTGCTACCAATGCAGCAGCTTCCCTGGCTGCTAGTTGATCAATGGCTTTCTTCGCAGCACGCTCCTCAGTAGCCTTCTTTACTTGCTCAAAATTTTGATCCCGCGCCTCGAAAGTGATCTCCTCCATCACTTTCTTGAATTTCTTCTTCTCCTGCAGTTTCCTGGATATCGTCCTCTTCCTCTTCCTTGCCCTTAAAGCTTTCACTCTCTCTGATAGAGGTTTAGAAGAGAGGGGAGAATTTGGCTCTTGAGCAGCAGCAATAGGTGTTTTCTCAGCAGCTTCCTTTTCAGCAGTCTAGACAAGCCTCCTTCTTGTTCTCCTCTTCTTCTGAGGAGAGGTGGCTTCTTTCCTCTTCTTTTTGGGTATTGGCACTGCAATCTGACCGAAAACTTGAGCTGGCTGCTCGGCTTGCTTCTTTGCGATGATTTCCTCAATCTGATCTACGAGCAGATCTCCTAGCCTTTCGATGTCTGCTAGGTCCTAAAAATATTGCTCTGTCTCCGCGGCCTTCCGGAGAGCAGCAATCTCCTCAGCAGATATGAGAATGTCCTGCACCAGCTGCAGTTCGCCGAGATTGGAGGTCTTCATCTTCTTCTCCAGGGTCTTGTCTGTTGGGGTTGACTGCTTCTTCATCTAGGGGATAAAGTCGGTCTGAAGTAGTGCCTCACCCTTATCAAGTTCATCTTCCGGAAAGATGATTTCAAGGAACTTACTTATTCTTAGTCCTAAGTTGACGTTGGATATGAAAACTCCTGTCTCCTTGATCTTTAGATTCTTCTTTGCGTGGTCCAACCACTGCTCAAAGAATAATTGCGCCCAATTTCCATTCAAGCCATCTACTAATGCCATCAACACGACATACTTCTTTGCCGACAGCTCAGAATATGAGCCGGCATCACATTGAAACATCTTCACAACCAAATCGGCAAGGGATCTAAAGTCGTCCTTGAATTGATTGGTGGGGGTTACAACTTTCCATGGGTTCTTTGGGTCCTCCTTGACCTCTGGTCTCTTCCATATCTTCCACCTTGCTTTCATCTCCTCTATATTGACAACTTTGTAGGTGGAGACTCGTTCGCCAGAATTGCGAAGACCAAACATCGCTGTAAGGAAGTCAGCGGTCACCTTAATGTGAGTCCCAAACACAGAGGTCGTAAACAACTTGTGATCATCATTAATAACCGCCCTAGTGAAAAATTCTGCAACCAAATGAGGACGAAACCTCCTAGGCTCAGCAGACAGATACTGAACGACCTGCGCCTTCATCAGGGTATTCATCACCCACTCCGAAAACTGTACTGCGGCAAGGGGTGTGCACAAAATCATGTCTTTCATGATCAGCGCAGCTCGCCTCTGAGCGTTCGATAGCCCAGATTGCTCTTTTTTCTTGGCAAGAGTAACCAAACGAGCATAAGGTATCTTGTCTTCAATATCGTCTTTCGTCTCTATCATGGTAAACTCTGGCACATGCCTCTCATGTAGCGTCGTGCCCTCAACAAGCTTAAAGTAGAACTTTGGGGGATTCTCAGAAGGAGTGGAGGATTCAAGATTAGACATCTTTAGGAAATATTTGAGAGAGAATAGAAGTTGGAAGAGTTTGGGATGCTTAAGAAATTCTAGGGATTCAAATATTCAGATTTCATAAAGTTTGCAAAGTGAACGAAGTATGGTTAATATACCTTCTGAAAGCTAGATCAGACGATTGGGGGAGAACCGCTTCATATTCGATTGACGGTTTGGGATATACGAGACTCTTCATATGGTGACCCACGCCTCAAAATGCTCGAGTACTTTTGATGTATTGACTCTTAATTTGTCGCAGCCAGTTGCACCCATTAAATGCAGCGTGTCAGACACATCAATTCAGATTCAAATCATTCCCGCTTTGACTTCTAGGAGAGCGGAGATTGCTGAGAGCTTGGACTCAACAATCTGATAGCTTTGGGAACTTTTGCACTCGAATAGTCTGATTGGATTCATCATCAGGATCCTAGCATCCACATATTCTAGCATCCACATATTCTAGCATCCAATGATTTAACATCCAACGTGTCGATTGCTGACACTACTAGAAATATCATAGCATTTTCATATTGTCTGCTGAGAGCTTGGACTCAGAAAACATTTCTTAGCAACCGTCTGTACCATTTTCTAGAGATCTATAACATAGCATTCCGATGAAATGCTTAGAGCTCAGACTCAGCATTCACCCTCTAGCCGACGTCTGAATCATTTGCAATTATATTCCTTCGAAATTTCTGAGAGCTTGGACTCAGCATTCTTCTACCTTGAACCACTTGTTGCGAGAAAGCCACTTAGGATCTACTGAGAGCTAGGACTCAGCATCCAATTCCTTAGCAACAATATCTCAGCAACAAGAATCAGCAAAAAACACCAACGTAAGATAGGATACAGTTTTCTCCTTTTTCTTTGAAAAATCCAAGAAATCCAGAAAGAATGAGAGTTAAAACTCATTCATCCACAACTCCATGAGGCCTAACTTTAGACATAACTCTTTGAATCGGGCCTCAGCAAGCAGCTTCGTGAAGATATTTGCTACTTGATCTTCAGTGCATATGTATTAAACATCAATTTCCTTCTTCTCTTGATATCTCTAATAAAATGGTGTCGGATATCAATATGCTTCGTCCTTGAATGATAAACGGGGTTCTTCGTTATGCACATTGCACTATTTTTGTCACAATAGATCGGCACACATTGAAGAGAAATATCATAATCTTGCAATTGCTGCCTAATCTACAAGATTTGTGCACAACAACTTGCGGCTGCTACATATTCTGCTTCGGTTGTAGACGTAGCCACAGAGTGATGCTTCTTGTTAAACCAACTAATCAGCTTATGTCTAAGGAATTGGCATGTCCCGCAGGTGCTCTTTCGATCAATCTTGCATCCTCCAAAGTCTGAATCGAAATAACCACTGAGTGCTAGCCCATCAGACCTTGGGTACCAAATTCCTAGACCTGCGGTACACCTAAGGTATCGGATAATCCTCTTAGCAGCATCCAAATGTGACTTCTTTGGATTTGCTTGATATCTCGCACATACACCGATGGAATAAGAATTATTTGGTCTGCTAGCTGTTAAGTAAAGCAAAGATCCGATGATACCTCTATATAATGTAGGATTCACAGGTTTTACTCCTTCATCGAGGCTTATCTGGCAGCTTATGCTTATTGGAATCCTTAAGCTTTTTGTCTTTTCGGGACAATACTTAGCAATCAGATTGCGAGTGTACTTCCTCTGGTGAATGAAGATTCTATCACTTGATTGTTGGACTTGAAATCCGAAAAAGTAGGACATCTTTCCCATCATACTCATTTGGAAGTTACATTGCATCAGCTCTGAAAACTTATCACATAAGCTTTGATTCTTAGAGCCAAACATAATGTCATCGACATATATTTGCACAAGTAAGATATTTCCTTCATCCTTGATGCGAAAGAGAGTCTGATCGATTTTCCCTTTCTTGAAATGCAAGAACTTTAACAATGTTCCATACCATGCCCTCGGTGCCTGCTTCAAACCATATAAGGCTTTCCTTAGCCTGTAAACTTGGTTTCCTTGTTCAAAGCCTGGTGGTTGCTCAACATAGACTTCTTCCTTGAGCTCACCATTCAGAAAGACACTCTTCACGTCCATCTGCATCACAGAGAACTCATGATGTGCAGCATATGCAAGAAATAACCTTATTGCTTCCAATCGAGCAACTGGAGCAAACATCTCATCGTAATCAATTCCTTTACATTGCCTATAACCTTTTGCTACTAGACGAGCTTTATTTTGGACGACATGTCCTGACTCATCTTTCTTGTTCTTGAAAACCCATTTCATCCCAAAGACGCATTGATGTTCGGGTCTATCCACCAAATCCCAAACATGATTGCGCGTGAATTCAGCAAGCTCCTCTTGCATAGCATTCACCTAATCTGGAGATTGTAAAGCGTCTTTAACTTTGGTTGGTTGTTCATGCGAAATATAGCATGCTAACATAGCATTGCCTTGTCTCATTCTGACTGGATCATTGACATTGTTAATCACAGCATCTAGGGGGTGATCTCGTAGCCATCTCGGTCTTGGATTGCTGGTCGCTGGAGTTGCATTGCTAGCTTCGATTGCTGAATTGTTCTCTGCAAGAACATTCTCCTCTGCAATCATCTGGGGTTCAGCATCTAGTACCTCAGCATCTGGTACCTCAGCAACAGGAATTTCAACATTCTGGACTTCAGCATCTGGAATCTCAGCAGCGGGAACTTCAGCATCCAAATGCGTAGCATCTTCTTTGGCAACATCTTCAGCAACGCCTAAACCTCTTTCGGCATCGACTGCTGGATCTGTGATTACTTCATCTTCTTCTTCGAGCGATCCCAGAATATTCAAATTATCATTAACATAAATTTGGGTGGTGGCCTCAGCATGATCATTAGCATCATCGGCCCGATCATCAGTCTGGTCACCTACTGAGTGCGTCTGTATTGGATTGCAATCACTCATACACTTAGTCGGGTCAATATTCATATTTTCAAAAGAATTCAGGATCGATTGACCATAGACATCATTAGGCTCATGATTGCTATCCTCATTCTCTCTTATAGCTCTGCGCACTAAGGTAGACTCATCAAAAATAACATTGCATGTTATTTCCACAACTTGAGTCGTCTTGTTTAACACTCTATAACCTTTGTATGATAGGTGTCCATATCCCAGGAACACACATTCATCAGACTTAGGCAAAAAAGTGTTAAGCTTCGACTTCCCATTGTTTTGAATATAACATGTAGAACCAAAAGCACAAAGATGAGTAATAGAAGGCTTACTACCATTGTACACTTCATAAGGAGTCTTATTGAATCTACCATTGATTGCGCTCCTATTCTGTGTATAGCAAACTGTCATGACTGCTTCGCCCCAGTACTTTCCACATAGACCGAAATCGGCTAGCATTGACCGCACTGCTTCCTTCAAGGTCCTGTTCCTTCTCTCTGCTAGACCATTTTGCTTAGGAGTCCTAGCAGTGGATTTCTCATGCCCGATAATAGCTTCGGCGCAAAAATCCATCAAAATCCCATTGCAGAACTCGGTCTTGCTATCAGATCTAATCCTCTTAAAGGGAACCTCTTTGCTATTCTGCTCCTTGAGGATCAACTCTGGAAGGATGAGCTTGACTTCGTCTTTGGTTCTCAGCAAACGAACCCATGTATACCTGAAAAAATCATCAACAACCACAAGTGTATAAACCTTTTTACTTATAGTGGCTGGAGTGACTGGGCCAAATAAATCCATGTGCAAGAGCTCTAGGATTCTCTCTGAAGTGGCCTTCTCCGGGTTTGATCTGAAGGATACCTTGGTTTACTTCCCTTGCTGGCAAGCTTTGCACACATCTTCCTTTCAGAAAGTCTCGGCAGGCAGTCCCTCAACAAGCTTGTGCTTGGCTAGGTGGTTGATGGTCTTGAAATTCAGATGAGTCAACCTCTTATGCCATAGCCAATTGGTTTCTTCTCTGTTCAATGCTATTAAACAAGAATGTTGTTGGCCACTTTGCCAATCAACAATATATAGGCCACCCTTGCGGATTCTTCTAAGCTTTACTTCACATGTAGCGTTGTCAGCAATTGAACAACTAGTATTAACGAAAGAAACGGTGTACCCATTTTCGCATATCTGGCTTAAGCTTAGCAGGTTGTGTTTGAGATTGGAGACAAACGCAACATTGATAATCCTTAGACCATTTCACTCTATGCATCCTCTCCCAATAACTCTGCCTTTGCTGTTGTCACCAAACATGACTGTGGGGCCATAAATTTTTTGAATATCTGAGAACAGCTCTTCATCTCCCGTCATGTGCGTTGAACAACCGCTATCTAGGATCCACTCATTTGACATACTTGATGTTTTAGCTCTTGGATCCTGTTCTTGCAAAACAATCAACACGTTGATTTAGGTACCCGCTTAGCATCGAGTCCTGTAGGATTACCATGGATCATGGTTCCTTTTGGAACCCACATCTTGGTGATTTTTAAGACTTTCTTCTTGATATCACCCTTCACACCTTTCTCAACCTTTGGATAAGCACGCTTTGCATAATTAGATCTAGGTGGAGTTGTGTGCTTAGCCTTCCTAGTTCTTTGAAATGGAAATCTATTGGACTCAGGCCTCACATAGGTGTACCTCCTATGTGGTGTGTACGTTGGATATTGTGGTCTTACAGCATGGTATAGAACCTGCTTGCCCTTAGTGAAGGAAGGATATGATATCCTAGCATTTGAAATATAATGCTCAACTTTCCTTCTTGGCACTGTTGAGTGTGATCTAGCAGACATCTTCTGGGTACTATGCTGAGATCCAGCAGATGTATGCTTAGTAGGCACTCTCTAGGTACTCTGCTGAGATTTAGCGATAACATGCCTAGCAGGCATCCTCTGGATATTCTGCTGAGATCCACCACAAGCATGCGTGCTACGCCAATTTGTCTGCTTTGTAGTTGACGACTCAGCAATTACCTTTCCTTAACCTTTGTTAGCATTGACTTTTCCAGCAGAGACGAATAAAATCTTTCTCTGCTTAGAAAATTTAGCATTCTTACTCAAGGCCTCCTTAGAGGATTTTGCTTCAACACAACCAAGGCTCAATCCTGATCTATCAGAATATTTCCTTTGTTGGCTCACAATGGCACTTAGAACTGCCTTGTTTAATGTGTAAGCACAAATACATTCCTCTTTAGGTTTACTCTTTAAAGCTAGATTCTCTTTTTCAATAATTTGAAAATTTTAAAAAAGCTCAAAGTAATCTGTTTTGAGTTTCAAAAAATCCTCGCTATCAGACCTCAGTCTTTCGACTTCCTCGGTCCAAGATGTAATTTTAAGTTTCAACGAGGTGTTCTCTCCTACAACAGCATTCTTTATCTCATACAATTTTGAAAAATCAATAGAATGCTTGGTGAGATAATCATCATCGGAATCTAGAAAAGAATCCTCTGATTCATGCACGATTTTTGAACTAGAAATGCTAGTAGATTGTACCTTATTCACATCGACTGCTAGATCAGCCTCAGCATCCTGCTCAGCGTCAACATCCTGGTCATCAACTATATCTGCCATCAATACCAGTTGGCTTCCTCATCATCTTCCTCCGAGGAATAATACTCATCTTCATTATCAGGAATGTCTAGCACTTCGGTCCTCATCAGCAATGCTCTGTTTACCGCTCGGACAGCTCTTCTCTCCAACCTTTGTTTGAGGCGTTCTCTTTCATCCTGACTTACCCTTGGACATTCATGCTTAAAATGATCTGGATAATTAAATTCAAAGCATGTCCTTGGCTTTCTCTCTGTGGAACGAGAGGATGATGAAGTAAGTTTGGCTTCCTTTGCTTGTTTCTCAGCTTTGGCTTCTAGCATTAGCTTCTGAAGCTTTCACACTGATCTTCAGATCTTCAAGTTGTGAGCTGGAGGATGGAACTACCTCCTTTGCTAGAGAACCTGGAGTAGATCTCCTATGAGTACGGAAGGGCTTCTTTGGCTTTCATTTCCCAGCATCTTTCTTAGCAAAATATGCTAAGTCCTTAGAGTTTATAGTGGGTGCTGATGAAGCTTGAGCCCCAACATCTTCGTTCTTCTTGGATTGCTGTATAATGAACTCATGAGTTTTGAGTTGAGCAAATACCTCGGATGTGGACATTTGGCTAAGGTCTTTCTCTCTTAGGCTCGACATCTTCACGAACCAGTCCTCCTGTGGAAAGAGCTTTGAGATGATCTTGTTATTCATCTCTCCATTATCATATGTCTTGCCCAGATTCTGGAGCTCTCCGACACTGGTGTTGAATCTTTCTTCCATAGCTTGGATAGTTTCTCCTAAATGCATAGAGAAACATTTATACTTCTCCACAGCTACCTGGAGCTTGTTGCGTTTCATTTGGTCAATCTCCTGGGAAGATTCACAGACATAATCTGACATTTGTTTGGCCCTATCAAAGTCTAATGCTTTGTCTGCCATTAACGGCGGCAAAGAGTCAAGGATCAGCTTGTTTGCTAAGTGCTCCAACTGAGCTCTCTTTTTAACCTCCATTGTATATTCATCAAACTTCTTCTCGATCATCTGCGGAGGTCTCGGTTGACCTTCAGCAACTGGACCGACGAAGGGGTTGACCTTCATAATCCTTATGGGACATTTGGTGAGAATATCCACCATCTCTGAATGTATGCTCTGGAGCTGGATAGTGGCCATCTTCTTCCATGAGTTGAAGTTTTCCTTGGTATACTTTGGCAAAGTATGATTCATCTCGACAAGCTTAGAGTTCCTGAGCTAAAGCAACAAAAGAACAAAATACCAATGCAAGGGAAGAACACAGATCTGGTCTTAAAGCGACTCAAAAGCAATCGGTCGTTCGACCTACCGCTCTGATACCACTTGTTGGTCCCAGACCAGAGTCGTCGTGGTGAATAGTAAACATCTAACACACGAATGCAGCGGAAGAATAATGATTATCTTGCACTTAAGTTCTTTTCAAAATGTTTAGCTCGGAGTTGTTCTTGGGGTTTCTTACAGATAGATATTCTAGCAACTGTCGTTGCTAGGTTTCAAATCACCACAATCAAACAGTAAGTAATAAAACAGTAAAGAACACAAAAGATTTATAGTGGTTCGATCTTAAAGATCTACGTCCACTCTTCAGTCATATCACTGAGAATTTCACTAAACAGATATTTGAAGTATAAGGAATCGTCTATCTCTTGTAGCAGGTAGTGAGCTTTCGACCTAGCCACTACAAGGCTATCCTCAGATGCTTCAATCTCTTCGGTTAGCAGCTCCGGCCAAGTCAAGGGCACACCTTCGTAAAACTTGTCCTTCGCTATATTGGAGGTTTTATAGTTCTCTCCTGAACTTTGTCTGGTTTTAGCAATAGCCTGTCGGAGTCAATCCCTTTTCAGAGATGTGATTACTGGATGCTTCCTTGTATGGAAGGTAACCCAACGATTGGATTCTTGAACGAAGTCAAGGAATCTCTTCAAGATAGTGTCAGATATTCAATGGGGGCACTATGGTTGTTGAGAGCTTTGAATACTTCTCTTTAAGAGGGCTCTCAACTGACTACTGTCTCTTTTGCTTTGTTCGCTTTTGTCAAAGGAATCTCTGTTCGCTTTTCGATTGTTAAAGTGTTTGAATGCGAGCAATAGTTGTTCGAGAGTTTCTGTCTGAGTAGTAGTCGTAGTGTCTCTCTCTGTTGGACTTCTCTTTTATATCTGGAGATTCAAACTTTGAATCTCCAGACCCGTTAGACACAACGGTCTTCTCCGTAAAAAATGGTTACTTGCTTTTTCTTCCTTTCTGGCGTGGTACAGTTGCTTTTTACCTACTTCGGTAAGGCTTTCATCCTTTGTTGTACCTTCTGTCAGAATGGGCATCTTTAGCAAGTCGTTGCTAAGTATTTCACTTGATATCTTGGCTTCTGATTGCTATAGCTTCTAGAAATCTCTTCCGTAGCAGCGAATGCTGACTCCTTCAGCATTCTGCTATCTTCAATCTGCTGACTGCTAAGCGAATGCTCCTAGCAGTCTCTTCTTCAGCATATGATTGCTAGCACCTTAGCAATCATTCTTCTTAGCACATGACTACTTTCTTCCTTAGAAGTCATCTTTGTCTGTTGACTTCTCTAGCAGCTCCCATCTGCTCTGAGTACTTCTAGCAATCTAATCTATTACAACTCGATATTTTTCCTAAACAAGACATTACACGAGAGTTGCTAGACTATGCTAGACTTCAGCAATGATCGACCAATCTACTAAAGCTTTGATTCAACAAAACCTTTTACAATCTTGATCTAAGGGAGAATTACAACATAATTCCCAACATGCCCCATCATCATTCTTTAGGTAACTAGCAATGTGTTCACTAGTGTTTGGTAGATGGAAGAAATTTGCAATAGTATCGGCATTGATAAGCATCATGTCGTGCCCCAAATCAGGCATATGCGACAGTCCCACGTGCGGACAATGCACGATAAAGGTTTAAAATAATTTAAAAACATTATGTTAATAATGAAGTCAAAATAGCTAAGGAATTGTTCGAGTTCAACATAGATAATGAATTGGAACGGCGGAAGCGATATGAGTGGAATAATTTAATAAGCTTTAAATATGCTTCATTGAATTTGAAGTGAAGATATATTGACATGAATAATAGTTGAAGCATAATGGAATCAAAATGAATTATTCAATAGTACACGTGGAAGACAATAAGACATGTACATGCTCAAAAGGAAAAAAAAAATCAACTAGTTTCAAATAATGACCTCCATGCGGGTCTTACGCCAGGTTATACAAGTTCGAAATGAGGAAATCAAGTTAGATCTATGCATGAAGACATAGCTCGTAGCTCATGTACCGGACAATCAACAAGTTCACATAGAGCATGCTAGGAATAAATATATATTCATTCAACTCAATTAGGACCCTAAGTTATGAAGAGAATAAAAAAACCGAAGACAACACTCGACTTAGCTCAATAAATACAAAATGGAGAATTACAAATAAGACATGTCTTAAAAATCTTGATTTAAATGACAACAAATAGTGAGTTCTCGTAAATAACTTTTCAATATGACTTTAAATTCATCTTCACGACCATTGCCCTTCACCACAACGCCACCGCCACCTCATCACCTGTTACCTGCATGTGAGAGAAAATACACCCAGGGACTGAGTACTCCGCGTACCCAGTGTTCACGGTGTCCCGAAAACCGATTACATACATATATCATGATATCACCGCACACTCATGCATAATACAAGTTTTTGTTGAAATCATCATGTATATGCACAAAACATTTTTCCCCACATGGAAGCTTCCACACGAATTAGGCACCACATAATCATTTCCATCAACATCATCAACACATCATATTCATCATCACATTTCATATTCAACATGACTCACATAAATTAAATGGGGTGAGATAGGAGTGGCAACTCGCTATCTACCAAGTAACGTTTCATCACCCTTACCCCACCGGTAGTCTTATTACTATCTGGGCTAATGCATTAGGCTTATAATACCACGGGGGTAGCCACTCCCCGATCCAGCACATCTCCAAAATGGATCGTCATTCATCAACCACCAATTTATGCCACAACAATCAACAATCATATGGTGCCAATATATTTTTGCGGTGTATCATGCTTTCTTTAAAAACAAAAAATTTATTTTCAATTTGTAAATCATTTTGAAAGAGAAACCCAAAGAAAAATAGGATAAAATAGTGCCCACCTTAAATAGTTCAATGAGTTCAATTACTTAGTCCCCTAGTCGATGCTTCCTTCTCGGCAATTAAAGTTCCTAATTAAGGTTTTAATATGAATTACTATAATGTTTTCAACTTAAACAATTATCCAAATTATTTAATCAAATTAAGTAAATTAATTACTCCATTATAAATTATGCAATTCAAATTATTACTAAATAAGATTACGGAATTCTAGGTTCTAATTATTAGATAAATATTAGTTACTCAATTAACTTATTAGTCTAGTAAATAAGTTCAATCTAAGTTACTATGTTAATTATTAATTAATGAAAAAGAATTAGTGATCTAATTAATACCTTATTATTAATCTAAATCAATTATCTCTAGTTATCTAGGTGAACCAATTATGCATTTAGGCCTTAAAAATTTCTAGTGAAATCTGAAAATTAACCCAAATTATTTTAAGTCTTGCCTAGTTAACTAGTCCAATTTCAAGGTAATATCAAAAATAATCTAGTCATCTAGTGAGGCTGATTTTAATTTTATAAGAACTAGATTTTAATGTGCATGTGCTCGAAGTGACGGTTTGTTAAATCGAATTTTCATTTTAAAATGGTGAAGCCTAATATTAATAAATTCCTACTTACTTCCAGCATTTTACAGTATTTTATTTCATGAATTTTTAGTAATTAATCTACTAAGTGAAATGACATGATTTTCATACAGATTACTAAATAACATGTCTAGATTGCATATTAAAAATATTAAATTTTTCTAAGATGTCTAAATGCAGTTTCAAAAACAATTTTTAAAATGCGACACAAAACGACACATAATTTTACAGAGAGCATAACTTTCGAACCACTTAACATTATATTATAAAACCAAAGCCAAAACCTTTAAAACATTTTCAAATAAAACATATTTAAATTTCGGTTTAATTGGAAATCATTTGACATACGTAAAACACAAAGGAAAAAGGGGGTGATGTTCTGCAAATTTTTCCAAGTATCAGATTTTACCAAAACCAAAACGTGTCTTCCCCTATTTTTCATTTATTCCTCGGTTTAGATACAGGGATGAAACTTGGCATAAATAAAAAAAAAATTCTTGATGTTTTATATATTTATTAGAATTATTTCTACAAGAGTTATGTATTTTTCCTAAACACCTACATCTATTCTGACACAGATTTGCCACACCAAATTTAAGGGGACATAACTCACAAACCACCCATCCTTTTTAAGAAAATCCAAATCCCACATGACCCTAACTCATCATAGTCTGTCATATTCGAAAATGAGCATAATCCACAACCGTTTACTTGGTATGCCATGCCCCAACAGATTGGCAGAGAATCAGATTTTCACATCTTTGCATCAAAACTATTCCTCAACTCATTTTAAGTAATTTCATGGTCATGAAAGATTTAAGAACATATCATCGCAGCATAACATCAACCCAATAGATAAGAGCACGATTCATCCATTTACAAACGACAACTTAACAAAAATCGCATCTCTAGCCTATTGATCGTTCATGCAATTTAATATTCATCTTTAGGAGTTTAAGAAAGGTAGGAAAGATCCTACTTGAGAGGGAAAGATTTCAGATTTGAAGTATTTCTTGGAATAAAACTTTGTGAGCTCCTCCCTCTCCAAGCTTCGCGTTTTCGAGCTCCTCTAACCAAGTAGAATTCAATTCTCCATGATTCGTGTCTTCTCCTTTCGATTTTTAGCTAGGTCGAAAATTTAGATGTGAGAAAGTGATAGGGCTTTTGGCATCAAAATGAAGAGGAATGTGAGGGGATTCCGAATATGTGATTGTTGATGCTATTCAGGTGATTTGGGTTGGGGTATGGGTAGAGAGAAGGATTGCACCATCAATGGTGTTTCGGAGAAGAGAAGTGTCGAGGAAGGAAGGGGAGGTAGAGAGAGAGTCGATCGAGAGAGAGAGAGAGGGATGGAATAAATGGGGAAAAAGAAATTTTGTAATATAAATTAGGGGTAGGATATTATATTTATTTTGTTTAATTTGATATTTAATAAATTGTCCTCCCTTAAAATATAATTCATGCCTTTCATAAATTCTAGGATGGTAATTTCCTATTTTTCCTTTTATTTACTTAGACTCTTTAATTTATTTATTTCCTACCTTGGGTTATAAATCACAATTTAATTAAATCATTACATTCCACAATAATCAATTCAATTTGAAATAATTTTGAGTCCAAATAATCATGAGGACAAAAATAATAATATTGGAGCCAAGAAATTCATTCCGGTATTTCCCATTGGAATTAATTCATCAATGATTGGTTGCAAACAATCTCACACATATATATATTCCCATAATTCTTCCCAAATAAATAATTACTAAAATTGAGAATTTGAATCCCAATATAATATTTAAATAACTAAACGATCGGAAAATAGTGAAAACACTTTTTAATTTTCTTCTCGATAAATCATTTGTAATTGCATGCGATTTAATTAATAATCGCAAGAGAAATCCTAATGTCTCACTTGAGATAATAGTAATTAATTAAATAGGATATCTCCTCTTGTCTTTGCTATCGAGATTTTATTTTTGATAAAAAGGATCGGATTTTCGCGGGCGTTACAATGGAAGTACACAAAATGTCACACATTGGACAAGTCCTTTTATCGCACTTTATCACTCTCCACTCAGTGTTGTATCTTCCTTCATTCAAGTTTAATCTCCTCTCTGTTCAAAAACTTACCTCTGATTCTAATGTATTTTCAATTTTTATAGAACCTTTTTCTTGTTACAGGACCTTGAATCTTTGTTGATACTTGTTGGAAGAGTTATTAGAGGCCTTTATGTTCTAGATAAGAGATCCTTCACACCACAATCCATCAAAGAAGCCCAAACCATGCTTACTTCCATACAATTATCTCTTAGTTTATCTGCTGGCAATAAAGCTTTATCAGCTATTATGTGGCATTCTAGGCTAGGCCACCCCTCGAAGTCTATTTTAGCTCATTTGTCATCTCTCATTCCATCATGATCTCCTTGTAAAGATTTCTTATGTGACGTCTGTTCTATTTTTAAACATAAATGTGGTGAATTTTCTTGTAGTTATATTAAAAGCACATATGAAGATGATTGTTGGTTTTTGTATACAGAAAGCATTTATTATGATGCGTATACATTCAATGGTAATATCTATCTGTTAAACAAACTTACATGCGAGTAACAATGAAATCTTCTTATCTCACCGATAGGGACAATCATACTACGTATTGTAGATCGCAGAAGACAGTATGATCACTTAACCTAGAGAGATATAAATATTATCACAGTCGAGACAATGTACGAGGATATGTCTGTCGATGTAGGCTACAACAAAGTTTGAAAGAAGTAATCTGTCTTGATTACTTGATATGCTGGTAGGTGCGGTTGGGTATTGATTGGACCAGTGAGATGTATTCTAGTGTTTGACATTAGAGAATGCAAGATCTCGATCTTGATTGAAGAGGTGTTGCAACTGGCTTCACGTCAATCAATTTCACACGCTTCAAAATGTCGTGAGCATATTTAGTCTCAAAGAGGAATAAGCCATCCGACGAATAGGACACCTCTAATCCAAGAAAGTAGCCAAGACGACCAAGATCTTTGGTTGCAAACTCATTGTTCAATCGACGAAGAAGAAGAGAGATAGCTGCATAGTCATTTCCAGTAACAATAATATCATCGATGTAAACTAATGGATAGATGAGTACCAAACCTTTACAGAAAACAAAAAGGGAAGTGTCGGAGACGCTGCACAGAAAACTAAGAGACAGAACAAATGTGCAAAACCTTTGATACCAAGTAAGGGGAGCCTATCGAACACGGATTTTAATTGTTATTGCTTGTGCTTCTAACTTCTCTTTGTATCAGATGGATGTAAAAAGTGTTTTTTTAAATGGTATTTTACATGAGGAAGCTTATGTTGAATAACTGAAAGGTTTTGAGATCCAACCAAACCCGATCATGTGTACAAATTGAAGAAGGCATTGTACGGACTCAAACAAGCACCTTGAGCATGGTATGCAAGGCTAACTGAATTTCTACTGGATCTAAAGTTCAGCAGAGGTAATGTGGATAAAACTCTCTTTGTTAAATATACTGGTAAGAACTTTTTAGTTGCTCAAATTTATGTTTATGACATTGTGTTTGGGGCGACTGATGTTAGACTTGTAGATGACTTTGTCACCAAGATGTCTGACATGTTTGAAATGAGTATGGTAGGAGAGTTAAACTATTTTCTAGAACTCCAGATTAAACAATCTCACGAAGGTGTCTTTATTTCTCAAAGTAAATATGCATGTAATCTTGTAAAAAGATTTGGGTTAGAGTCTACAAAACACGTGAAAACACCAATGGGTTCCAGTGTTAAACTTTGCAAAGATAGTAGTGGTGTTAGTGTTGAACCTACTGAATACCGTGGAATGATAGGTAGTTTGTTATACCTTACTGCTAGAAGGCCGGATATACTTTTTAGTGTTGGTGTTTGTGCTAGATACCAGTCTGACCCCAAAGAATCTCATATGAAAGCTGTAAAAAGAATTATTCGATATATATCTGGAACATCAAACATGGGATTGTGGTATGCAAAAGATACTTGTACTAACATTACAGGTTATTGCGATGCTGATTGGGCAGGCGATGTTGATGATAGAAAAAGTACTAGTGGTGGATGTTTTCTGATTGGAGCAAATCTTGTGTCTTGGACAAGTAAGAAACAAAATTGTATATCTCTTTCAACGGCTGAAGCCAAGTACATTGTTGCAGCAAGTTGTTGCACGCAATCGGTATAGATGAAACTAAAGCTTGAAGATTACGGTATGTTTTCTGAAACTTTAACATTGTTTTGTGACAATTCTAGTGCTATTGAGATTTCAAAAAATCCAATTCAACATTCTAGAACTAAGCACATAGATATTCGACACCACTTTATTCGAGATTTAGTCGAAACAGATCTTATCTCACTTAAACACATTCCTACTAAAGATCAAATTATAGACATTTTTACAAAGGCCCTTGACTTTGAGAGATTCTCTTATCTTAGAAAATCTCTAGGTATGTGTAATGCTCCTTAAATTCGTATGAGTAGGATGTTGATCAATGTAAATATTGAGTCAATCTACATTAAGGTGTTTTTCTGTTTTTGTTATGCTTGTCTGATTCTTTATTATCGGTTGTGTTATATCCTTTTCCTTTAAGATCTATGGACTTTTAATATTAACTCTCGAGACTCTGTGTTTTTGAAGAGGATTTTTACTCTTCGTGATTCTCTTTTGCAGGCTGCTTCAGGGGATGCGGAGAGTGCGGGCAGACTACTTGATAGGATGTTCGCTCAGAAAGGGGTGACTGGGGCTTACGAGTTTTGGAGGATTAAGGGGACTCGGCGCTTTTGGCACAAGACCATATGGAAGTCTCCTATCCCTCCTCGTTTTTCTATTACCCTTTGGTTTATTTTACATGGCAGGCTTAAGACTAGGGACCGCATGTGCTTTTTAAGTGATGATGTGCCCTTGGTCTGTGAGCTTTGTGACTCTGTTAATAAAACCGCTAAGCATCTCTTTTTTGAATGTAGGGAAACCTCACGGGTTTGGAGGGATGTGCGGGAGTGGCTTGGACTGAAGCATAGGACATCGACCGTGGAAGCTGCGCTGAAGTGGTGCCTGCGGGAGAGGAGCAGGTCCAAAGTCTTGAAGAAAGCCCGTTATCTTGCTCTGGCCGCCACGGCGAACCATATCTGGCATGCAAGGAACAAGAAAGTCTTTAATGGTGCTCCCTTTGATGCTGCTGCAGTTGTGAAGGGCATTAAGGAGGACGTTTTTCGTATTCTTTACTCGGTGTTCCCGATAGATGAGGTTGTTGCTCATCTTGACTGGAATACCCATTAGTGGTCTCTTCTGTGTTTTCTGTTGGTTTGTGATCATATCGATAGTGTGATGTGGGTGGGCTGACCTAGTTAGTATGCCTACATCGCTTGGTTTTGAGTATGATGAAGGGGGATGTCGTGCTGACCTAGTTAGGATGGCATTTCTCTTTCGGACCCAGGACTACTATCGGTATGATCGTTTTGGGTGGTTGATTTCTGTTGGGTTATCTCGGTAGGTGTGAGATTTGGGCCATTGTTGGGCTGGTCACCTTATAGTGTGCTTAGATGTCATCTTTCCACCGGGGTATGCCCCGTGTACTTGTATTTGCAGGGTTAGATTGCTTGTCCCGATGGTCACACTGTTTGTGAACCTCGGGTGTCTGTTTTTATCCCTGGGGTATGCCCCTGTGCTGCTGTAAGGTTTCGGCCTATACTCGGTTTACATTTATGCTATTATCTTTTCACCCTTTTCCTTTAAGATCTGATTTTTTTTAAAAAAACCCATGTTATAAGACGGTAGGCACAAGAGTAGAGGAGTTTTTAGGGTTGAATCGTGTGTTCGTAAGTACACTTTTCATAGTTGTAGTCTCTACTTCTATGAAAATTCAAAGTTCTTCGAGGGAGTGAACCGAGAAGGGTTTTGGATATTTATTATTTTGATTTTACTGTGTAATCTTCATTATTATAGTGAAATCTGTTTTTGGCCGTGAGGCTCTCGCAAGTTTAGAAACCCTACACTCATGAAAAACAATTCTTTGTGTCTGCGTTGAATTTTTGCTGCATTTTAAACTTCGTGTTAAACTTTGTCTCACATTCTGTTTAACATTACTCTGTTAGTCAGGCATATTGAATTCTGCATTGTTGAACTCTTCAACACCTCGATGTTAATAGTAAAATCGGGCACTAAATTCTTTCAATTGGCATCAAGAGCCTACTTCTTGGCGGACTAAGTTGTTTGTTCCTGAGTGAAGTTTACTATTATGGATTTCACAAGCCCTGCTTGTTGTCCACCCATTCTAGAGAGTGATGGGAATAACTACTCTCTATGGAAGTCTCGAATCAGAATGTACATCATGTCTATTGATGAACGAGCGTGGGTTGCTATTTTGGATGGATGGACACCTCCAAAAATCACTGTTGAAGATCCAGATGATGCTACAAAAATCATTACCAAACTTAAACTTGAAGGACAATGGAGTGTTGATGGACGACAGATCTCTAACTTTAACTTTAAAGCATTGAATGCAATTTTTGTTTCTGTTGATGTTGTGTGTTTCAGGTTAATATCCAGTTGTTCAGAAGCTCGAGATGCATGGTTGATACTCCAAGGAAAATGTGAAGGAACCGCTTGTGTCAAAAAGACCAAAATGAGATTACTCACCACAAAATTCGAGAATCTCAGGATGTTGGAAGATGAAACTATTTCCTCTTACTATGAGAAGATGGCATCCATGGAAAATGAATCAAATGCTCTAGGTGAACCCATTAGCAACGAAAGACAAGTTAGCAAGATGTTACGGTCGCTGCCAGAAAAGTTCAACATCAAGGTGTCAGCGATTGAAGAAGCAAGAGATGTTGCAACCATGGAGATTACTGAACTGGTAAGTATTCTAACTACTTTTGAGCTAAATCTAATGGAATAAAAATGAGGATACAAGACCAAAGGTGTAGCCCTACACACTGGAAAATATGAATCTGAAGCATCACAAAGTACAACAAAGTCAAACATTCTGGAAGAGGAATCAGATGAGAATCTACTTAATGAAGATAACCCAAATCTCGTTTTACTAACCAAAATGTTTAAAAAGCTTGTTAGGTCTCTCAAGAAAGATAGAAGGAGTTCTGTATCGTCATCACCCTCAAAGTTTTCAAACATCTCTTCAAGTTCCACAAGGAGATGAAGTGAAGTTATATCACGGAAAGGTAAGAATTCTCTCACTGAAAAGTCTAACATCGACACTGTAAAGTGTCATGGTTGTTTAGATGTCGGACATTTTGCCAACGAGTGTCCAATAGTACTTAGCCAGAGAAAGCTCAACTTTAACACAACTCTCTGTGAAGATTCAGAATCAGATGATGCAGAGCTGGATCAAGCAATGTTACATGTGAAGATTGAAGAATATGTTGAAGCTGAAGAACATATGGACACTAATGTAGAGATTCAAGAAGTTCGAAACTCTGAAGAAGAAGAAGAAGAAGAAGAAGAAGAAGACATTGTGTCAAACTCTAACACCCTTCAACTTGGAAACTCTACAAACTGGTACATTAATACTGATGTCAAACATTCTGTTGTTGAACACTCTTCTTATGACAGGAATCAGGAATGTCAGACTTACCAGACCACACCTAAAGAAATGGAGAAGATAAATCACTACTTCAACATAGTTGATAAACGGTGTTAAGATCAAAATAATGAGATCTTAAAGCTGAAAGGAGAGAATCCATCCCTAAGGCAACAAATCAATCGACTTGAGGCACTACTAACTCATAGGGATCAAGAAGTAAGTGCGTTAAAGAGTAAGGTATGTGATGCCGTCTCTATGTTTGAAAAAATTAACAAAGGAAAAACCACACTTGATGAAATATTGTCTATTAAACCTTCTGATGGTAGTGGATTGGGTTATGAAAAGTTAAATTCTGCTATATTAGAGTCTGAGAATGACATTATAAAATTTTATAGAGCAAAGTCTAACATCACTGAGAAACATGTCAAAGATAAATCTAAGGTGTTCGTGTGTAATTACTGCAATAGACTTGGACATATAAAACCTTTCTGTAGATTTAAGATTGCTGATGAGAAAAGAAAAATTAATCAAAAAGGTCATAAAGAGGATAAAACATGTCTAGCTGTTTACACTTCTCTAAAGTCTAACATTACAGGCAAGTGGTATTTAGATAGTGGATGCTCCAGGCATATGACATGTGATAAGTCTTGCTTATCTGATTTTAAAGATGTAAGTGGAGGAACCGTTAATTATGGTGGTGGTGCTAAAGGGAATATCACTGGTAAAGCAACTTTGAATGTTCCAGATTTTCCAAAACTCAAACATGTGCTATATGTTGACGGTCTGACAGCTAAGTTAATTAGCATTAGTGAACTGTGTGATGATAAACTTACAGTCAAGTTTGACAAAGACACATGTGAGGTGTATGATGATAAAAACAATTGTGTTATGTTTGGTAGTAGATCAACTGATAACTGTTATCAAGCTGAACAAGATGGAAAATGTTTTCTAACAAAACTTGATGAAGCTGAAATATGGCACTAGAAGATGGGACATGCTCATGTTCGAAGTATTCAGAAACTTCTCAACTATGATGCTGTGAAAGGTGTTCCACAACAAAAGTTCAACACCGACAAGGTTTGTGATTCATGTTTGAAAGGTAAACAAACTCGCATTTCTCATCCCATATTGAGTATAACTAACACTAATACTTGCTTTGAATTGTTACATGATATGTGCGTAATTTGCACTATTTTTGGGGTTTGAATTGAATGAATTTATGAGGATTCAGTGCACAAATCACACACATATCTCTTCTTTTCATTGATTTTCCTTCACTTGGTGTTCTGGAGTTGTTTTGAGTGTGCAGGGCATGAAAAGTGTTAGAAATTTGAGTTTTGGAGCTAAATTGAGGCTTTGGACGAAGCAAATTCTGTTCGGAACGCATATGTCTCGTTCGGGATGACAAAAAAGAGAAATCGACGAAAGTGCGTAGCCCATCCCGTTCGGGACGGTTTGGTCCCGATCGGGACCATGGTTCGGGAGGCGTAATTGCGTTCGGGATACGTCATTCTGGCGTGAATTCGAGGGGAGATTTTTGAGAAGCCGTAGCCCATCCCGTTCGGGACAGGCTCGTCCCGTTCAGGACGTGTCGGGATCCTTGGGTTGAACGCTTCTTCCATCCCGCTAGGGATGGATATTTTCAAAGGAACATTCCGTTCGGGATAGAACTGCTGGGCTTCGGATTTCTCAACTATAAAAGGCCAAGGGATGTTACAAAGTAAGGGTTCGACTTTTGAATACCCTAGAGAGAATAAGGCACGAGATTGAAGCGATTTTCACGTCTCCAAATTGGGAATCGAAGGTGGAAGGAAGGATTCTAAGCTAGATTTGAAGATTCATCATTAAAATCCTAAGCTTTCTTATTCTCCTTTCTCTTCCATGATTTACTTTGGAATGTTGACGTTTTTCATTGTATTCATGAGTAGCTAAACTCATTGTTGAGGATTTGGATGTGATTGGGATTGATTTGAATATTGTTTGGATTTGAGTAATTGAATTTTCAAGGGTTTGATTATTATTGTGGATTTGAATTTGTGTTCCTTTCATGATTGATCACCATGTGTTGGAAAGTATGCCTCAATGAACTAACTTGATAGATTTGATGATTAGAGGGGATTGCAATAATAATTAGGTGTTGTTTCATTTAGAAGATAGGTGAATTGGCATCTAGGTTATTAAATTCTTGAGCTTTTGGGAGTTAATCGAGATTAACATACCTAGATTGAAATTGAGATTAATCTAAGGTTGTTACACCGGTACTAAGGGTAATGACTAGAGTTATGTGAATTGACCCAGCTCAACTTATTGAAATTGTTTCGTAAAGTTAGCAAATCCAAGAATATTCATAATCTACCCCAATCCATCCTATATTCCTCGACTACTCTCTCTCTGGTAATCTCAAGAAAGTTGATTGGCATTTATTTACTTCTTACATTAATCTTTAGAATTCTAAGTAGTTTAAAATTGATATTTCAAAACCATTTTTATCGCGTCTAGATATTAGGATCCAAAATCAATCCCTTTTACTTAAACAACGGGCAAATTGAGTCTTCGTGTTCGATAATTTATACTTGATAAAAAAATACTGCATCAAGTTTTGGCGCCGTTGCCGGGGACTCAAGTTGTAGGTCGTTGTTTGATATGAGGGGATTTACGAGCTTGGTAGTCTAGATTTATTATATAGTTACTTAATTCTAGTTCTTGTTGGTGCAGGTGGTGCATGATTACAAGGGCTATGGCAAAGAAAATACAAGAACATGGAGCACAGGTAGTAGTAAAAGAAGACATGGCTGAGGAGGATCAGAGGAATGATAGACAGCTGATCGAGAATCTGCAAAGGCAGCTGGAAGAAGTCCGAGCCCAAGTTAACAATAACGCGGGGGAACGGGAGCGTAGAGAAGAGAGGAGAAATCCTCTTCAAAATCTGTTCCGACCTTCGAGGGGAGAATCTACTGATGGATTCAATCTGCGGACTGACGCTACTCATTTCGAGATCACACCCCAGCTTGCTCAGATGGTACAGAAGAATCAATTCGGAGGGAAACCTAATGAAGATCCGAACAGTCATATCACGCAGTTCCTGGAGGTGGCAGACATGATAAAGATTAACCAAGTTCCCCAGGAGCAAATCAGGATGTACCTGTTTTCCTTCTCATTGAAGGACGAAGCTAAGTCGTGGTTGATTGGATTGAAGAAGAATGAGATAAGAACATGGGCAGATCTGAAGGAGAAGTTTTTGTTGAAACATTTCCCACCGGGGCTGACACTGAAAAGGAAGGCAGAAATTCAGGCATTCAGCCAGCAATATGATGAGCCGCTGTATGAGGCATGGGACAGGTTTCGAGAAATGCTGAGGAAATGTCCAAAACATGGGATGTCTGATGCAGAGATCATTTGCCTCTTTTATGCTGGAGTGGATAATGACACACAACTCCGACTGGATAATATTGGTGGAGGAGATTTCCTTGATCTAGAGGAAGATGAGGCCATGAGGGCAATTGAAAAGCTGGCCAAAAACAGTTACAAGTGGCCGAAAGAAAGAAGGGACTACAGAGTTGTGAAGAGTGTCGCTGCTACGAGGGATCAGGAAGAGATGAAGGAAAAAATGGCTTCTTTGGAAACAAAGATGGATCTTCTTCTTCTAGATAGAGCTCAACAGCAACAACAGCAGATGGGGAGTTCCGCAAAGGGAGGCACTCAGATTCCAAATCAGTGCAGCGAGATGGCTTCTTTGGAGACAAAGATGGATCTTCTTCTTCTGGACAGAACCCAACAGCTACAGCAGCACATGGGGAGTTCCTCAAGGGGAGGAACTCAGATCCCGAATCAATACAGTGAGATGGGATAATTGGAAGGCCAATCAGCTGATGACGTGAACTACATTGGTAGAGGAAATTATGGGAACTACCGAAGGCCATACTATCAGAATGATAACCCTCCATATCATCCCAATAACCGATTCCACCCGAATATATCTTATGGGAATCCGAATAATGCTATGAATCCACCTCCTGGATTTGAGCAGCGAGGAGAAGGATCGAATCAAGGGAACGGGGGGTGATAATCCGAGGAGGCAGTATGGGCACCAGGACAGAAGAGGAAAAAATTCGAGAGAAGGAGCTTGAGAGTATGATGACAGAAATGCAGAATCAGATCTCTACAATTGCTAAGCATGTGAGCGGGAGCCATAAGCAGGGGCATTTTCACAGTGATACTGAAGCCAACCCGAAGAAGAACTGCAGTGCTATAACCACAAGAAGTGGCAAGTCATATGATGAGCCCAGTAACCCCACAGCGGGTGAAGAGAAACAAGGGCACCAGGATAAAATTTCAGAAGAGGAGGAGATTGAAATAGAAGTGACACCCCAGCTAGTCAAAACACAAAAGGGGAGCACATCTGAGGAAATTTCCAAGGGAAGCAACATACCCTATCCTCAAAGACTTGCAAAGAATAAGTTGAGCAAGCAATTTGCAAGGTTTCTAGACCATTTGAGGAAGGTGCAGATTAACTTGCCACTGCTAGAGGTTTTGCAAGACATTCCTGGTTATGCCAAGTTCCTGAAAGAATGGGTGACACAAAGAAGGAGATTTGGAGAGTTCGAGACAGTGAACTTGTGTGAAGAGTGACGTGCAGTGATCCAGAAAAAGATGCCTATCAAGAGGCAAGATCCGGGGAGTTTCACCATCTCCTGTGTCATTGGAGGGTTGGAGTTTGGCCATGCACTGTGTGATTCGGGTGCGAGCATTAATCTGATGCCGCTGTCTATCTTCAATAGATTGCAAATTGGGGAGATCAAAACCTACTACCATTACTCTCCAAATGGCAGATCGCTCTCTATCACAGCCGAAGGGAATTGTAGAAGATGTTCTGGTCAGAGTCAAGGACTTTATATTCCCAGCAGACTTTGTAGTTCTGGATATGGAAGAGGACCAGAATGTGTCGTTGATTCTAGGAAGACCATTCCTGCGCACTGGAGGAGCTTTGATTGAATGTGAGGGAAGGAGAGCTGACTCTCCGGTTCAACGACCAGAAGATTACATTCTCCATCTCAGATGCAATGAAGAAGCACGAGGACGGGTATGATGAGTGCATCAACATTGAGGTATTATCTTTCCCTTTGTCTTTTGATCATGAGAAGAAAGATGCTCTGGAAGAAGTTATTCATGACTCTCTGCACTCTAACCTTGATTTTGATGAGCTTTATGAGATTTGTGATGAGTTGCTAGAGATGGTGAAAGCATTGGAAGATGCACCAGAGGTCAAACTAAAGCAGGATGTGAAGTTTCTGGAGTTGAGGACTAAGGAGGAGGAGCTTGAGGCGAGATTGAAGAAGGAACAGAGCAAGAACGAAGCCCCAGTGGTGGAGTTGAAGGATTTGCCAGATAGCCTCCGATACATTTTCCTTGGGGAGAAGGAAACATATCCAGTCATCATCAACGCGGCGTTGTCTGACTTGGAGATTGAAAAACTGAAGAGAGTCCTGAGGATGCACAGATCCGCTATAAGGTGGCAGATTTCTGACATAAGGGGGATCAGCCCGTCTATTGTGATGCATAAAATCATTCTGGAAGAAGGGAGCAAGCCAAAAAGACAACCTCAAAGGAGACTGAATCCGAAGATGCAAGAGGTGGTGAAAAAGGAGGTGATGAAGCTGCTGGACAATAATATCATCTATGCTCCGAGTGATAGTGAGTGGGTCAGCCCGATTCACATGGTTCCGAAGAAAGGGGGATTCGAGAAGGTCATCAAGCCTGGAGGAGAAGAAGTGATTGAGAGACCAACTACCGGATGGCGTTTCTGCATTGATTACAGGGCCTTAAATAATGCTACTCTTAAAGATCATTTTTCGTTACCCTTTATTGATCAAATGTTTGACCGTCTTGCAGGAAAGTCCCATTATTGCTTCTTGGATGGATACTCTGGATACAATCAGATTGTGGTGGCACCTGAACACCAGCACAAGACAGCCTTCACTTGTCCCTACGGGATTTTCGCCTATCGGAGGATGCCCTTCGGGCTGTGCAATGCACCGGCGACTTTTCAAAGGTGTATGATGTCCATCTTTCATGGTCTTATTGAAAATATTATGGAAGTCTTTATGGATGATTTTTTTGTGTTTGGTTTGTCTTTTGATGATTGCTTAGAGAATTTAAAAACTGTTTTGCAGAGATGTGAGGAGACTAACCTAGTATTAAATTGGGAGAAATGTCATTTCATGGTTAGAGAGGGAATTATATTAGGACATAAGGTATCTAGTAGGGGGATAGAGGTTGATAAGGCTAAAGTGGTAGCTATTGAACAACTCCCCTTGCCTAAGACAGTTAAAGGGGTTAGGAGTTTCTAGGGACATGCTGGGTTCTATAGGAGATTTATCCAAGATTTTTCCAAGATAACCAAACCCTTGTGTAGTTTGCTAGAGAAAGATGTCCCATTTGAATTTAGTAATGACTGTGTGAGAGCTTTTGAGAGGTTGAAAAATGCATTAGTAACAACTCCTGTGTTAGTGACTCCAGATTGGGAGGAGGATTTCGTCTTAATGTGTGATGCTAGTGACTCTGTTGTGGGGTTAGCTCTAGGACAGATTAGGGATAAAATTTTTAGAGTTATTGCCTATGCTAGCAAAACACTAAATCCTGCTCAATTGAATTACACTGTGACTGAGAAAGCGTTACTTGCTGTTGTTTATGCTTATGATAAGTTTTGTGCTTATTTAATAGGAGCTAAGTCTGTAGTTTACACTGATCATGCAGCAATTAGATACTTGTTTGCTAAAACTGATTGGAAACCTAGGTTGCTTAGATGGATTTTGCTTTTACAAGAATTTGACATGGAAATTAGGGATAAGAAAGGTTGTGAGAATGTAATTGCAGATCATCTCTCTAGGTTAGAGAATCCAGTTGAGGGTGATAAGCAGGATAGGTTGATTAAGGAAGATTTTCCTGATGAGAGGATTTTGACTGTAGCTGTTGCTAGTGTTCCATGGTATGCAGATTTCTTTAATTTTTTGGTTGCAGGTGTATTACCTCCTGATTTGGAGCGCTATCAGCGGAAGAAATTTCTAACAGAGGCCAAGTACTACTACTAGGAAGAACCGTACCTGTTCCGCAGGTGTGCTGACGGTATCATCCGTAGGTGTGTTCATCAGAGCGAATGGGGAAAGATCATAGAAGAATGCCACCATTCGGTAAGCGGAGGTCATTTTGGTGCGAATCGAACTGCTAGGAAGGTATTATCTTGTGGTTTCTATTGGCCTTCTATTTTTAAAGATTGTATTGCTATGGTTCGAGCTTGTGAGAGATGTCAGAAAATGGGGAATATAACCCGCAGGGATGAGATGCCTCAAAAGATTTTTATTGAAATAGATATATTTGATGTTTGGGGCATTAACTTTATGGGTCCTTTCCCACCATCGTTTGGGTTTAAGTATATTCTCCTTGCTATGGACTATGTGTCTCGATGGGTTGAGGCCATACCCACTGTTACTAATGACTCTCAAGTGGTGCTTAAGTTTTTGCAGGCTTTAGTTGTATTCCCAGAGCCCTGGTGAGTGATGGGGGCAGTCACTTCTGCAACAAACTAATGGATAAACTGCTGGCAAGATATGGGGTGCGACAAAGAGTAACAACAGCCTATCATCCGCAAGCGAATGGACAGGCCGAACTAGCTGATCGAGAGATCAAACAGGTGCTGGAGAAGATAGTAGTGAGTCGGAAGGACTGGAGTAAGCGACTCAATGAGGCTTTGTGGGCCTACCGGACAGCCTTCAAGACACCAATCAGCATGTCCCCATACCAATTGGTTTATGGCAAATCCTACCATCTTCCGGTTGAAGTTGAGCATAAGGCATTTTGGGACATCAAGACATTAAAGCTGGATTTTCTGAAAGCTCAAGGGGATCGAGTGTAGAAGTTGAACGAGCTCGATGAGTGGAGACACGAGGCGTATGAGAGCACAAAGTTGTGCAAGGAGAGAGCCAAATGTTTTCACGACCGACAGATTCGAGTGAAGAAATTCTACAAAGGTGATATGGTTCTGCTCTTTAATTCTCGTTTGAAATTGTTTCCGGGTAAATTCCGTTCTCGTTGGACAGGGCCATACAAGGTGCGAGAAGTGTTCGAGAATGGAACTTTCTAAGTGGAGATTGACGATGGCCACTACTTCAAGGTGAATGGGCACCAGGTCAAGCGATTTCACACTTCCGAGCAACCTCGGGCTGTGAATGAAATCTCCTTTTCCTAAAGGTAAGTAGGTAAGTTCGTCGAGCTCCCGACGTTAAACGCAGCGCTTCTTGGGAGGCAACCCAAGCTCGATTTACTTATCTTGTTTCAATTATAGATTAGAATTGCATGTGTTTTTGACATTATTTCGCATCGTATTTAGTTTAGGGAGAACTCTGTGTTGCTAATGTTGTTGGAAGTTGATTGGAATGATGCAGGGGTGGAAATACTTCATTTTAGGGGATAATTACACGTGAGGCCGTGATGAATCCCGAGGGGGACCTCTTTGTCCCGTTCGGGATGCAAGAAATACAAAAGATGTTGCCCAGCCGAGACCAATCCCGAGCGGAATCATTCTGTCCCGCTCGGGATGCGTAACTTTTGACGTATCCCGAGCGGGAGCTTCTCATCCCACTCGGGATGGAATTCTTCGAGAAATGTACGAAATTCGTGGTCCGTCCCGAACGGGATCCTTCCGTTCCGTTCGGGACCAGTTTTGTTCAAGCTGCAGACCGGGCCGGTTCAGACCGTCCTGAGCGGGATATGTCTGTACCGCTCGGGACGTGTCGCGCTCCTATAAATAGGAGCCGCGCGGGATCACAAATTTTTTCCCCTCTTTCTCTCTTCCGAACGGTACCCCTTCCTTTCCTTTGTTTTTCCTTCGATTTTCCGGCAACAACAAGGTAATTTCTACTCCCCATTCACGTTTATTTATAGTTTTCGTTGAATTGTTGAAGTTTAATTGGATAATTTTAGGAATTAGTGGTGATTGGAGTTCTAGCCTAGGGTTTATGATTTATGCACTTCAGGTGTTTGATAGAATGTCCCAATGCATGCTTCGTGATTAAAGTATACATTTGTTACGATTTTTGGGCATATTTCTGGATTTTAAATGTGATTTTTGTGGAATTGGGGATTATTGAAGTTACTTGCACTATGGGGGGTTTGATTTACATTGTTAAACTTGGAATGTACCCATGTGAATGATGGGTTGTTGATTTTGCTATAATGATTCTTCATGAACGTGATTTATGGTGGAATTCTTTGGTGCTTTGAATGGTGGATTTTTGGTGCTTTGGTGAATTATGGAATATGTTGGAGATTGATTTTTGGTTTACCCTTTGCAGAGAACATGGCACCGAGACGCCCCTCTAACTTCACCAAGGATGAATACAAGACACTCAAAGCCCTAAGCAAGTGTGTAGTATATGGTTCAAAGTATCCCTGCCCAACAACTATGACTGCATTGGGCATCAAAGATGACGTCGAGACCCTGTTGAACAATATTGGCTGGGAAGCCCTGCTCAACCAAAGGTGGCCTGCATTCAAAGAGCAAACGAGAGAATTTCTGGCTTCCGCGTCTGTGCGAAAGAGCATCAGTAACTTGCCAAGCCACCTCACTTTCAAAATGGAGGGCAGAAGTTACACTTTGGAGCGCAAGGAGTTGGATGCAATTTATGGGTGTGACGAGGAGGCAAAATACATCCCCGAGGAGGGCTTCCATGCCAAAGATTTCTGGCAACTGATCTCCGGCGAGACCGTTTTGGGCACTCTACGGATGAAGCTGGTTAAGGGCCCTCTCATTAGGAGCCCGATCCTGCGGTACATCAACAAGAGCGTGGCCACCTCCGTCTCCGACCGGCACGAGAGCAACAATGTCATCATGTCTGAGGTGTTTTTGCTTCATTTCCTACTTGCTGGAGCCCCCTTCTCCATGGCTGCTGTGGCTATGGACAACTGGAGCAGACCTCCCACCCGCACCAACATGTATTGTGGGGGCCTGATCACGCCAATCCTCGACCACTTCCAGATCCCGAGGAGAGGGACGGAGGTGCCACCGTCTGTGGTGGACCTCTCGGTGCTTACATTGGCAAAGCACATATCCGTCCTCCAGCCGAACGCCTTTTTGTATAAGGTGGTAGGCGACGCTTGGTTGAGGTTGCCCAATATTGATGCTACCACCATTACTGCTCCCGATTCCGAGGAGAACTTACTGTTGGACTCACCCGCGCACAGAGCCATGTGGTTCAGAAAAAGGCCGGGATGGGACATATGGGAGCTATGCGAACATTATCCCTATCCAGGAGGATAATGAGGAAGAGTCCGATGATGAGGAGGAGCCACAGCGTGAGCAAGGGGCCGGGACGTCTTCAGCTGGAGGCCGTCGCCCCTGGCGTACTGAGATGATGGAGATGATGCAGAGCATGTCCTCTTCTATGGCAGGATAAGACATGAGGATGGCCGGTTTGGCTACGGAGGTGACAGGACTGCGAGCTGATATGGGAGCCCAGAGAACGTGGATGGAGCAAAGGTTTGATGGAGTGAACACTAGATTATCCGGCGTTGAGACTGAGCTCAATGACTTGATTGCTCAGTTCCCGGCCTACTATCGGAGGCGCCGGCGGAATGAGGATTCTCCAGGCTCGACTCAGCAGTGATCACCGTCTCTCTGCCTTTTCAAACTTAGTCTTCTTCGGACTATGTTTGGGGGGTGGGACGGGCACCGGTTATTCCCTCTATCCCTATCTTTTACTTACTATGTTTGAACTGATTTTCTTGTTTTCTTATTGTACTGCAATCCTAGTTAGGTTAGTTAGGATTTTATTGATGTTTATTGTTGTAGTAATTTTGAAGTAATTCGATATGGTTGTAAAAGAATTAATCTTTGACTGATAAAGATGGTGATATTTGGAAATTCTTGGGTTTTGTTGTTGCTATGGTGATGATGCAGGTGGATAGAACGATAACAAGCGGAACCATGCCGAAATTTTTGTATTCTACCTCGTGAACTGTCGAAAGTAGGGTACACTCATTCTGATCTAACTCTCACACTTTGCATGAATTGAAAGATTTATTCTGAATTTGAGTGCTTGCAAGTGAGGTGTTCTTGATTGTGATAACTTAGGCTTGAGATTGAATTCGTGACAAGGCATGAACATGATTTGAATCGCTTGAGCTCATGATAGGGCGGAATAACTTGAAATTGATGCATGTTTTTGGTTGAACAAATTTGGCATCTGACGTCATGTTATAATAATGCTTAGAACTCAACAACTTTAAACTTGTGAGGTTTGAGCCTAATGAGTCCATTTTATCTCATTTTTTTTATTTGTTGTGAGAGGCGAGCACAAGCGGAATGAGTAGAGTCTGCAATGCCACGTTAACATGTTACATTGAACTAGAAAATGATCTTAGGCCATTCTTTCTTAGTACCTACCTTTGATATTATTGGAGTATAAGGTGGAAACATAATTGCCCTAACCATTGTTTCGGAACCACTTTGAGCCTTGAATTCTTTCATGTGTGTTTAGGAACAAGTTGTGGTTTGGGATGAGTTGAGATGAGAAGGAGTGAGTGCTTTAATTGAATTCTTGGAGTGATTGAAATGATGATTGAAAAAAAAAAAAAGGAAGAAGGAAAAGAAAAAAAAATAGATATCTATATTGTGTGGGAAAGAGAACAAGAAAAGTGAAAAGAAAAAAAAAAGAGAGAGAGAGTGAGAACTCATCAGATTGTAGAAAAGAAGTCTGTACGTATTTGTTGAAGGGTTGATTGGTTGAATGTTGAGAAAAGGGGTTGGGATGAATGAGTCACTTTTGCCTAAAACACCCTACCTGTTAGTAAGCCACGTTACATCCCGATAAAAGTCCTATTTGATTCTAGAACGATGTTTCAATGTGAACAAATGTGGCAGAGATGAACGATATGAATGAAACTTGTGTACTTGTGCTTGAGTGAAAGAAAGAAAAATTTTACCTTATACAGCTGAGTGTGAGTGTTACACTTTATATGATCACATGCCGGTATGGTTGAGTTCTTTGCATTAATCTAGACATGGTAGATAATGAAAACTTTGTGAGATTGAAATGTGTGTTCACTACAAGAAATAAGCTAATAGACTACGCAATATAGACAACGCGAATTTTCATTCGTGTTGTCTATATCCTAATAGACAATGCGGAATCACATTTGTGTAGTCTATTTTTTGGACGCTAATAGACAACGCAGTGAAATGCGTTGTCTATATGGGTATAGACGACGCGGTTGGTTCACGTCGTCTATGTTCATATAGACGACGCATTTCACCGCGTCGTCTCTATTTTTACCTGATTTTAGTGTACATCTATAGACTACGCACGCTTTCGCATCGTCTATATGGAAATAGACGACGCGAAAATATCCGCGTCGTCTATTTCCATATAGACGACGCGAAAGCGTGCGTAGTCTCTTTTATTTTCTATTCACATATATCCTTAAAAGAATTAGAATTGGGCGCGCGCCTCTCCCTTCTACACTTAACCTACCGCCGTAATTCGCCGTCGGACTGTGCCTTCAACCCTGCCGGACTCCCCCTTTCGTTGACTTCGCCGATGGCGCCTCATCCCTGCCGGTGTGTAAGATGACACGTACCACCGCTTTTTTTTTTAAATTATTTTTCCCTATTTCATTCTCATAATCGAGCGATGGAGCCTTATACCCGCCGCTGTGATCCCTGCCCCGCCGAGCCTTATACCCGCCGCTGAGACCGTCCACCGTCATCTTCCTGCGCCTCCGCCGTGCGAATCCGCTGCCTCCGCGCCATTGCATCTGCTTTCTCCTTCTCTCATACTCGTCTATATTTTCGAGATTTTAAAGCCTTAATTCTGCCGAGTCCATCGTCGTCTCGTCTGCCGCGCCTGCCGCCGAGCCCGCAAATCTTCGCCTGTGCCAGCCGCCGAGCCCACAAATATTCGCCTGGGCCAGCCGCCGAGCATGCCCGTCCTCCTCGCCCGCACCCTGCCGCCGAGCAATCGTGCCGCCTGTCCCCTGTCCTTTGACCGCCGGCAGTCCCAGTCATTCGAATCGTGTTGCCATTGACCTTCAGAGCATTGAACCAGCCATCAGAGCTGGTTCATGAATACTTCATCTCAACTCTATCTAATCTTTTGCAAGTATATGATGTTACGGGAATGCAAAAAATCTTGAAACCTCTGAACTGGTTCATGTGTCACATAAATATACCCTTTAATTGCTTTCAAACACCATGTGTGATGCTCTGAACTCATTTGAAAATATTTGTGGGTGCACCTGTGTAGAAGCTCATCAGATATGCATTCTTGTATCTAACTCGATTCATGCCAGTTATGAACTATTTTTCCTGCATATGTGTGTGTATTTGTTGGGGTATAACATGCAGAAGTAGACTTAGAGTATGAGTTGAGTTCTTGTAACCAAAATGCAAACAGCAATAGCACTAGCCTCCACCACCTGATTTAGAGTTGCACATTACAAATGTTATACCAATAAAGGGGATGTTGTATTACTTGTGCTTTGGAACTTAAATAGCTGTCTGATGACTACATTTTTTTGGATCTCTGCATATGAATGTCTTACTTTCTTTTTTTGTTCATTATTCAAATTTTTGGAATGCTGAAACCCAACCTTTTGCCATTCATATGCGACTTTACAATACTTTAGGGAAGTCAGGGAAGGTTATTTTCTTCTGCAACACTGGCAGAAAAATTGAGTTGTGTGTAGTGTCACCCTTGTTTGCTTACTACTGTCTTTGGATGTAATGATGAGTGACCAATATTCTGATGCAGGCAGCTAATCAAGTAAAGGCTGTTGATCCAAATATCACAAAGTACTCTGTGAAAGTTTTACCCGTAAGTATTTCTAGTTGTTTATGTGCCAACTTATCATACCTATGGTATTTCTTGCCTTAAGAGAACAGTTAGTTACTTACGAAATTGAACCTTTTGGGCACAATATTCCTACATCTTTTTTCCAAATATATAAAATAAGATCTGTTATTTTAGCATTGATAGTTCATCCAAGATATTAATTTCTTGCTTTGCTTCTAAATATTTGTCAAGGGTTACATGACTGGTTAATGGTTATATGTAGTACCTATGTGAACGAATTTTGTTAAGTATTTCTAGCTCTTCCAAATGGATTCTTGTAAGCTATTATTTTCAAGTTCACGAAGCCTTGGACCAATTTTTTATGTGTTTCAAGGCTTTATCAAGAATTTCTATGTACTTGGGATTGCATAGTTGGCTAAATATTTAATACACATTTTTTTGTCTGCTATGGAAAATAATTTTTTTTTATAGAATAAAAGCAAACTTAATATTTAAGATAACTGGTTGAAGTAATTCTTGGGGTTTCTGTTTTCCAGTTAATATTTAATTAAAATGTTAGATTAGGATAGATGATTGTTGGAATAGACATAAGCCTTATAGGAGCTAATATTGAAATTGTTGAACTTGGAGCATGGAAATTGGACTTATAGCCTATGTCGATTTTTTTATGCTCAAGAAACTATGTTTTGGCAGGGATTTGTGGCTCTGATTTCTTTAAATGCACTCCATCAGCTCCACATCTTCATATTCTTTCTGGCCGTGTTTCATGTCTTTTACAGCGCTATAACTATGATGCTTGGGAGGTTGAAGGTACGTTGGAGATGTCTTGCTCGAGTTCACTCTCATGGTTTTGAACTTGTTTCATCCAATATTGTGGTCTCTTCTTGTCTAGATTCGGGGATGGAAATAGTGGGAGAGACAGATTGCAGAGGAAACCGAAAGGTCCATTGGTATCGTTTTTTTTTCATTTCTGTTTTATGCAAGAAGACAAAATTGATTAACTAGTTTTCCTTGATGTGTTAAGCCGATGCTTCAAGATTCAGACTTACTCATGAGACGTTTTTGGTCTCATTAATGCCATTATTGTCACGCATTTCCCATTTTTAAGTATGTCTGCTGTTTTTAGGTCTGCTTCTTCCGACATATACTGTATTCAGTTCAAAAAACCGGACTACTCCACTCTGCGCCATGGATTTGTCTCAGTGAGTTAGGCTTTTTTTATTTTAAGAAAAACTGATGTAGTTTTGGAAATCCTAACATTTTTGTTGCATGATATTTATAGGTCCATTTGTCTCCTGGGACAAAGTTCGATTTTCAGAAATACATCAAAAGATCTTTGGAAGATGACTTCAAAGTGATTGTGGGAATACCGTATGGTCTCTTTTCCTTATTTATAACTGCATCTTCTAGTACTGTCTGATAAAAAAGAATGTGGTGATGCCTCTTTCAGACCGTATCTTTGGATGATCTCCGTAATCTATCTGCTCCTGAACGTGAAGGGTGCGTTGTTTCCCCTCTTATCTATGGTTGCAAGAAATTAAAGAGAAGGGAGTATGATGTACTTAGATTAATTTGTATAGTTGTAGTTAGTTTTAACACTACATTATTTCAAAACATGTGTAATTTTGAGAATTATTAAATTGTCATTTTCTATTATTTTTTATTGTTTTTTAAATGATTTTCTAAATTAAACAAAAAAAAAAAAGCATATAGACAACGCGGATGTCCGCGTCGTCTATATGTCAATAGACAACGCGGACATCCGCGTCGTCTATTCACATATAGACAACGTGGATGTCCGCGTCGTCTATTGATATATAGAC
>JAPKLW010001022.1:48279-61068 GCA_026898455.1 Plectranthus barbatus | reverse complement strand
AAGATAGGTGAATTGGCATCTAGGTTATTAAATTCTTGAGCTTTTGGTAGTTAATCGAGATTAACATACCTAGACTTAGGTTGAAATTGAGATTAATCAACGGTTGTTACACCGGTACTAAGGGTAATGACTAGAGTTATGTGAATTGACCCAGCTCAACTTATTGAAATTATTTCGTAAAGTTAGCAAATCCAAGCATATTCATAATCTACCCCAATCCATCCTATATTTCTCGACTACTCTCTCTCTGGTAATCTCAAGAAAGTTGATTGGCATTTATTTACTTCTTACATTAATCTTTAGAATTCTAAGTAGTTTAAAATTGATCTTTCAAAACCATTTTTATCGCGTCTAGATATTAGGATCCAAAATCAATCCCTTTTACTTAAACAACGGGCGAATTGAGTCTTCGTGTTCGATAATTTATACTTGATAAAAAAATACTGCATCATTACATATGGACTTGATGGGTCCTATAGAAGTAGAAAGTGTTGGAGGAAAAAGGTATGTATCGGTTTGTGCTGATGATTATTCTAGATTTACTTGGGTAGAATTCTTGAGGGAAAAGTCTGACACCTTTGAATTTTTTAGAAAGTTATATAGGAAAGTTTGAAAACTTTATCATGCTGATGTTATACATATTAGAACTGATCATGGAAGAGAATTCGAAAATGTTGAGTTTTCTAAATTTTGTGAAAGAAAAGGTATTACTCATGAATTCTCAGCCCCTAAAACTCCCCAACAAAATGGTGTTGCTGATAGGAAAAACTGCACACTTCAAGAAATGGTAAGAGTCATGTTACACTCTAAGAATCTTTCTAAGAAATTATGGGCTGAAGCAATCAACAGTGTTTGTCATTTAATCAATAGAGTATATCTTAGACCCAGAACCAAGATGACTCCCTATGAGATACTTAAAGGTAAAAAACCCAATATGAAATACTTGCATGTTTTTTATTGCATCTGTTACGTTTTGAATTTTAGAGATTATCTTACCAAGCTTGATGCCAGGTGTAACAAGGCACTTTTTCTTGAATAGTCCAGTAATAGTCGAGCTTATTGCGTGTTAAACTTACATGCTAAAACTATTCAAGATTCTATCAATGTTGTCTTAGATGATGCAGGTATTTTACTTGATAAACAGGACCTGGAAGATACATCTCACCTCGTAGAGAAGGACGTGGAATCAGCAACTCAGACGAGTACAAATGTTAGAGAAACAAAAAGTCCAACATCTCCAGACTCTAACACTGACAAAGAGGATGACGATGTTAGACATGGTTCAGACTCAAACAAGGAGGAAATCTTTGACACACTGGTGTCAAACTCAGAAAAAAGAGAACCACCTCTTCACATCAAACGGAATCATCCTCCGTCTTAGGTCATTGGAAGTGTTCTTGAAGGATTACAAACACGCAAGAAAGCCCCTGTCAATTATAAAGAGATGGTAAAAATTGTTTGTATGACTTCTAAGTTTAACATCTTCCATTCTAGTTGTTATCTGTCTAAAATTGAACCTAAGAATGTTTATGAAGCTTTAAAAGATGAGAATCGGATTTTATCTATGCAGGAAGAGTTAAATCAATGTGTTTCTAATGATATTTGGACCTTAGTTCCTAGGCCTAAAGACAAAAACGTGATTGGAACTAAGTGGATCTTTAAAAATAAAACTGATGAGAAAGGAAATGTTGTTAGGAATAAATCTAGGCTAGTTGCTCAAGGGTATACTCAAGTAGAAGGTATTGATTTCGATGAAACATTCGCTCCTGTTGCGAGGTTAGAGTCAATACGGATTTTAATTGCTATTGCTTGTGCTTCTAACTTCTCTTTGTATCAGATGGATGTAAAAAGTGCTTTTTTAAATAGTATTTTAAATGAGGAAGCTTATGTTTAACAACCAAAAGGTTTTGAGGATCCATCCAAACCCAATCATGTGTGCAAATTGAAGAAGGCATTGTACGGACTCAAACAAGCACCTCGAACATGGTATGCAAGGCTAACTGGATTTCTACTTGATCTAAAGTTCAGCAGAGGTACTGTGGATAAACTCTCTTTGTTAAACATACTGGTAAGAACTTTTTAGTTGCTCAAGTTTATGTTGATGACATTGTGTTTGGGGCGACTGATGTTAGACTTGTAGATGACTTTGTCACCAAGATGTCTGACATGTTTGAAATGAGTATGGTAGGAGAGTTAAACTATTTTCTAGGACTCCAGATTAAACAATCTCACGAAGGTGTCTTTATTTCTCAAAGTAAATATGCATGTAATCTTGTGAAAAGATTTGGGTCAGAGTTTGCAAAACACATGAAAGCACCAATGGGTTCCAATGTTAAACTTTGCAAAGATAGTAGTGTTGAACCTACTGAATACTGTGGAATGATAGGTAGTTTGTTATACCTTACTGCTAGTAGGCCGGATATACTTTTTAGTGTTGGTGTTTGTGCTAGATACCAGTCTGACCCCAAAGAATCTCATATGAAAGCTGTTAAAAGAATTATTCGATATATATCTGGAACATCAAACATGGGATTGTGGTATGCAAAAGATACTAGTACTAACATTACAGATTATAGTGATGCTGATTGGGCAGGCAATGTTGATGATAGAAAAAGTACTAGTGGTGGATGTTTTCTGATTGGAGCAAATCTTGTGTCTTGGACAAGTAATAAATAAAATTGTATATCTCTTTTAATGGCTGAAGCCGAGTACATTGTTGCAGCAAGTTGTTGCATGCAATTGGTATGGACGAAACAAATGCTTGAAGATTACGGTATGTTTCTGAAATTTTAACATTGTTCTGTAACAATTTTAGTGGTATTGAGATTTCAAAAAATCCAGTCCAACATTATAGAACTAAGCACATAGATATTCGACACTACTTTATTTGAGATTTAGTGGAAAAAGATCTTATCTCACTTAAACACATTCCTACTAAAGATCAAATTGCAGATATTTTTACAAAGGCCCTTGAATTTTAGAGATTCTCTTATCTTAGAAAATCTCTTGGTATGTGTAATGCTCCTTAAATTCGTATGAGTAGGATGTTGATTATTGTAAATATTGAGTCAATCAACATTAAGGTGTTTTTCAATTTTTGTTCTGCTTGCCTGATTCTTTATTATCAGTTGTGTTATATCCTTTTCCTTTAAGATCTGATTTTTTAAAATAAAAAAACCCATGTTATAAGACGGTAGGCACAAGAGTGAGGCCTTAATGTCAACACATGGAGTATAAAACTCATGTTATATGACCGTAGGCACAAGAGTGAGGCCTTAATGTCAAAACATTGAGTATGTTTGTCATGTACGATCGACATTTTTCAAAGTACTGTAGATAGGATGTTACTAGGAACACTATCTATGTGAAACATGTTGAATGATGAGGTAATACATGCTGAATTTGTATGTCACAAGCTAAATACTGGAGATAGGATGTTATTAGGAACACTATCTCTGTGGAACATGGCAAATGACATTGCTCTTTATCAGATCGGTTATTTTATACGGGTATAACACTCTGATGTTAAAGTTTGAATGCTTGCAGTTTCTCTTCGTTTCCTTATTAAAAAAACCAAAAAAAAAGAAAAAGAAAGGGGTCTTTAATTATTGTTGAGTACTTTGGTGTCATCGTTCGTTCAGAAATATACGGATGTTAAAGTTGGTGTTAAACTCAGTTTTCCTTTTCTTGATCAAGTGAACTTGGATGTTGTGTGGGCTGAATTTCTTGGTGTTGGATAAGGACTTTTCATGAAATCTAAAGCTTTTCTTTCCTGCAATCATTCAGGGGGAGAAGATTTAGTTTTTATGTTTGTATGAAAAGTCTAATATCTTTTATGGTGCAGTCTAATATCTTTAATGATGCATTTTAATATCTCATTGTGCAGGTCGAATAGAACTGAATAACAAGTATTGTGTTTGGAATGCTTACAGGAATGATAAGCTTAAGGGGGAGATTGAAGATGCAATGTTTAACCTTCGTTGGTGTTAAAGTCGGAGTTATGTTTAACACCATAGTGTTAGACTGTACTACTAATTTAATCTTATCATTCCTTATTTATTTGTATTTATTTATTTTCGTGAATTCAGTTTATTCTAGGATAGATATGTATTTTATAAAGATTTGGGAACGAATAAGATTTGATTTTTAGATATATTTGAATAGATCTACTTCCTAATCTTTAGAGATAGATCCATATCTTTCACAAATCTTTCACATATACTTCACATATCCTCACCTATCTTTCTCTAGTGTGTGCAGTTGAGATATATATGAAAAGATACATATCTAGCACGAAGCTATACTCATCTACATCTATATAAAGGGTGCTGGGATGAAGATTCAGATTGTACGACTTAGAGTATTCATCAAGATATTATTCAAGCAAGGTGTTCCGTTTTTTTATCATTGTTCGTGTGCTTTCAACTCACGAAGATATTCAAGCCAAAGAAGGATCCTACCTCCGGAGAGTGAATCCAACGGTAGAGGAGTTTTTAGGGTTGAATCGTGTGTTCGTAAGTACACATTTCATTGTTGTAGTCTCTACTTCTATGTAAATTCAAAGTTCTTCGAGGGAGTGAACCGAGAAGGGTTTTGGATATTTATTATTTTGATTTTACTGTGTAAACTTCATTATTATAGTGAAATCTGTTTTTGGCCGTGAGGCTCTCGCAAGTTTAGAAACCCTAGACTCGTGAAAATAATTCTTTGTGTCTGCGTTGAATTTCCGCTGCATTTTAAACTTCGTGTTAAACTTTGTCTCACATTCTGTTTAACATTACTTTGTTAGTCAGACATATTGAATTCAGCATTGTTGAACTCTGCAACACCTCGATGTTAATAGTAAACTCGGGCACTAAATTCTTTCACAAGATACGAATGATTTGTTAATTATTGATTCAAGACTCAAAAGATAAATTCTTATTTTAGTACTTCAAAGATACAAAAAATTCTCAATCTATGTCCTAAATAGAAAATTCTAGATTGAAAATTTAAGGACAATTCAAATCCAAAATTGAGAATTCATCTTTCGAATTCTTAATCAATAATTAAATTATTTTTCATGTCCTACATCGATAATACTCATAAAAAAATATTAATATGTATAATAAAATCTAACCAACTAATTAGGTCACACGTACATGATTACAAAATAACTATGAAAATTGTTTGTCCATGGCTCGGGAGTAGAGGTGAATTTACCTTGCCAGTGATTAATAGATAATGAATTCCAGCTTGTCTGGGTTATTAGTGCGTGAGTTTTAATTTATGCATTATTATTAAGAAAAATAACTACAAAAATTGTCCAAAACAATATCTGAATAACAAGTCTCCAGTCATCTTTGCTGTTGACGAGAGAATATGGTATAACTGCATATAATTAGTATTAATTACTCATGCGTCAGCTTAAAAAATGGCTATTGAGACAAAACAAAGCTTTGTAAAGTCCATCATTGATGAAAACAACGAACCAAGTATGTTTGCTATCCACTTCAATGCCAGAATCAGTTCTGGAACCTAAAAAACAAAGCTTTGTGCTCATCGATCGCGGTCTTTTGCTTATTTAATAATGATACAACGGTGTCGCATAAGGTATGAGTCCAAACACATCATACTATAAATTATACTCTCACTTGCTGTTTGCATCACCCTCTCCCTCTCTAGGATTCTCTAATGTTCTTCTTCACCTCACTTTGGAAACTCTCCCTCTCTTCTCTTTTGTCTCTCGCGACGGGCACAACAGTGGCTATGCGCTAGGCATTATCGGGCGTGGCAGGCGTGCGAGCAGCAATTGATCCGTTGATTATGTTAGGATAGGATACACCCATCTTTACACATACTGCTTATAAAGAGGTTCACCATTGCCGTTCATGCCCCATTATAGGTTGCATTCTTCATTCTATTAGGATTCACCCTTTTTTTCTTAATAGTAATGCATTTCTTTAAACTCTCACACATATATATTCCCAGGAAGGTCGAACTCATGACCTGTCAGTCAAAGACAAGGTGCTTCAAAGGGACAAAATTTATTTTTACAAAATTGGCTTGTAAAAGTCGAGATATCTCATCATTATAATTTAAGGTGGTTCATGCCATTATCAGTGTAGGGGATCGAAGAGAGGGCCGGCGGGGATTCATTCGCCCTAAGTCATGGCATGAACCCGTGGGGCTGCAGCTTCACTCTCTTCAAACTCAGCGCAGCAAGTACTCCTTCTTGCACCAGCTGCTATATGGTGTCTTCTCAACCTTCAGCTGTCCCCTAACTTTCAACCAACCTACAAGAGAAACAAGAGAGGAGATAGTTAGAGAAAGAGAGTACAAAAGAAGAGAGCTTACTTGTGCAGCTGGGCTGCGATGAAGACGCAGCAGAGGCTGCTGCAAAGATAGCAGCCGGAAGGCAGCAGCTTGACGAAGGTGCTGCAGGTCGTTGGAGATGGCAGCACGCCCGGTGCTGCCGGCTTGACGCCGGCGAAGGAAGGGGCACTGCTGCTGCGGCACTGGACCGGACTGCAGACAGAGGTGAGGAAGATGAAGCTAGCTCCGCTCAGATCTCCCTTTTTTCTCCTCGATCAAACCAGTGAAGGTGGAAGAGAGGTTCAACGGCTCTCTCTATTTTCCAGCGGCTGCGTGCGTTCTGTTCCAATCGTTCTAATTCAAAGAATTGGGGAATGAGGAAGGTAAGTAGGGCATGGAGACTAGTTTGGTGGGCGAGACATGAGAATCTAATAGAGGATGAAACAATGAAGCTTTAGGTCTATTTGGGACCTAAAGCCGGACAATATGCTCTTCAACATGCCATTCTAAAAGAAAAGCTAGGCTTATGTTATGCGGTACAAGTTGCAGTAATTGGTGTTGGTGGATGCACAGAATAAGTCTACACGCTGACGGATTGAAGATGTACCACAACAAGGAACTGTGATTTGAATTCGTCCCGTGCAGCCACAGATGGAGAGAGAAAGATGGCGGAAATGAGGAACATGCAAGAAACGTTCCAGTATTTTACAGTCTGGAGTATAGTTTGAGTCTGATAAGGGTTTGCAAGTTTTTTTTTTTTTACAGTTGCATATATCGATATATTGCATGAAAAACATAATTGGTTGTCGAATTATCTTTTTTTTTTTTTTACTGATTAAAACTATGAGTGATGATAACTACATTATTTATAATAGTCGATAGGGCCTGCCTTTTTGCTTCCTTACGGAGATTACGAAATTAGGGTATGGAGATTATCTAAATCATATTATAAATTTATTTATAAACTATTTAAAGTATAAATTTTTATCGTAATATGTATATCTGGAGTTAGCAAGTGATTGGCATTTACTGGTTAATGTTTATACTAAAAACGAAAACATAGTTAATACCTCCCACCGATCAAGGCAAAGACAAAGACAAAGAAATTATATATATAAAAAAAAAACCACCTAGGTAGTGGAATATTCTTGGACCGTAGTTGCATTGATATATTTTATGGACGAGGAAAAGAATAGGTGAAGTATCTGCTATTTTATTTGGTGAATAAACTAAGATATCTGTATTGGTTTTTGTGTTTGTTTTAGATTATGTTTCCAAATTCAAGATTCCAGTCAGGAATACTATGTTTTTGTAGTATTTGTACTATATTGTCACCTTTAACTGAAACCGGTTAGAAGTTAATTTTTTCATGCTCAATCAAATAAGTTCGATATTAAGATGTTAACTATTGGGTATTTATAATTCTGAGGATCGATTTGTGCTAGAATTTTAATTAAAGTCTGTTGCACAAAAAACACCTAATATTTTAGATGATTGCATATAAATAAGGTCTGCTATAAATGACAACAATTAAGTAACGATCTAGCTAGCACACACAAATGATAATTTACTCTATATTCCATACAAATAATAAAAATGAGGTGGAATTAATTTGTATCAGTCATTTTGTATAGTGAAGATTTTTAACAAGCAGTATCCTAAATCAAAAACATATTTTTATAATCATTTTCACTTAAATAGCTTAACCTATTATATTTTTTTTGAGTAACTATAACCTACGCTACTGTTCACGACAATCATTTTCTTCCTTCATGATTAATCTCCTAACTATTTTTCAGTGGAGGAATTAGGAAGGAGAGAATCGATTAAATTTATAAAGTCGAAGACATATCTATATATACATGATCAAGAGCTGAAGAAATTAAAGCTATACTAGAGTTTCGCGAATTATCAAATATATTGTAGGAAAGCAAAATATATCATTATATTTTAAGGCAAAAGCACAATTGAGATTACTAAGGAGACGAGACTTTCACCGTTATATGATAATATAGTCTTAGGTCTGTAGTAGATGTGACAGAAACAAATTAAAATATCCACCTTCATCCAATCTTGGATTCAAATAGGAAGTACCGGCTGCGGCTGCAGCTGCTGTCCAAAGAATTGAAGAACATGGCTGATGCAAACCCTGAAATTCGGAATTTCATCTTCGACGCCATATATACATACAAAAGAGCTGACCTGATTTGGTTTCTCAAATAAAAAAACGAGTGGAGGAAAAACCAGAACAAAAAGGAGTATGTAGAATGGAGAAGAAGAAGCTCTCACGAGTGATATTAGCATGAAAATCACATAAAAAAGATCGCTACCCCAAACCGGAAGCAAGGGAGCCGCCAGAGTGGCCACAGCGGCGTTACCAGAACAGACCAACACGATCGAGGCGACGGCGGTGAAATGGTCAGTCTGAGATGTCAGCAGCACGAGGTAGACGATGAAGTAGAGTATGCAGCAGGCAACGGCGATGGACATTGTGATGGGATGGCTGGAAAATAGGGTTTCATTTGGATTGATGGTGGGGTATTTCAGATTCAAGAAACCAAAGAGAACAGTGATTATGAAGATAGTCAGATGATGGAAGGAGCTTGTGAACTCAGGCATTTTAGTTAGAGCAAGAAATTAAAGGAGCCGATGGAAAGGAAATGGAAGTCGTGGGGCGCGATATTGCTTAAGTGGTTTAATCTTATAGAAAGAAGCAGCAAATAAAATAAGTATATATTGCTTTTATTACTTCCAAAAATGCATCATAGTAGAGACAAATTGCGTCATCATAAATCCAATTCATTGGTCGTTTTTTTCTAAGACTTCACACGTTATTGCAGAACATAGGTTGCAAGTATATATATAATGAATATATATTCAATGTAAAACTGTAGTAATGTGAAATGTGAGTAAAATTGTGTTTGAACTATTTGAGCCCTAAACCACATAGAAAAATCGAACTGCCTTGCCCCAAAAGTTGAAGAATGTTAATCGTGGCATGCAGACCCGCTGCAACCTTGGTTAGAGAGAGAGTATAGTAGCTAGGTATAGAGGAAATATATTGTGTAAATGCTTCTTATTCATAATTATTACTCCCTCCGTCCCAAAACATTAGTCCTGTTTTCTTTTTTCGTCTGTTCCAAACAATTGTCTTTTTTCCTAAAATGGAAAATTAATACACATCCACTAATAAAATATTTATTTTCTCTATCTTTACTCGCATTGGTATTTGTGCCGGAATGTAACAAGACTAATGTTTAGCGACGGAGGGAGTGTAAAATAATAATAATACATGGACGCTTATTACGATAATAATCAACTTGAATTTTTAATTATAGATTAATGCAGAACAATAATATTACCTTAAAGTTATGTACTCCATCCGTTCCACTTCAATTGTCCACATTTCCTTTTTTGGCCGTCACATTTAATTGTTCATTTACCTAAAGTAAAAAATTAATACACACTCACTAATAAAATACTAATTTTATCTATCTTAACTCACATTGGTTATTGTTCCAAAAGCAAAGTGGATAATTCATCCCTCTACAAGAAAACTTGAAATTTGCGACGGGATGAAAAATTAGTAGCCATTTCGCGACGGACTGGCGACGAAATTGCGACGGAATAATTTTTTAAATTTTGCGACGGAATGGCGATGGAAAATCTCGTTGCTAAATTTTTGCGACCGATTCGCGATGGAATTTCCCGTCGCTAAATTTAGCGACAAGAAATTCCGTCGCAAATCGGTCGCTAAATCGCGAAATTTTTTATATATGTATTTTCTAAAACATATTAAAAATGATAAATGTATTTGGTCCAGCGGTAAAAGGCGGATGTTGCGAGCGGGAGGTCTTGAGTTCGAATCCTTGCAGACGCAACCAACAAATTTCAAGGTGGACAGGACCAAACTAGTTCGTGATGGTTGGATCGGCTAAAACCGGTTCACAATAAAATAACTAAAATATTTTTTTTTTGAAAAAATTCGCGACGACTTTCGTGATAGAAAATCCCATCGCAAAAAATTAGCGACGGGAAATCCTGTCGCGAATCGGTCGCGAATTTAGCGACAAGGACTTTTGCGACAGAAGAAATCGGTCGCAGATTCAAAAGATTATTGTGCTGATTTGAGGCATTTTTTTATAATGCAATACTTTGAAATTTGTTTTATCGCAACAAATTCGATGAAATAAACTAAATAAATTATCAAATGTAGGATACAATGGAGCTGGCTCTTCTTGGGCTTATAAAAATTGGGCCTACATCTGATAAAACTTATTTTCTCTGCCTGATCCATGAAAGGCCCAAACATGAAACATAAGTTATGTCACAATCATGGTGATTATAATTAATATTTTTTTCTCTCTAGTTTAATAACATTGTTCAGTGTTTATATTTTTTCCTTGAACCTTTTCTTTTTCTTTTGAAGATATGAATATCAGATTTTGTTGATGTCATTTAATGAATGTGGTGGAATAATTTATTAACGAATTGTTGGTCCCGAGATTAGGATAATATAATGCACAACTAAAAATTTAAATAATAAACTTGCACTCATAAACTGGTAGCACTTAACCAATTTGTGTTTCTTAAAACTGGTTACTTGTGAGTTTGGTTCTTTAATTAGATTCAAGAATACTTCAACACTTAGAATGTGTTGAGTTTTAAAATTTTGGCAAGTAAATAAAGCAATAAAATAAAAGGATTTATAGAGGTTCAGACACGAAATTCATACGTTCTCTCTTCAGACAGATGTCTGAAAATTCACTAAGCTTCAGTTACATGTTGGTCTCATGATGCTAGCTGGTAGATGCTAATGCATACCAGTTTACTAGCTCACTTGTCCAGACCTCTACTTCCTTTAGCTTCTCAGAACTAAAGTGTGGGCACACCACGCATCCTCCTTCTGGAACTTGGGAGCTTTTAAACTTCTTCCCTGTACTATGGAACTTGCGGCTAGACGCCCTGTTATGTATGGATGTAGAAATCCCTCATTTAATTTGATGTTTTCATGTGTCAAAACTGTATACCAAAGTCTAGGCCATAGAGTTATTACCTCATGTAATCCTTGTATAGGATGATCGAGTTGTAATAGTCTAGGAGAGGAAGTCGTCCAGATGAGAAAACTGTCAACAATAATGGACGAGAAAAACTGTGCCGAGTAACGGACGTGAAAAACTGTACAGATAGTTTATCAACTATCAAGGATCGTATGAGAAAGAAAACTGTTTCAGACCAGGACAGTTTTACGTCAAAGAAACACGTCAAAAGCAAGATGCCGATCAGTCATAAAAGAATATTAAAGAGTCAATGATAAGAGACGAAGATACACTCTATTATGACTGAAGTACAACGTTGTTCGGCGTCTGACAAAACAAGTAAAAACTACCCCTGCAAAAAGCATGGCAGTGATTACAAAAAGGCAGAGGAGCAGGTCTACTTTACAGAAAATGATGGACACTGATTGGACATCCTTCAAAATGTCTCTACCAGCTATTTTCAAATCTCCAACTATATATATAGCAGGAGAATCAGAGACAAACAAATCCGATCGAGCATTTAAAAACCTTGTCGTCACTCTGCCCAACTAAAAATTCAAAGCATTAAAAGCTCTCTAGCAAAATGACATTAACTATGTGGTTCATTTATTGAACACGAAGCATTATTGCTTAAGGAATCTACGGATTCACCGTGTAACGTTGTGTACACAAGGATTAAGTCTTTTGATTTAATCTACTTTCTTAGTGTTCATACTTTTCAAGTAAGAAAATAGTAGCCTGACTCTCTAAGGAGAAGAAGGTTCACACGGGCAACTGCCAACCAGCATACGTTCTGGAAAGAACTCAACCATCCACCCATTGGAGAAGGAGAATGGGAGGTTTGTACTCAATCCATTTCCCACGACTGCTAGTGCTGAGAAGACTTCGATGTGCCACGTGGCTTCGAGGAACTGAAGAAGGCGTGAAGAACAACTACCTGGGCGAGTGATCCATTTTGCTGTGGACGGTGGTTTCTACAGCATTTGGCTATAGATCGTGAGGATTGTATCTTCATTATTTAGTGAATTACTGAAATAATTTCGGAAGAGTGGACGTAGGACTTAAGGCTCCGAACCACTATAAATATCCTGCCTTATTTACATCTTATTTACTTTACGCATCATATAGTTTTCAATTGTGTTTTGAAACCTTCAACACTTCTTAGAAGTTGTTGAAGTGTATAACTGTTAACTACCTATAACTATAAATTGGTTACCTAAACTGCTGGCTAACACAAATTGTCATTTTAAAAAATATTTTTTAAAACTGAGTCATAAGTTTGAAACTGAATTACCACGTTTAAGAGTGCAAATAATTTTTATTATACTTTCGCTACACATTATACGTACTCAGATCTGGGACCAACTGTTGGTCCCGGATTATCAGGGTATAACTTAGCAGCGGAAAACGTGGTTAATCGTTTCTTGCACTCTGCTGGTTACTCAGCTGACTGGGA
>JAPKLW010001022.1:14867-38279 GCA_026898455.1 Plectranthus barbatus | reverse complement strand
AAACAAGTAGCTACTGGGGAAAGGAAACTTAGCCAAATTTCCCAACACCAACAGAATCAATGTTGGAGATGTCAAGTTTTCTTCCGATGAGGATCAAACATATCTCAGGCACTTGAGACTAGGTCACATCAATCTAAAGAGGATTTAGAGATTAGCATGCGATGGGCTATTGGAATCTTTTCTAGTGGTACCGCATCAAATCTGTAAATCCTGTATAGAGGGAAAGATGAAGACCATACCTTTTAAGGCAAGTCAGTCTCGAGCAGAGGATGTGTTAGAATTGATTCACTTTGACTTATGTGCACCAATGTCCACGCAAGCTCGTGGAGATTATGAGTACTTCGTCACATTTATTGACGATTACTCAAGATTTGAAAATGTCTATTTGCTTCGCTATAAGTCTGAATGCTTTGAGAAATTCAAAGAGTTTAGCAACGAGTTCTTGCGGTATCAGTCTAACCATGGACAGGTGCATTGGACTGCAGTAAAGCACATACTTAAATACTTGAAAATGACTAGAGATTATTGTATTGTCTATCAGTGTGAGGAGTTGTGTCCTGTGGGTTATACGAATTCGGATTTCCAGGCAGACTGAGAGGAAAAGAAGTCCACCTCTGGCTATGTGTTTACATTGGGAGGTGGGGCCATATCATGGAGGAGTGCAAAGCAGAAGTGCATTGCTGACTCCACAATGGAAGCAGAATATGTGGCAGCTTCTGAAGCGTCGAAAGAAGCAGTATGGTTTTGAAACTTCCTTCTGGAGTTGGACATGATTTCTAAGCTACCCAAGATAGACTATCACGGTATATTGCAATAATTCGGGAGTTGTGGCTAATTCAATGGAACCATGAACTCACAGAGCAACAAAACACATTGAGAGGAAGTACCATATTATACGAGAAATCGTAGCAAGGGGTGATGTGCTGGTAGAGAAGATTGATACATAAGATAATCTAGCAGATCCATTCACAAAAGCTCTGCCTCAGAAGATCTACGAGATGCATGTACGTGACCTTGGGCTGAGGGCAAAGCCAGCAAACTTAAAATGATTAATGTAATAGCTAGATTAGTTTAGACGCATTATAATCTGAAAAGCACCTGTATAATGCTTTGAGTATAAGCGGGAGATTGAGGGATTTATATATTGATAGAATTATGATTGGTATATTATGTACAAGGTCGATTGGTTAATATACTAGGAATCATAAATTTTGTATGTTAATCTCCTGTCTGAATTAACAAACATGTGTCGCAAATGCTATTATCCTCTTATCTTGTCGATAGGGAGATCATACGATGTGTAGTAGATCACGGAAGATCGTATGGGTCAATTGACCTAGTGAGATATAAATGGTTATCACAGCTAAGACAATTCCAGGATAAACTGTCAGTGTAGGTTGCAGAATATGCAATAATAATCATCTTATCTTGAATGGCTTGGTATGCTGGTGTGGGGCACGCATTGATAAGGATCTAAGTTGAGATTGATTCTTTTATCTGACATTAAAAGAATCTAGATCTCTATGGTTTGATGAGATCCTAAACCTATATGAAGGTACAGAAGTATACACAGATTGTGTATCACTTTGAGTTGCAGTGAAAGGCTCTAGTTGAGCTTGTATATCTGTATCTTGGGTGATAGCAGTTTGTGTATGACTATCGGATACTGGAACTAGGTAACCACATCCAGTATAGGATGGTGACATTCCCTAAGCAGCTCAACACGTTCGTTTTGCTAAAGTCTTGCAGGTTGATTAAGTTCAAGCATAAGTGAAAAGGTTTGAGTGGACTGATTCAGGAATATAAGATGTTAATTAATTAAATGGCTTGTTAGAGCTTAAATTAATTAACGAATGTTTGTAACCTTAAATGTGGGGATATACCGAGCCCATGCAACCCGTACCTCAAAATGTGGTAGCAAATAGGTAGGACATTATTGATTCTCGGGTGAAATGAATCAATATTAATTAATTAATTATATTCTTGGTTGAATTTGAATTACTTAATTGATAGGCCTTATTTTCAATTTGCATTCTGGTCTCTGGTCTTGCCCATGAAAACTCAGCCCAATAGAAGTCCAGTATTTTCCTATAAATAGGCCTCAGGCTCTCAGATCAAAATACATCATACACCAAAAGATCATAAGTTGCAACATAGTAAACCAGTATTTGGGAGCTGTGTGTGATCGACAAGATCTGAGAACGAGGAGGAAATTCTAGTTCTCAACCGGGCAAAGAATCTGAAGGGAATCTTCACCAGATATTTGGATTGGATTTGGGATACAGATCAGAAAATCAGACCAGGAGAATCAAATAAATATTGGTGCGTGGGAAAAAGAATCGAGGATCAAATCTCTGTGCACTCGTTCTTCAGGTTTCTACAATCCAGGTATTTCGCAAAAACCCCCTTTTATGCATAATCAATAGGAGCATGCTAGGATTAATCATGGGCATAGAAATTTATTTTTGATATTCCAGTTAACGATCATGGCTAACGGATTAAGTGATTCAGTTCACAAATCCCATCACCTCATTCAAAAACTGTCTAGTTACAGCAAGCACGAACTTGATTTTGGAACTGCTCTACATGGATTTGTTTGGTCCAGTTACCCCACCCACAATTAGAGTTAGAAGGTATACATTAGTAGTTGTTGATGACTACTCAAGATATACGTGGGTGGTGCTGCTCAATTCCAAAGACGAAGTCAAAATTCAGCTGCCATAACTGGTTACCCGCCTACAGAATGACAAAGGGGTGATAGTTAAGAGGATAAGGTCCGATAATGGAATATAAATTTGCAATGGACACCTCGTGGACTTCTGCGCTAAAATTGGAATCGGGAATGAGAAGTCTACTCCAAGAACTCCTCAACAGAATGGCCTTGCTGAGCGGAGAAATCGAACACTCAAAGAAGCACTAAGGACCATGATGGCCGAGACCGACCTTGGAAAAAGATTTTGGGGAGAAACCTTGATGACAACATGCTACATGCAGAATCGAAGTGCATTCAGCATGTGGCTGCATAAGTCTCCCTACAAAATCTACAACGATCGTAAGCCTTCTATCGCTCATCTCCGTGCATTCGGTTCACCATGTTATATTCACAATAATGGGAAGTGCAAATTGAATACTTTCAGCCCTAAGGCTGATGAAGGTGTGTTCCTTTGTTATGGACACCGTTCATATAAGGGATATAGGGTATTCAATAAGACAACCCAGCTTGTGGAAATAACATGGCATGTTGTTTTTTATGAAGTTACTTTAGTGCGCATGACACTTCAAGAGTTGGGTCTGGAAAATCATGAGATCAAGGATGTCAATGAGGAACCTAAAATCGATCTTGATCATAATCAAACAGTTCCTCTTACTAGATCTATGATTGATATTTCCGAGACTCCAGTTGCCTCGGTTGAACCCCAAGCAGTCGAGAGGACAAATGATGTTAATATCATTGCTGAGGCCTTAAAAGTCATTAATAAAGAAGAACATAATGAAGAGAAACCCCCCCAAAGCTAATACTACGGTTTTGGAAGCAGAGCAACCTGATACCAAGGAAGTCAACCTTGAGGTCGCTGAGGAAGCAGCTCCAACTGAAGAGCCAGTTATAGTTCAGGAACCTGCTGCTCAGAATGCAGTTCGTGAACAAGGAGACACTACAACTCCAAAACAAGGAGGTGAAACAGTTTCAGAACAAGGAGGTGAAATAGTTCTGGAACTTAGATGTGAACCATCTCATCAGAAACCTCCAGCAGTTTCTGAAACTTCAATTGCTCGTCGAACCTGTGAAGAGGCCTAGTTGCCTAAGAGATCATCCTTTTGAAGCTATCCTGGATGACATTGGCAATCCAATTTGAAAATGACAAGGAACTACCTTGATGTCTTGCTTCATTTCTCAAGTCAAACGAGTGAAGATTGGAGAAGCTCTTCAATTAGCGAATTGGATCAATGCGATGCAAGAAGAATTGGTGGAATTCAGTCACAACAATGTGTGGCATCTGGTGCAGAGACCAACACATTAATCCATGATCGGCACTAAATGGGTTTACAAGAATAAGAGAGACAAAACTGGCACCATCATAAGGAATAAAGCATGATTGGTCGCCACAGGTTATGCTCACTGCAAAGGAATTGATTTTGACGAGACTTTAGCTCCAGTTGCCAGACTGGAGGCCATTCGGCTATTTTTTGGTGTATGCTGCTTACCATTACTTCACAGTTCTTCAAATGGATGTGAAGTGCCTTCCTTAATGGCAGATTAAAGGAAGAGGTCTATGTCGAACAGCCTCCAGGTTTCGATAAAGGAAACCAAGTCTACAAGTTAAGGAAAGTCTTGTATGGCTTAAAGCAAAAACCTAGATCATGGTATGAAACTCTCTCCCAGTTTTTGCTCAAGAATTGTTTTGAAAAGGGTGCAATCGACCGAACCCTATTCAAGATAAAGGATGGGGAGGACATTATGCTTGTCCAAATCTACATAGACGACATTATCATTGGAAGCAAAAACACCAAGTTATGTGAGAAGTTTGCCCAGTTGATGCAGCTGAAATTTCAATTTAGTATGATGGGCAAGATGACATATTTTGTTGCAAGTTGATCAGTCTGACGAATGGATTTTCATAAGTCAGAAGAAGTATACTCAAGATTTGATCAACAAATTCTGTTATGAGAAGACGAAGTCTCTAAGGATTCCTATGAGCACCAGTTCACAGATAACTCTAGATGAAGAAGGAGAACCTATCGATCCGACTGCTTATAGAGGAATAATTGTGTCTCTACTGTATCTAACTGCCAGTAGACTCGATATATCTTATGCTGTGGGAGTGTGTGCAAGATTCCGGGCGAATCCTAAGAAGTCCCACATGGAAGTGGCTAAGAGAAATGTGAGATATCATAAGAAGGCCGAGTCTTTAGGTATCTGGTATCCCAAAACTGATGGAATCATGCTGAATGGATTCTCTGATACATATTTTGGAGGATGTAGAATTGATAGAAAGAGCACAAGTGAAACATGTCAGTTTTTAGGTCATAAACTAATTAGCTGGTTCAGCAAGAAGCAACATTCGGTGGTTACGTCAACTTTAGAGGCAGAATATGTAGCAGCGACCAGTTGTTGTGCTCAAGTGCTTTGGATAAAGCACCAGCTTGAGGATTATGGAATAGAAACTGGATGTGTTCCTATTTACTGCGACAATAACAATGTAGTATGCATTTCGAAGCATCCGGTTCTACACTCCAGGACGAAGCACATTGATCCTCGACACCATTTCATTCGAGATCACGTTGAGAAAGAGGATATCTCGGTGGAATATATTAGAATGGAGAAACACTTAGCGGACATCTTCACCAAACCGCTACCTGAGGCTCGATTCAAAGAGTTGTGCATCAAACTATGTCTTCTAGAGTTTGATGAAATCTCAAGAGGAAAATATGACTGCTGATCAGTGTAATTCTATTAAACTAAGCGTGCAAAGTTGTTTGGCTTATTAATTTAGTCAATTAGGTTATTCGTAGAAAAGTTTGCTCAATGTTAAAGTCGAAGGGAAAACGACTATTTCTTTCATTTAGTAGGAAGGTGATACATTGTACAAGCAAAATAATAAAAAGGATTACAAAGTTCAAAAAGTTCATTCTGGAGGCAGTCAGGGGGTGGGCATCCATCTAGTAGGGTAGTAGTCGAATCCAACCAGATTTGATGGACCTTCCTTGAAGTATGGGATCTGTTTCTCAAGGAGCCAGCTCAGTTGCATGCCATAGGGGACAGTGACCTAAGACAGTTTAAGCAGGGCGCTCTGCAGACGATCGAATATGAATCCTGCCCAGTCCACCAAAGCTTGGTCCTCAAACGCCACCATTTCCTTCCAGACAGATGGTGAGAAGTCAGTTTCATCAGGAGGATTGCAGACCACCATCTGGTTAATGACATCGTAGGACACCCTATAGCGTGGCTTCAGAAACCCACAAGACACAGTTGCAAGGAAATAAATGTCCCACACTCTCCAATCCTGCCAAGCTGACCATTACGGTGCCGTCTCCTCCCATCGATACTACAACACTAACGATCCACTCCAAGGAAGCTCAAACACATCTGCAAAATAATCAGATGACCAGAAGAATTCCTCCCCATTTATGTTGAAGTAGATCTCCTCATCGGAGACCTTGGTATTGTAAGTCACCAACTTGAGCACATCCGCATGGAAGGAATTTGGTGTTATTGTTACAAAACGCTCAAGATCATGTGCCCTCAAGTTTTCCATCACTTCGTCGTGAACTTTTGGAATCCTCCAGTATTGTGCACCAAGTCTTTTCTCATCCAAAATCTTATTCCTCTGGATGGAGATCCTCCTAATTTCTTTCGAAAGATTAAAAGGAGAAGAAGTAGATGAGGAAGACATATTTTTAGAAGATTGGATGATTTATGGATTTCTGAAAGAGAATGGATCGTGCGCATTTCCCACCTCAAAGAATGGGCATTTATAGGTGATTTTGTGCGGCGATCAAAAAGGTGGCAAATCACTTAAATGCAGGATACGACACCTCACAGTTCAGAATCAGAAATCGATAAGTCAGCATTTAATGCCCACCAACCGCATTGAACTATAGAGAATGGATATATGGGTATTAGATGAGAAGTCTATGAGATTAGAGTCAGTAAAGGGGTCAAAATCACAATCATATCGATTCCCAGACATCACATTGAAGTATAAGAACGGATTTCAACAACTTATTGGAAACTGTGCAAAGAAACTGTCAAGGTCACAGTTTTATCTACTGAAAGAAAAGACAGTCTCTGACTGGCAACTAAGAGATACAGTTGCTCAGTTTCTTGCTATAAGGACAGTTTTGAACTATTTTGAGCAGTTTATGAAGACATGGGATAGAGAAAACTACTATACTCAAAGGCGCGAATTTTTGAATTCGACAAAATCTTCAGCTACACGTCGCATTAAATGTGGAAAACTCAACGACGTATTACTAGGAGCCACGTTGACTCTCCCATGCGCCTTTGAATAGCTTGCTAGAAGATGTGAATTGCCGCCTACGTCAGCATCTATCTCAGTCGTCCAATGCAAAAAGGAGTTTTAATCTCAGCCTATGATTTTGTTTGAAGATTGTTTAGCAAAATCTCTTAAACCCTTTTTGTCATCGTCTTCGACATTCTCACTTGAACATCCCACTCTCTGCAAATCAATCTTCAGAAATCTTAAGATCTTTACTCCAAGTCCTCTAAATCATCCACACCACATCGTTCAAACATGTCGAAAGAGAAGACTCAAATTGCAGGCACCAACACCTCTGATAACCCTGAGCCGTTCATAGTCACTGAAGAGACCTCACAAGATAATTTATTTCAAATCGTTGACGCTTATGGCCTCACCAAAAAAACATCTCCAGGCATCGCAAGTCATAAAAGAGAAAATCTTGAATTGGAGGAATTTCGCCTCAATCTTGTTAAACGAGGCGATTGCTATAGAACTCGCCAAGAAGCTCACAAAGGAGAACCTGACGCAGTTTTTGACCGCTTCTCCCCAGAGATTCAATCCACATTGCGTAGTCGAGTTCTACCTAAGACAAGGGTCCACATCGCCAGCTATCTCCAAGACAACCGGTTCTTCAAGACAAAAGTTGCAACGAAGGATATATAGGTTGATCCTGATCTTGTAGCCAAACATCTTCATCTACCTAAGACAGGGGTCCACATCGCCAGCTATCTCCATGGTAAAAAGGAGGAAAAGAAAAATCATTGGATGAAGTGGAAGAAACCAGAGATTAAAGAAAAGTTCAGAGCTGCCACCAAGGTATCTGAACTAAACCCACTCTATAAGTCACTAAGTGAGATCACACTAAGAATGATATATTGTGGCATTGGATCCTCGTCTGAGTTAAGCAATCCCAAATACTCCTTGATGATGGTCCTTGATAACTGCCCTGGAGGAAACTGGGCAGAATACATTTTTGGACGATTGCTAGAAAATGCAAAGAAAAACAACGGCATCATAATAGATGACAAGTTTGCTTCGACTGTCAGTTTTAGTTTGAAGGTTAGCAACCTCCTTGAAAGTATTCTAGGTCTTCGTAATGAAGGGGAAGACCTTATATCGTCTGATTTCATTCCACCAAAAGATCCAGTCTACCGATCGATTCAAAGAAATGAAAGAGACGATGGGGGAATGATGATGATAATGATGAAGGGCATGACAGTTTTGACGACAAGGAGGTAGATGCTGCGACGATTGAGAGTCTCACTGCCATTACACCAGTTTGAACTGTCGAGGGTTCCGACAAACCTAAGAAAACTAGAATCTCAGCATAACAGCATGATAAGAGGAGAAAAAGAAATAAGAGGAAACAAGTAGATGCAAACCTGAGAGAAGGTTCACAGCGAACTGTGAAAGGTAAACAAACAAACATGGAAGGACCTCAAAGTAAGAAGAGGAAAGTAGAGAGATCTATAAGGTCAGTTGCAAAGAAACTGCAATTCGATTTTACAATTGAAGGAGCTTGTCAATCCTTCAGACCACAGTAGACAGTTCTAAACCCAGAATTTGTATCTACTAATGATGTCGAACATCGTCAGCTTGAGGCTCTTGGAATCTACACAACTAATGAGCAAGTAAATCTTGAAGAGATGATAAGAACCTCTTCATCTAATTCTGAAACAATGGCATCTTAAAAACCAGAACAACAAGAGGATGGTAGGACCGTCTCCGAAGATTCCGATGAGCAAGAAGAGTCAACTAAGGATGCAGAACAAGATAGCATCCCCTTCTTGAATTTAGTGGGAACTGATCAAAGTGACCTTTCGAAGGAGACTGCTACAAACAAAGATAAATAGAATCGGGAGACCATTCGAAGAAAAATCATTGAATATCACACTGCACTTGAGCAACTGAATGTACAATGACAAAACTGAATGAAAAAGAGCTAATGTTCAGGACACGTCTCTGTAGGGTTTTTCCGTCAACCGAATCACCAAAACCAAACTGAACCGGATCGATCTATGGATATTGCACATAATTAAAATTCTCAAAACCCTAGCATGCTCCTATGAATTTAATACGAGGAATTGTGGATTTAGGGTTTACCGTAACTCCATCGAGTCTGAACCGATCTTTCGCGTTTGAATTCCAAATCCCAATTCAACCACGCGATCCGATTTAATCTGCGAAAATAGAAATTAGAGATCTAATTTCTAGATTAAAATCAAAAAAGAAAGAGAGAAGAGAAGAGAAGAGAAATCTGTTCTCCAGATCAGATCTTCAGGGCTGTGTCCCAATGCTGATCAGATCTACTACTGGTGAGGACTCTGTAGATCTGTATTCTGAGCAGGACCAGAATTGAAATTCTCCTCCTTTCACTCAAAAATCGGCGCCTCCTCTCTCTCTCTCTAGGTTTAGTGTGTTTCAACTGTCTTATGATTTATGAGAGAGAGCTGTCTATATATAGACCTAGGGTTGGAAACCCTAATGGGCCATTTTGGGCTCAATTCAGCATATTTAATTGGGCCAGTCCTGGGACCTAATGCAAATAATAAAGTGGGCCTATAAATTAATTAATTCTCATGTCCACAACCCAGGACACAATTAATTAATTAATAATAATTCTTTTTCACCACAAAATTAATACTGACCTACCCCTTTATTACCACGTTATGAGAACGGGCTGCATTAATTGTGAATCCCCATATTTAAGGTTACCGGACATCCATTAATTAATCGGAGCTTCTGACAAGCTCTAAATACAATTAATTAATATCTTATAATTCATGAGTAGTACCACTCAAACCTTATCACTCGTGCCTGAACTTAATCAGCCTGCAGGACTTTGGCACGATGAATGTTATTGAGCTCCTCAGGGAATGTCCCCATCTTATTACTCGGATATGGATACCTAAACCCAGTCTCAGGCGGTACTACACGAACTGCTGTTACACAAGATGCGGATATATGAGCACGTTACTTAGGCTCTCCACCATGGCAAGTGAAAGCAACAGTCAACCTGTGCAAACCCCAGAACCTTCGTTAGGGTTTGGACTCAATCAATATAACGAGATCTTTTATTCGCTGATGTCAGACATACGAATATATCTCACTGCGGTCCATCAATACGCCACCTCTGCGTACCAGCATGTCAAGTAACCAAGACAGACTACTTTTTTCGACAATGCCGCAGCCATCCGGACAGACGTATCCTCATACGCTGTCTCGGCTGTGATCAGGTTTATGTCTCACTAAGTCAAGTGATCATACTGTCTTTTGCGATCTACAACACGCCGTATGATCGTCCCTATCGGTGCGACAAGAGGATACCATTGTTCATGCATGTAAGATTGTTAACAGATAGGAGAAATAAATTGTTGTATACTCATTGTAATAAATGCTTTCAGTATACAAAATCCATCAATCTCCCACTTATACGCAAAACATAACTAAGCTATTACAGAGTATACAGTCCGTCTATCTAGTCTGCTGTCACTTTAACCACTATCAGTGGTCGGCATCCACCTTAGACCCAGCTCACGAATATGTCTTTCGTAAACTTTCTACGGCAAGCTCTTTGTAAACGGATCAACTAGATTGTCAGCAGTGTCAATCTTCTTAATCAGCACATCGCCCCTCGATACGATTTCTCGTATGATATGGTACTTTCTCTCTATGTGTTTGCTTGCGCTGTGAGACCGCGGTTCCTTTGAGTTTGCCACTGCACCAGAGTTATCACAATAAATTGTGATGCTCCTCGGCAAACTCGGGATCACGCCCAACTCTAAAAGGTAGTTCCGGAGCCACACCCCCTCTTTCGAGGCGTCGGAGGCGGGGACATTTTCCGCCTCCATGGTGGAGTCAGCAATGCATTTCTGCTTTGAGCTCCTCCAAGATACAGCTCCACCTCCCAGGGTAAACACATATCCTGAGGTTGATTTCTTCTCATGCTGGTCCCCTTGGAAATCCGAGTCTGTATAACCCACAGGGCACAAATCCTCACTTTGATAAACTAGGCAGAAATTCCTAGTTCTCTTCAAATACTTGAGGATATGCTTTACAGCAGTCCAGTGCACCTGTCCAGGGTTAGACTGATATGTTGCTACCATGCGAACGGCATAACAGATATCTGGCCTGGTACACAGCATCGCATACATGAGACTACCCACCGCCAAAGCGTATAGTACAAGACTCATCTCTTCTTTCTGTCGCTGTGTCTGAGGACACTGCCCACCAGAAAGACGAACGCCATGTCTGAAAGGCAGCAAGCCTTTCTTGGCGAGTTGCATGCTGAACCGGGCTATCACAGTATCCACATAGGATGCCTGGGATAAGCTCAACATTCTTCTCTTAAGATCTCGTAAGACCTTAATCCCAAGAATGTAGCCAGCTTCTCCCAGATCCTTCATTTGGAATTGTTCGGATAACCAAACCTTGATTTCGGACATCACTCCCTCGTTGTTTCCAAATAGGAGTATGTCATCAACGTATAGTTCAAGGAAGACCACGTTCCCACTGACACAAAGTCGATAAACACAACTTTTGTTTTCCAACTGTGCAAATCCATAGGATTTAATCACATCGTTGAAACGTAAGTTCCACGACCTTGAAGCTTGCTTAAGTCCATACAAGGACTTCCAAAGCTTCCAGACAAGATGTTCTTTGCCTTTGCTTATGTAACCCTCGGGTTGCTGCATGTAGATGTCCCTACCTTCTTCAAGGTAACCATTTAGAAAAGCGGTTTTGACATCCATCTGCCAGATCTCGAAGTCCATATGCGCAGCTATGGCAAGGAGTATCCGGATGGATTTGAGCATGGCTACGGGTGAAAAGGTTTCGTCATAGTCAATGCCCTCTTTCTGACTATAACCCTTTGCCACCAGTCTGGCTTTAAAAGTCGTGATCTTTCCATCTGCCCCTTTCTTTCTTTTGTATACCCATTTGCACCCTATGGCCCTAAAGCCATCCGGCAAATCAGTCTTCTGGTATACATCCATAGCAGTTATGGATTCAATTTCAGAATCTATGGCGACACGCCATTTGGCAACATCCTTATCTTGCACTGCCTCTTCGTAAGTCAGTGGGTCTGAGTCCTCATGTCCGTCTTCTGGGCTCAAGTCCGAAGACTCACCCACGAACATGTACCTTTCCGGCTGGAAAATAACTCTCCCACTACGACGAGGAATCAGTGCCGTGTCAGTAGTAGGTGCAGTGACTTGTGGTCCTGCACCTTGCACTGAAGAACGTGTATGTGGTGCTGTACCTCTCACAGGTGCACCCACATCTGCACATTCCCTTTCCCTTGGAATTGCATTCTCATTCTCAATTTCTTGAAGAACGATATCACTCCTTGACCTATGATTACTCACATACTCGTCCTCCAAGAATCTAGCGTTGGTGCTAACAACGACTCTTAGACTCTCAGGACAGTAAAAGTAACCACCTTTTGTTTGCATGGGATACCCTATGAACAACATTACTTTTGACCTGCTTTCTAACTTATCAGGTTCCTTCGACAGTAAGTATGCCGGACAGCCCCATACTCTAAACTTGCACAAACTAGGTTTGCGACCAAGGAAGAGCTCAGAATGTGTCTTAGGAACTGATTTAGAAGGCACCACATTAAGCACGTAAGCTGCTGTTTCCAATGCGTAGCCCCAAAACGAAATTTGTAAGTTTGCATAACTCATCATTGATCTTACCATCTCTAGAAGAGTCCTATTTCTTCTTTCAGCTACACCGTTTTGCTGGGGAGTACCCGGTGCAGTCCACTGGGATGTAATCCCATTTTCTGACAAATATTGCAGGAACTCGTTACCAATGTATTCGCCACCGCGGTAAGATCGCAGTGACTTGATAGTTTTCCCGACCTTCTTTTCTACCTCAGCCTTGAACTCTTTGAATTTTTCAAAGCATTCAGACATGTAGCGAAGCAGGTAAACGTATTCGTACCTCGAGTAGTCGTCAATGAAAGTGACGAAGTACTCGTACCCTCCACGAGCCTGCGTGGACATCGGTCCACATAAGTCAGAATGGATCAATTCCAACACGTCCTCTGCTCGAGACTGACTAGCCTTGAAAGACCTAGTTGACATCTTGCCCTCGATGCAGGATTCGCAGACTTGATAAGGTACAGCCCGGACTAGGTCCAATGTACCATCATCTACAAGTCTCTGAATCCGCTTCAAGCTGATGTGACCCAGTCTCAAGTGCCAGAGATATGCAAGATCCTCATCAGAAGAAGTAAGTTTTCTCTTCCTAGGATTATAAATTACGGATGAATTACATGCAATACTTGAGGACAGATTTGATCAAAACAACATAGAGATTGTAAATCAACATACCATAATGGACAACATTGTTATTACCAATGATAAAATCATAAATAACAAATATCCATAAAAGTTGATGAAATTTGTCCTGCCGATAAACCACGGCCCACAAATAAATTCTCAAATGTACTTTAATTTATCAAAACATAAGGAAAAGAAAACTCCATGAAGCTCCGTAATAAAACGTTGCCTTCATCCAGTTTGGTATCTTCTTGCCATCGTTCACCAGCCTTGTCGACACGGTCCCTTGCAAAGTACAACAACATGATCAATAAGTCAGTGCTTACAGCTCTCGAAGAGCAACAACTAACTCTAATCATGCTTACAGTTATACATGCAAAATTGCATACCTTGTCTAGCTTTGTTGGCCTGACAATCTTTCCTTTAGTGTCCTTTCTTACCACACCTGAAGCACCTGTCCCTTTCAGTCACGACCTTAGGCTTTTTCCCAGCCCCACCATCCTTCACGGGTGTCTTCTTGGCCCACTTCTTAATCCCTTTCTTCCGCTTCATACTTTTTGGTACAACAGAGAGATTACCAGAAGTGGCCAAGGCAACCTTCTGAGGGTTCATGACCGATTCAGCTGCCATCAAGTCATTGAGTAACTCGTTAAGAGTATACTCTTTCTTGTTCATGACAACATTCAGTCTAAAACTCTCAAAGGACTTGGGTAGAGAGTTCAGTATGATATTGACCTTTGCCTCAGCGTCGATACCTCCACCATGCACTGTCAGTTCATCCATGAGGTGAGTCATAGTAACTACGTGCTCTCTCACTGAGGTAATAGTCTACTTCCTCTTGCGAGGATTCAGTAGTGGGCACTTATAGGACAAAGTATTTGTAGAACGAACATATGTTCTTCTACAATCAGGAGGTATTCGAGATTGCATTTCCATTCCAGGAAGTTTGGACCACTTAGAGAATTTTGTGCGAGAATATTGATAACACTAGACATAGACATATCCAAAACAATAAGAATCTTAAATAAGAACATACATGTTGAACTTCGAAAACAAATGCATTGAAAACCTTTTAATAAATCAAATACAAATGTTTTCCACTAATTGCCCAAGAGTTCCCTCCGCAAGCTACACTCGTAGACGTTTACGATGTCACCCTCAACCAGAACTGCGTGTTTTAAGCCCCAATCCATTTAATTTCACTACCATTTCAAGATGCTTTTGACACTAGAAATTAATAATTAGTGAAAACCTTAGACCAAGCCATCTCTCAAGAACAGGGATGCAATTCTTGCATTATATTCTAAGATGCTTCTAAGCAATTAACCACAAATTTAACTCGGGCCAAAAGAGACAGTTTAGCATGGCACGTAACCATACCGCAAAGCTCTTAAAGCTTTTGTTATCTATAATTTAAATCAATCCTAGAATACTTGTGAAAGAGGTCTACGCAAGCTACACTCATAGACGTTTACGCAAAGCCCTCCCACTATTCACATGATTTAAATTGTTTGTCTAAAAATCCCAACAACCGTACCCATGCACCTCCAGGAACTAGCAAGCTACACTCGTAGACGTTTACTAGAACGAGAGATACACTTACAGCCTAGGACCGCTTTGTGGAGGTCTATTGATTTTAATTAAAAAATCTGCTTAGTATTTTTCTTTTAAAAGGTTTTTTTTTATGCGCAAACATAATTTCCTTGTTATTATATTTTCCAAATTTTTGCATGTATTTAAACAAGCCCAAAAATTCCCAAAATATAATCCAACAAAAGAAATTAATCACATAATCATGCTTGAAAAACTGTAAATAATAAAAGCGATAAATCATGCTTTTCCTATTATCTACACATGCTTAAATTGCACACATAAATAAATCACATATCATACGAGGACAATTAAGGCAAACAAAAATTCCTCGTGGCCCCAAAAATAGAAAATAAATATCGATCTATTACAAATTTGAATTTTGAATTAATTTGGATAAATCCAAATCTTTTCAAATCTTCCAAATCTTCAAGGGCCTTCAAATCTGGATACACCAAATCTTTTGGATTTTTAGGCCTTTGTGATCTGATGATTTGCCCTAACCCTAATGCAAACCCTAGGGTTTACACAGGATTGCACAAACCACCAAACACAAGCCACCACGACAGGACAGCAGCAGCCGACGACAGCCGAAGCCGCCGCCGACTGCCGCTGCCGCCAGGCCGGCCACCGCCCAGCGCCACGCGCTCGTGCGCGCGCGCCTCGCGCCACTCGCCGCACCGTGCCTCGCCCGCGTGCGCTCCCTATGCCGCGCCCGCGCGCCTTCCTCGCGCGCACGCAGGCCCCGCACCGTGGGTGCTGCCGGTGCACGCCGTGCGCGCCCCGCACGCCCTCAGCTGCGTGCCTGCCGCGCTGCATGCCGTCGTCCGCCGTCATCTCTGTCGGCCCTTCGTCGGCTCCGTCTTCGTTCTTCGTCCTCGACCCGTCCAATTACATAAATTTGAAAATTACAGAACAACTATTCTATTACAATTTTCAAATCTACACTAATCATGGATTTTCTCGTGATTTTACAAAAACAATTCAGACCTACACAAATAAACCACCGCGGGCTGAATCAACGGGTTGCCACGAGGAACAAAAACCAAACATCCACAAAACTATAAATTCATACATGCATATCAAATTTTATTATGAACAATAGAGCCATAAATTAGAAACCTGGCTCTGATACCAATTGTAGGGTTTTTCCGTGAACCGAATCACCAAAACCAAACTGAACCGGATCGATCTATGGATATTGCACATAATTAAAATTCTCAAAACCCTAGCATGCTCCTATGAATTTAATACGAGGAATTGTGGATTTAGGGTTTTCCGTAACTCCGTCGAGTCTGAACCGATCTTTCGTGTTTGAATTCCAAATCCCAATTCAACCATGCGATCCGATTTAATCTGCGGAAACAGAAATTAGAGATCTAATTTCTAGATTAAAATCGAAAAAGAAAGAGAGAAGAGAAGAGAAATCTGTTCTCCGGATCAGATCTTCAGGGCTGTGTCCCAATGCTGATCAGATCTACTACTGGTGAGGACTCCGTAGATCTGTATTCTGAGCAGGACCAGTATCGAAATTCTCCTCCTTTCGCTCAAAAATCGGCGCCTCCTCTCTCTCTCTCTAGGTTTAGTGTGTTTCAACTGTCTTATGATTTATGAGAGAGAGCTATCTATTTATAGACCTAGGGTTAGAAACCCTAATGGGCCATTTTGGGCTCAATTCAGCATATTTAATTGGGCCAGTCCTGGGACCTAATACAAATAATAAAGTGGGCCTATAAATTAATTAATTCCCATGTCCACAACCCAGGACACAATTAATTAATTAACATTAATTCTTTTTCACCACAGAATTAATACTGACCTACCCCTTTATTACCACGTTATGAGAACGGGCTGCATTAATTGAGAATCCCCATATTTAAGGTTACCGGACATCCATTAATTAATCGGAGCCTCTGACAAGCTCTAACAACAATTAATTAATTTCTTATAATTCCTGAGTAGTACCACTGAAACTTATCACTCGTGCCTGAACTTAATCAGCCTGCAGGACTTTGGCACGATGAATGTTATTGAGCTCCTCAGGGAATGTCCCCATCCTATTACTCAGATATGGATACCTAAACCCAGTCTCAGGCGGTACTACACGAACTGCTTTTACACAAGATGCGGATATACGAGCACGTTACTTAGGCTCTCCACCATGGCAAGTCAAAGCAACAGTCAACCCGTGCAAACCCCTGAACCTTCGTTAGGGTTTGGACTCAATCAATATAACAAGATCTTTTATTCGCTGATATCAGACAGACGAATATATCTCACTGCGGTCCATCAATACGCCACCTCTGTGTACCAGCATGTCAAGTAACCAAGACATACTACTTATTCTGACAATGTCGCAGCCATCCGGACATACGTATCCTCATACGCTGTCTCGGCTGTGATCAAGTTTATGTCTCACTAGGTCAAGTGATCATACTGTCTTCTGCGATCTACAACACGCCTTATGATCGTCCCTATCGGTGAGACAAGAGGATACCATTGTTCATACATGTAAGATTGTTAACAGATAGGAGAAATAAACCATTGTATACTCATTGTAATAAATGCTTTCAGTATACAAAACCCATCAGTCTCCCCCAGCTTGAAAAAGAAGAAGAAGTGGAGCTACAAAAATAAAGGCGAAAAGAAGATGAAGAAGCCTTGGCTCAAGCAATCCCACTATCTCAAGAGATGACACTTGTAGAAACTGCCGAGAAAGCTTTCGAGCTCGTTCGTAAACGACAATTGAAATTACTTTTCCAATGACAGTTTCAACATTTATTCCGAGTCAAATCTGTTCAAGAATACTTTGCCAAGAAAGCACAGCAAATTCGAAAAGAAGAAGAAGAGATCCAAAAGCTAGAACGCAAAGCGGAGGAAAGACGACTTCAGGCAGAAGTAGAAAAGGCAAAACAAGAGGCCGAAGCCATTGAGAAGGCAAGGCATGAGGCCGAAGAGACAGAACAAAAGAGACAATAAGAAGAGGCAGTTGTTAAGCTGAAAAGAAAGCAAGGAGAAGAAGCAGCAGTTGAATTGAAATGTAAAGAAGAAGAAGCAGCAACGGCTGAATGCAAAAGAAGAGAAGAAGAGACTGCTGCCGAGAAGGGAAGAAATGAGGCAACAGCAGCAAAGCAAAAAGAGGAAGAGGAAGCAACCAGCGGAGCATATCATCAATTGGAGTTGTATAATGCTACATCTTAGAGCCAAACCAGCAAAGACTCGAGAGCACTTGTCGCCTCTGAAAGACCATTGTCTCCTAACCCCATCTTTGCGGCTGCACCTCATCTAACCCCTGATGTTATGAGACCGGAGATGAATCAGTAGATCATGTCGATTTTTGATTTTGTCGAAAAGGGGGAAGAGAGGAGAAATGAACAAGTGAAGTTGCAGTTGCAGTTGATGGAGAGGCAGAATGAGCAGATCAGATTGCAAATGGAGCAAATGCAGCAAGCCAGAGACCAGGAAGCTGGACCCTCGACCTACCATGCAAGTTGGACCCTCAACCTCTGCTGCTACTTCAAAGCCAAAAGATGCAGACTCTTCAAACGAAGATAAGAACAAAGACAAGGACAAATCTCAGGCATAACAGGGTAACTTCTGAACTGTCTTGTATCTTCTTTTACCACAACTTTTAACTTTTCATGTACTTGTAACGATCACATATAATGAAAGGTCTAAAACTGTTGGTTTGAAGACAACTACTCATTGTCTCTTACCTTTATATTTAGCTGAATTCACATATTCCATTGTGGTGAGCATTGCTATCTCTCAAAACTGATTAATGTTAATCTAGAAATATCTCTCCCATTCAGGGGGAAGATCAGTTAGAGTAGGTCGAGTATGGAAGAAGCACAGTTCTGAGTAGTGTTAGATTTTCAAACTTTGTAAACTCAGAGCAACTGCATCTTCTTTCTGACTTAGAAGGTATGGTTTTGACAACATCAAAAAGGGGGAAATCGTTAGGTATGCATAATTGTTACTCCCTCTGTCCCAAATTAATAGTCCCATTTTGAAATGGCACAATAACCAATGTTTGTGAGTGTAGTGGAATTAATATTTTATTGTTGAGTGTGAAAAAAGTTCGCCATTTTAGGAAATGAGACTAATAAATGGGACAAACCAAAAAGGAAAGTGGGACTAATAAATTGGGACGGAGGGAGTATGTATGATGTAGAAATCCCTCCTTCAATTTGATGTTTTGATGTGTCAAAACTGTATACCAAAGTCTAGGCCTTAGAGTTATTACCTCATGTAATCCTTGTATAGGACGATCGAGTTGTAATAGTCTAGGAGAGGAAGCCGACCAGACGAGAAAATTGTCAAGAATAATGAATGAGGAAAACTATGCAGAGTAACGAACGCGAAAAACTGTGCAGATAGTTTTTCAACTGTCAAGGATCGTATGGGAAAGAAAATTGTGGAAACAATTTTCTTAAAGAAACTATCGAGAGGCGCTCACAGTTTCAGACCAGGACAGTTTCACGTCAAAGAAACACGTGAAAAGCAAGATGCCAATCAGTCATAAAAGAACATTAAAGAGTCAATGATAAGAGACGAAGATACACTCAATTATGACTGAAGTACAATGTTGTTTGGCGTCTGACACAACAAGTAAGAGCTGCCCCAGCAAAAAAGCATGGAAGTGATTCAGAAAAGGCAGAGGAGCAGGTCTACTTTACAGAAAAGGATGGACATTAATTGGACATCTTTCAAAATGTCTCTATCTGTCTATTTTCAAATCTCCAACTATAAATAGCAGGGGGATTAGAGATAAACAAATTTGATCGAACATTTAAAAACTTTGTCGTCACTCTGCCGAACTAAAAACTCAAAGCATTAAAAGCTATCTAGCAAGAATACATTAACTATGTGGTTCATTTATTCAACACGATGCATTATTGCTTAAGGAATCTCTGGATTCACCGTGTGACCTTGTGTACACGAGGATTAAGTCTTTTGACTTAATCTACTTTTATGGTGTTCTTACTTTTCAAGTAAGAACACAGCAGCCTGACTCTCTAAGGAGAAGAAGGTTCTCACGGGAAACTACCAACCAGCATACGTTCTGGGAAGAACTCAACCATCCACCCACCGGAGAAGGAGATTGGAGGTTTGTCCTCAATCCATTACCAATGACTGCCAATTCTGAGAATACTTCAAGGTGCCACTTGGCTTCGAGGAATTGAAGAAGGCGTGAAGAACAACTACTTGGGCGAGTGATCCATTTTGCTGTTCACGGTGGTTTCTACAGCATTTGGCTACAGATTGTGAGGATTGTATCTTCATTACTTAGTGAATTACCAGATTAATTTCTGAAGAGTGGACGTAGGACTTAAGGCTCCGAACCACTATAAATATTCTGCCTTATTTACAGATTATTTACTTTACGCATCATATAGTTTTCAATTGTGTTTTGAAACCTTTAACACTTCTCTGAAGTTGTTGAAGTGTATAATTGTTAACTACCTATAACTGTAAATTGGTTACCTAAACTGCTGGCTAACACAAATTGTCATTTTTAAAACTATTTTTTAAAACTGAGTCATAAGTTGGAAACTGAACTGCCACGTTTAAGAGTGCAAATAACTGTTATTATACTCCCGCTGTACATTATACGTACTCTGATCTGGGAACAACAGAATCAATGTTGGAGATGTCAAGTTGTGTTCTTACTTGAAAAGTAAGAACACCAAAAAATAATTCGAGTTGGAAAGCTATGAGTCTCGTGTCCAAAATGGCACACAATTAACTTAGAAAAATGCCTCGAAGGTTGAAAGTCTTGAGTTTGCAATTTTGTAAAGTTGCTTTGGTTTATTTTTCACTTTGGTTCTTGTAACCTCTCTTTTGTTGGCATTTCATGGCAGCCCCATTGAGGCATGCACCGAAGCTCTTGCACATGCATGCCTCCCTCTGCCTATTCGTAAATGGTGTAATCTGCATTTTCATCATGTACAATGAAATAAATTTGTTTAGATTTATCTTATTTATCTTCTCATCATACAATTTGATAGATATGATAATGAATTTCGCTGCTAACTGTTGTAATTCGCAGAGCGAATGGTGAATCGGCATAACTTTTGAGAGGTATGTTTCACGGGGGTGCATGATAGAGGTGGCCAATTTGAACCGGAACTGCCCGAACTGGCCCTGAACCGGCCCGGCGGTTCATGGTTCTGAATTGGAACCATCCCAAACAGTTCAGAACCGGAACCAGAACCTTGGTTGGATGGGCCTGTTCAGGTTCCACCCCCTAACCGGAACCAGAGGTTCAGAACCTTTGAAAATTAAATAAAAAAAATAAAAAATGGTTCTGAACCGTTGAACCGGCTGGATAAAATTTTTTAAAATTTAAAAATCAATGAATCAGAGAGCGCCACATGACGTCGGCTAAAAAAATTAAATAAAAAAAATATTTTTGAACCGTCGGTTCTGAACCAGAACCGGAACCTTGCTTTTGGCGGGCCAGTTTCAGTTCCATTTTTTGGAACCGCCGAACCGATGGTTCCAAACCTGAACCGGCCCTTGGCCAGCTCTAGTGCATGGGTTCTTGGGACTAAAGCCCATAACCATTGCATCTGCTCCACAAGTGCTCGAAAGTATGTATTCTATTTACCAATTCATCGTTCCTTGTTCGATTACGTGATTATTTTGTGAGTTATCTTTTGGAGTATTAGAGGCTTGCTCGTTCTCCTCTGGATTTTCCTAGTCACTTGTAGGTTTCTGGCCTTGCGAATAGATTCCGGAGCTGGACTCTCTATGCCCCTCATTATTTTGTACAATGCGTGTTGTTGCCGAAGATTCTTCGCCTCAAGAGTGGCTCTTCAATTTTCCTCCTATAAGTTATGAAATAATTCTTCTCTCCTTTTGAGCTCAACTTCGAACTTATCCTGGCATCGAAACACTCTAGCTTCGGGCTAATTGTTCGATTGTTTGTTGCAGCGTTCGTAGGTGCTCTGAATCTTTCATTGAGGAAAAGTCCTCCTACTAGCGCCAAATTATTTATGCTGAAATTTAAGTCACTACAAAAAAATTATTTGTAGTGACAATAATCTAAGTGACATTTTAGTTTTTGTGGCTAAAATACATTTATAGTAACAATTATGCATTTTGTCACAAAAAATACAATTTATGACAATTTTATTAGTTGCGGGTATTTATTATCACTAAAGTTAGTGACAATAATATTTTTATCACAAAACATATATGTACAACAACAATAAATTATTTCATCACAAAACATATAATTTGTGACAATTTTATTAGCTGCGAGTATTTATTGTCACTAAAGTTAGTAACAATAATATTTTTATTACTCAACATATATCTACAGCAACAATAAGTTTTCTTGTCACAAAAAATATAATTTGTGACAATTTCATAAGTTGTCAATATTTATTGTCACTAATGTTAGTGACAATAACTTTTTTGTAACTAAAAACATTATTTTAGCTACAACAAATTTTCTCATTACAATTTGTTTTTAATTTGTGACAAGTTCATATGTTGTTAGTATTTACCGTCACTAAAGTCAGTGAGAATATTTTTTTTGTAACTAAAAAGATTTTATGGCGACAATAACACAATTTATCACAACAAATTATAAATTGAGACGGTTTAATATATTATCACTGAATTCGACAACAAAAATATTTGTTATGATGTTTTAGTGAAATTTCAAAATCTAGTAAACCCCACTAATTTATTATTGATGACTTTTACAAGCCATCAATTTAATTTTGATAACGTAATATCTCAAACTCTTAAAATTTCATAAAATTCTATTTTATACTGAAAAATTTATGAAGTTATATAAATAACAATTAAATATTGACTTTATATATTTCAGTAATTAAATAATATAATTATATGTATTTAAGTAATAAAGATTAATAAAATTTAAAATTTAATCACATTTAAATTATAATTGAAGATTATATTACTATTTAAAATTGTAATGTGTTAATTACGTAATCAAAATTCTAAATAAAGCATAAATTTTAAATTGTTTAATTAAATTACAATTTTCAATTAGATATTATGTAAAATATATTTTTAATATAATTAAAATCTTGCGTAATAAGTTTTTAATTAAAATTTATTATTTATTCAAATTTAATTCTTACTAATCTTATAAATTAAATAACTACTACCACTTCGACAAATTCTAAATAAAGTAAAAGTAAATATTGTGTAGTAATTTTTTTTTGTATAAAATTTCATTCTACCAATATTTATATTTCACTTTTATTTTTTAGTATTCTATGGTGTAGTAGTAGTTTTTTAATTTATGATATTGTCAAATTTTTAATTTATAAACCGTGAAATAGGATTCCACAAATTTATAAAGTTTAGATAGATAGTCATCATTACATTATATATATTAATTATCCAAAGTATCAACAATCAATTACTTAGTGCAGTGGATGGACACAAAGGATTGAACTAGGAGGTAAAAGTTCAATCACAATAAACTCTCAACCACACACAAGAATAAAATATCAATCCAAGTTCTTCTCGATTCGCCTACTAGAATACCGAGCTACTCAAGTGAA
>JAPKLW010001022.1:0-14857 GCA_026898455.1 Plectranthus barbatus | reverse complement strand
AATTCTCAAGCTAGGAAGATAGGATGTTGAGATGAGTAGAGATGCAATCAAATTTGATTAATCATTGTTGCAAACATTATTTAATTCCTAGGAGATTGAGAAATCGACCCTACACTCGATAACCCCTTGTCACGGTGAGCTACCGGTTGATGATCTAGAACTAGCAAACAGTCACGTTATTTAGCCCTAGACCACTCCAAATAGTTCGTCAATTATTGCCCTACGACCTAGCACCGCACATGGATTGGAACTAAAATCGTATGAATTAACACTATTCACGACGATTCTGCCTGCATGTTGGCTGCAGCGTTCACGTCAACTACCTCCTAAGTTGGCTATTACCTACACCTAAGAGGTAAGGAACAAGCTCTAGTGCAATCCAAGCTCTCAAAGGAAAGTAAACAAACAATTCTCATACCAAATTCTCATGCATCCTTCCTCAAATCAACATCCAAAATGGTTTAGAACTTCATACCTTTCAATTGTGCAAATACAATTTGGAATTCAATGAACTTCATTACAATTTGAAAGTAGAAATAAGATTCTTCCCCAATTTGGATTTGGTTGACTTGATCCACCGCCTTTAATCTTCAATCTCTTCCAAGTATTGATGAATTAATCTCCTAGATGCTCTAGGACTAAGATGAATTGGAATGGAAAAATGGAATCTAGGGAAAAATCTAACTATCTTACGTGAATATTGACAAAAGTGACAAAAAGCTCCTCAAATAACTGCTCTTTCCCCTTTTATAGGCAAGCAATCAGGCCCTCGGATCGCCCGATCGAAGTTTGGCTCGCCCGGGCCATCAATAACTGCCAAAAACAACCAAAAACCGACTTGGCTCGGCCGAGCAAGGCATGGCTCGACCGAGCCAAGTCTCTGTCCGCACTCGCTCGACCGGTCCTGCACTTGCTCGACCGGTCGAGCTCTCTGAACCAAATCCTGCAGCTTCACTCGGCCGGTCCTGCCCGACCGAGCCCTCTGAAGCCCCGCTCGGCCGGTCCTGCACCCGCTCGGCCGATCGAGCTCTCCAAACTCCAAAACCTTGCAATTTTCCTCCAAAACTCCACCAAATATGCTTGTTTATGCCAAAAACCTATCCTACACAAGTCAAACAGACAAAACACGAAAACACAACCAAAATACGACAAAAACATATGATACGGAGTAAAATAGCCACAAACAAGCATGTTCACATATCAAAATACGGGTCATTTTACGCACGTATCACGGCTCGTGGCAGCAGGCTAGTTGCGGTTGGTCGATGGCTTAAGGTCGTGGCTTGGTGGTGGCTGACTAGGTGTGGTTCGTGCATTGCGGTTGGTAGATGGCTTAGTGCATCAGTCGCAGCTCGATGGTGGCTAGGCTGACGGTTAGGTTCGGACTGTGCGGTGTAGATGGGTTCAAATGACTTGGTCAACTGGCTAGGTGTTTTAGTGACGATAAATTATGCTTGCTAAATTTAAAGTTTTTGTGATAATTAGTGTTGTGGCTAAAACGTGTTTATTTAGTGACAGCACATATGTGTGACTATAATATGATATTTTAGTGACGATAAATTATGTTACTAAATAATAAATTTTTTGTGAGAATTAGTTTAGTGGCTAAAACATGTTTATTTAGTGACAACACATATGTGTGACTATATCATGATAATATAGCGACGATTATAGTTTGTAACTAATTAATAGTGAATTAGTGATGAAACTTAGTGTCACAATAAAATAGAGCAATAGTGGCAACTATCGTAGTTCGTAGCTAAACCTTTTAGCCACTATTCAGTAGCCACAACATTGTGACGACACACAATATTGTCACTAAGATGCTATAGTGACAAAATTCATATTTATGGTGACAACTTCTATCGCCATTATAGACCATTTTTTTGTAGTGAGTGTTGCTAATTTACGAGAATACTCTACTAGAAAAAATGTGAAATAACTTTTTATAGACTAGAATTGAATGCAAAAAGATTATTTATTGCTTTACTAACTTTTGTTCCCTGTAAGAAAATTAATGTGAATTTAACAACCATAAATGCTTTCTATTTACAAACAATCAAATGCTCAAAGGACAACTTTTTTCAGCTGATACACTGTTAAGACCCGACGCCGGAGCAAGGAGTGATCGCCGGTGCATGAGAAGCAGGGACAATGAGCGGCTCCTGTAAGACTTCCGATAGGTGTGCGAAGGGTGACATGAATGAATGGAGCCACACCGGAATGAGAGAGATTCTTGCTATGCAAGAATGAAAGTGCTTAAAGGATTTGATTATGCTACTCATATCAACATGGTGCATCATCTTTTCCGGCATCCATTCTAGGAAAACTCCAATGTTAAGCATGCTTGACTTGAGTAGAACTAAGATGGGTGACCCCTGGGAAGTTTCTCAGGGTGCATGTGAGTGAGGACAAAGCATGTTGGGAAGGACTTGTGTTGGTTTCTGGGGTCAGCCGTCAGTCTGGATGCCGGACCACGCCATTGGTGGGTAACATGGCCGACCTTGGGTGAGCTCGTTCGGGCCCTGGGACTGGGGCATTACATACACTTATTTGAACGGATACATATCTTCAGCTGAAGCACCACTTCAAATAGATGCACCTTTTCAAATGAAAAGCAGTCTCCAAACCGCGCGTCCTTTCAAGATAAAAGACGTCTGTTGGGCTTTATTCATGAGGTCCACCGGTCAATGGGGCATTTCGGTCAAAAGAATTCGTCAAACATTGAACAATTCCTCATACTTAGTCAATCATGGTTGAATTTTTCATTAAGTCAGAGTTGCACCATTTGGCAAAACGGTTGGGACTGAATTATTTTATCATATTCGTTTTTAAAATGGGTCCATTATTTTCGGGCACAATAGCAAGAAGCATAGCAACAAGAAGGTTGCAGGTACATAGGAGATAAAAGCGAATATATTCCATCACCAAATAAGTCAACAATGTTTGTTTAATCAAACATATAACAAAGCTTATTTCTTTAGTTGTGATACATGTAAATGCATTAATCCTTAGTGTAACATTTTTTTTTACCAATAATAAAAGAATGCCTAAAAATATGCAATGATGTGAGTTTTTTCTTAATGTAAAGTGCAGATTGTTCCAGCAATAAAGGTAAAGTGATCTGTATGTTTAAGTAAGACAATCTATATATCGCTAGACAAAGCACGATCCCTTATAAACAACACAGACCCAGATTTCCAATCAATTGCAAATGCAAATGGATTTCAAATTTCATTGGTACAACAACCACCTAACTTCGCAAATGTAAATGTCAATAACTTAGGATTTTTTAAGTATCGCTCCCAAACTTAGTCTATGCGACAGACCCACGTGCGAACAATGCACGCTATCATGACAATTCAACAACAACGAAAGCAAAAATGGTTTAGATATAATTCTCATTCAAACATGAACGATAACAAAACACATAACATAAGCAATTTGATTCGAGTGAAATTGGATTACTTTAAAAGGGATGATTTGAAATAATAATTTCAATATTTCAAAACAAAGATCCCAACATCAAGATATGTAGACAACAATCGAAACAACTAAACATGATTAACAAGAATTGATAGGGTATAATTTCAAGTAATGACCTCCACGCAGGTCTTACGTCAAGTACGACTTGGATCAACAAACATGACCTTCAATTAAAAAAATTAAGTTGGATCTATGTACGGAGACATAGCCCATTGCTCCTGTACCGAAACAATTACAATAATCATATATTGTATGCTAAGAAAATGTTCAACTCTATTGGGATCTAAAGATGCCACAAGGCTAGAAGATAGAATAAAACTTTCGGCTCAAGCTCATAAATCAATATGTAATTGTTTTTGAATAAAACATGTTAATGGTCATTAGTTTTGAATACTAATCATAAATGGAATTCATGTACAAGTTTACATTCTCAATAAGGATTCACAAACGAACCCACAATTATTCCCCTTTCCACAACACCGCCGTCATACTTCATGTAGGGAAAACACACACAGGGGATGAGTACTCTGCGGTCCCAGTAGTCATGTTATCCCGAAAACCAATAACATAAATAGTATGACGAATTCATATTTCACCAGATGTGGCCAAGCAGTGTGGACTGGTACTATGTTAGATGTCATGTTGGTGAGCTCAGGGCCCATTCGGCCACACATCCCATGCCCCTCCTGTGTTCCAAGAGAAGACCAACATGGATTTGTCTCTTCATGTTTGAATTGCTTCCTTGCTGATGGTATATTGCATCGCTTTGACTATGCAGACAACCTGCTCTTTTTCTTGCAAATACACGTGGAGGAACTTGCACCCTAGCTGTCTCAGATCCTGATGATGAAGTGATTCATCTATCCAAATGCCTACTCAACAATGGGTTCGGATGCTACAACTTGTTGAAGAACAACTGTGAAGACTTTGCAATATACAGCAAGACGAGATAGCTTCTGGTGGACCAAAGTACAATGGGACAAAGTGGACCGGCTGTGTCCATCATACGGCTCATTACCTCTAGTGAGAAGTCATTTGTCTCCTTGGTTACAGGTAGGGCTCCTAACACAAAAAGGTTAAATCTAGAAGCAGTAGGTGTTGAGCTTGATGATAAGACCAAAGCTGTGGAGGTGATTTTTAATTTACTGCAATGCTCTTGTAAATCTTTGCTCCACATTCTTTCCTGAAATTACTAACCATGCACATTTTTTTTTTACATTTCTTGATTTTTTTTCATAAGAATAGCAGGTTGATGAATACCCCCAAACCAACATACCTTGCATGTGGGCCGTAGGTGATGTTACAAACAGAATGAATCTTACTCCGGTGGCCTTAATGGAAGACACCTCCTTTGTAGTATTTTTCGCTCAAATTCTCTGTATAAATTTCGTCTTACTTTCTATAGATTAATTCTCTTTTGCTTCAATATTTTTATTCTCTGGCCTGGACCTGCCGATTACGGGCTAAATTGGTTTCACACCTATCTGGCGATTTTTCAATTTTCTTTAATGTAACTCGAAAAATGAAATCTTGATTTTGAATTCTTGAATTGTAATTTGTAGATTGTAATTTGTAGATTGTAGTTTGCATTTTGTAGATACTAAATATTATAATAAAGTGTAAAATAGAGAGTACTTGAAATTTGAATTTATAAGAATTAAATGTAAATTAATGAATGAGTGAATCAAAATACATAAATACAAATCAAACAAATTAAAATTACAATGATGAATGGTTAATGAATGTACATTTACAAGTTATACAAATTACAACTATACAAGTTTACAAATTAAAACTTTAAAAATTACAATTTACAAGTAAGAATATTATAATTACAATGAATTCAATTAAAATTCTCACAATCACACTAATTGAAATTAATAAATGAATAAAAAGAATCAATTAATTGTTAATTAAATAATTAGGGGGCGAGGAGGGATTAATTTAAAGGGCTTGCACTTAATTTTTTGCCTTGATATTAAGATGTCTACGTATTCCCTACTGAGGGGAATCCAACCCACATAGTTCGCTTGCCTTACTTACCTTTAAAATTTAGGGGTGGCAAACGGGTTGGGTTCGGGTTGGCGGGTCGGGTTGTGACCTGATAGTAACAAGCGACCTGCCAACCCGAACCCGACCTGTTTAATTATACGGGTCAGAAATCTCAACCCGAACCCAACCTGTTTATTTTCGGGTCAACCCGAAAGTGACCCGAAATGACCTGTTTAAAAATTTAACCTAAATCAACATGACCTGTGAACCCGAAAATGACCTGTGAACCCGAAAATAACCTATTTAATTCGAAAATAACATATTTAACATGAAATCACAAATATAATTCATACTTAAAGTCTTAAAAATTAAAATTCACACAATTCGTAGTTCCAAATAGTAGCAAGCCAACAAAACCAAGTTTACAATAATGTTTATCCAAATACAACCAAACCATTTAACCAACATTACTCAATAAAAATATAAATTCAAATCTTTTTTCCTCTTCATAGCAAAGTGCAAACATCGAAGGACCAATCACCAAGGTACCTACAAAATAAATATGAATCAAACATCCAAGGACCAATGTACTAAATCCAAAGAAGAATTAATTAAACTTACCTTTCATATATTATAACTAGTTAGAAGATGCCACTTCCGGAAAAACAACAGATTCACTTCCACTTGCATCTTTGTTGAAGTTCAATGACATGACATCTTGAGTTATTTCTTCTAATTTCATTTCTGCCATTTCTGAATTATGAAAGAAAGATCATGGTGAAGTTTATAATATTTCTACATAGTAATAGATAATAATGCATTTATAAACATTTAAAGTTTTACCTGGTGCTCCAAACAACCAATCTCTGGTACATATCAATGCTTCAACAACACTTGGAGACATTGTACTCCGATACTGATCGAGAATTCTACCACCAACGCTAAAAGCGGACTCAGAAGCAACCGTGGAAACAGGAACACAAAGAATATCCCTAGCTAATCTTGTTAGTTCGGGATATCGAAATTGCTGAGATCTCCAAAATTCAAGGATTTGAATTGAAGATGTCCTATTAGTCATTGGTTCATCCAAATACAATTCCAATTGACTTTTTGGAGCACTATTACCAAACTCAAAACCTTCAAATTCATCGAATTCCTATAAAACAATCAAACATACATGATAATATTAGACAAAATAACACAACTAATATGCAATTACAGTATATTATCATACCTTAAAAACATTTGAAGATGCATTATCTTCACTCTCAACCTGATGAGCTCTGAAATCATTGCTACTTCGAGAGCTAGAAGGCAATGGTGAAGGCTTGGAAGCTTTTGCATACTCATCAAATAGGCGAAACAGTGTTTCCCTAACCTTTGCTAACTCCACGGAAGAAGGACCATAAAGCTTTCTATAGCTAAATTCAAGAAATTGCCACTTGTACCGACGATCAAATACCAAAGCAATAGCTAGAAGAAGATTAAACTCAGACCAATACTTGTTGAACTTAACATACATCTTCTTAGCTATTTGTTGCATATAGAGATCAGGATTTTTGGACTCCTCAACCAATTTCAGCTGAATTAAGAAAACGTGAGGGAAGTACAAGTTTGCTGTTGGATAATGAGATCCAGAAAAGATGGTAGTTGCTTTATGGAAAACTTCAAGAAAACCACAAATTAGTGAAGCTCTAGACCATTCTTCAGCATTTGGACAACTTTGAAAATTAGCATCACTCAAACTAAGCTGAATAAAAGCACGACGGTAGTACAGAGCACTCGAAAGCATCCTATATGTAGAATTCCAACGGGTTGGAACATCTTGAACTAAAGCTTTCTTTGAATCTAAAGATGTTTCCGAAATACAATTGCTGAACTTTTCTTTCCTTCCCGAAGAACCCTTAACATATTTAACACATTCTCTAATTTTACCCACTGCAACATCAATCTCCTTCAAACCATCTTGCACTATTAAGTTGAGAATATGTGCACAACATCGAACATGAAAAAGGATCCATCACACACCAAAGCTTGATTAACAAGAAGTTTTTGCTTTAGTAAATCAACACAAGCAATGTTTGCTGAAGCATTATCTAAAGTGATAGAAAATAACTTCTTTTCAATACCCCAGTCCCTAACCAAACCAAAAATCTTTTCACACAAAGCAGTACCACTATGTGGAGGAGGAAAGTATGAGAAATTAAGAATCTTTTTCTGCAATACCCAATTACAGTCAATATAATGAGCAGTCAAACTCAAATACCCATCAGTCACAATAGAAGACCAAGCATCAGAGGTTAAACAAATTTTACTAGGACATGAAACCAATTCTCGACGGAGCCTCTCAGATTCCTTAGCATGAAGCTTTTTAATATCTGCTTTTGCTGTGTTTTGACTAATATGAGTAACTTCTGATTCTAGATAAGAAAAAATATTCTTAATGCCTTCATATTCCACAAAAGCGAAAGGTAAATCATGTCTAATGACTGCATGAACCAACAACTCTCTAAATTTCTCTTCACTGAAATGAGAACCTCTTGTACCTAAAGATGCATCTTTATCAGATAAAACCATATACTGACCCATATCTTTCGTTGTCATCCTCACACATGTTTTCATATGACGGATTAGATTACCAGTTCCCTGTTTGCTATCAGCCAAATATCTTTTCTTGCATTTAAGGCATTCGCAGTATACCTGCTCGTTTGGTTTTGCAGGGAGCATGAGAAAATGGGTCCAAACTTCTGATGTACATCTTCGTTTCTTTCTCTGCCCATCCTCCTTTGGCTCATCTCCAATGTATTCGGACTCCCCCGTTAGTGTAGGCATTACAGTATCTTTAACTGAATCTGAATCAATATCATCACCTTCAACATTTATAGGATTATCGGAATTGGATTCCATAATTGATAATCCTAGATAAGAATAAAAATAAAAAAAAAGCATTAACGAAAGCTGAAAATACTAAATAAATAACATCACTTTCATAATTCAAAAATATGTTTTAAATAAAAAGTGTGAGAGAGTGGTTATATATTCTTGTATAACCCATTTGATGAAATACAATGGGAATTCCAACATCTGTTTCTGCTAGCATGAACTTAAAGAATACTTTGCAATAAAATATACAAAACTTGGAGTCTAGAGCAATTATTGCATAAGCTAGTGCCACTTAGCCATACAATGCAATAAAAATGATAATCACATTAAAACAAAATGCCGAACAGGGGGAATGAACAAAAAATAAAGTCGTATAGAAATTGCATGGAAATTATCCCTGTTGCAATTTAGCTCAAAAGTCAAATCATGTAAATAGAATTAATATGCTGCAGAAACAAAAAGATCAATATTAGTTACTTCAAACCAAATCAGTTTACTGAACAATCACCTGATGTTTGTTGGGCAGGAATCCTGGGCAATGGTAGTGAATCTTCTTGCCAATAGAATTTGCAGCCTGCAAGAGGGCTGCCTTCTGCTTTGTGAAAACCCCATTTAAGATGAAGAAATAGAAAATAAATATATATAAAAACAGAAAACTTACCTCAATGAAGTAAACCTGCAGCAGCGAGAATGTGAGGGTAGACTGGGTAGTGCACCGGTGTGCGAGCCGCGGTGAGGGTGGTGCGTCGGTGCAGCAAGAGGGTAACGGCCGACGGGCGTAAAGGCGCAGCGACAGTGAGAGTGTGTGATTGTGAGAGGCTTGCGGCCTGGCGTTCACCGGTGCGGGCGACGCAGGGAGGGTGGTGCGCCGGTGTGGGCGCTGTAGTGACGGTCGTACGCGGTGGGGCAAGGCTGCGGCGCAGCGGCGTGGGTGATAGTCTGGGATGGGAGAGTCGAAGAGCAAAAAGATAGGTATTAGCCGATTAGGGCACAATCGCACAAATCAATCACACAAAATTTTAGTATAATAAATTAATAAGAAAATAAGAAAATAAAATATAATAAAACTAATTTTAAAATTAAATAATTTCAGGTCATACGGGTTGAGCGGGTCAACCCGAATCTGACCCGAACCCGACACGAAATTTAATTGGGTTCGCAGGTTCAACCCGAAACTGACCCGAAACTTATATGGGTTGACCCAACCCGCTTTTTTTCGTGTTGGGTTGTCGGGTCGAGTCGAAGATTGCCGCCCCTACCTTTAATGCTCTAATTGAAGTAGAAATTTGCATCTCCAAGGCCGCTTGCGGCTTTGCTTGCCATAGCATTGAGATCGTACACTTCGTTGTCGTCTACGATGTATTTCCAATCATTCTCTTGGGTCTTCATCTCCACTTTAATCCAATCTTTAAGCAATATTTGGGCTTCAAAGTTTTGAGGAGTCAAGTTCGACCGCCGCTCATCCAAGATGTATCCTCCAACGCTAAATGTTTTCTCCACTGCAACTGTCGAAGCCAGGACAACAAAGATCTCCATGGCCATCATGCACATAATTGGATATTGTTGTTGTCGTCTTGACCACCAAGTCAATAGATTCACAATGCCATCCTCCTTCAAACAATCACCAGCATACTTTTCCAACAAATATATTTCTAGTTCGTTAGCTTGTGCCGCACTAGTGTTCCCTAAAGTGTTGTGTCATAATATTTTGTAATTTTTCCAAAAAGGGATTAGAACTACGACTAGAGGTAGAAGAGCTACCAAAATTTGTACTATGTTATTGAGGTCTAAGATTTTGAATTAAGTGACTATATGTGCTAGCATAAGAATCATAAACTTGTTCTAAAGTAGTCTTAAGATTACTTTTAATTTCTTCGACGTTAGGGAGCCCTAACTCTTCATTAGTCATTAAGTGATGTTTTTCATCACCGACATAATCAAGAGAATAAAAACAAGCATAATATGCATTAATTAAATTACAAACTCCGATATATTTCATACTAGGATCTAAGCATTTGGCAACCAAAAATACATCGAGAGTATACTTGAAATATTAAGTCATTTTTTGGTCATCTCATATACTCCCTCTGTCCTAATTTATTAGTCCCATTTACCTTTTTCGTCTATCCCATTTATTAGTCCCCTTTTCTAAAATGGCAAACTTTTTCTCACTCACCAATAAAATATTAATTCCACTACACTTACAAATGTTGGTTATTGTGCCATATCGGTTTGGGACTAATAATTTGGGACGGAGGGAGTACAACATATTTTAAATTATCACGACAACTACAAGCATTTAATTGTGCAGCAATAAAGCAAAATTGGTATGAAACACGTGGAGAAGTAGGATAATAAGCACTTGATAAATCTTTAGTTGCATTACAGAAAGCTTGTAGTAATTCAATCAATTCAAAACATGTTTCCCAATGAGCTTCATTTCAAAAAAACTCAACTAGATGTTCTTTGTATGCAAAAGTTGCATTTAACAATTCATAAGTAGAATTCCACCTAGTACTTACATCGGTAGGGAAATTCTTTGGTACTAATTCTTTACTTCTGCAATATCTAGCCCATTTTTTTGCCACTTAAGGTCTAGAATGTATATAATACACACAATTTCTAATAGGTTCAATTGCATCACTAATAACTCGCATGCCATCTTGTACACTTAAATTAAGTATATAACATATACATCTACAGTGAAAATATTTACCTTGAAGTGCCGAATTACATTCGACAATTAGTTCCCTAACTGCTGCAGTATTAGCACTAGCATTATCAAATCCAATCAAAAAAATTATCATTTATTCTATATTGATGTACAATTTTAATCATTAATCTAGCAATATTATGTGCAGTATGATCTTTATTAAATTTTCTCTATGCAATTATTTGCTTATTTAGATTCCATACATTATCTATCCAATGACATGCTCCTTTATAATAGTTTTTACAACACAATCTTGCCAAATATCGGAACAAATTGAGAGTCTATGATGAAGTTTGCGCAAATCAGCTCGTAAATTTAGTCGATATTTTCTAACTAAAGTTTTAATAGTTCTAGTCATGGTTGTACGTGCAATTGTTTTACCAGCAGGATGATAATACTTCATAACAGTTTCAAAGTAAAGGCTATCGTCAAATTGAAATGCTAAACACTCAACAATTACAAAATTTAGCCATTTCTTCTTTAGCTTTAGTCTCATTAAAAGTAAAAGTATAACGAGAATGATGATTACTACCAACTTGATAAGAAAATATACCTGGGCCGAGTTGTTGTTTAAGTTTGAGGGATACCATCCTCTCATGAATGCTTTTGAGAGAAGTGGCGTCGATAGGTACCGTAGCCACCGCCGGCGATAAATTTATATTTTTTATCAAAATAATTGCAAAAAAAATTGAATTGCTCGGGCATATCTCTTTTTTTATTTTTGCACTTAACTTTACGAAAATATTTAGTAAAAAGATTATACTTTAAAACTTTAGGTTGCTTACCTTGAGTTTTCTCCTCTTGTACTTCTTCAACTTCTTCATCTTGTGGTGGTACTCCACCTCCTCCACCTCCATTGTCATCGGATAGAGAAAAATGAAGATCACTTTAACTTCTGCCTCCTTGCAAGATGCCGCCTAGCATCTCCTCTCGTCGTCTCAATAGATGTTCACCATATTCCTCAAATTGTTGTTGATGAGCAAATGCATCATCATCAAATATTGAATTGATGATGAGAAGAAGGAAGATGAGTGGAAGTGAGATTAAATGAATCATCATCACCCCTAGTTATGATTGAAGTAGGACGATGATGAAAAAGAAAAGAATTGAATTTGGGTGTATCGCTAGTACTACCCCTTCCCTTTTCAATTCCCTTTCCCTTGTTGACACGAGATGATGAAGAAGAAATGATTATGGATGAAATTGAAGATTATGAGACTAAACTTAGTAAACTATAGTAATTGAGTTAGATAATTGACAATTAAAGCACAAGATTGAATTGAAGAGCAAGAGAACACCTTGAGAATGAGACTGAGAAAAGATTGAGGTTGAGAGAAGTGTGTTCAAAATGGGTGTAGAATGGCCCTATTTATAGTAGAAATTTGTGACTATTTAAAAAAATTAAAATTTTTACCATTGGAACCGCGGTTCAGGTCCAAGCCGCAGGTTCCAGGCCGAACCGCACGGTTCCAACAGTACAAACCTAAATCTCGTGAAGTTGGCAGCAGTTGGACCAAGCAACGATTGGATTTTGGATGCGGTTTGAACTGCCAGTGTCGGGCCGAACAACCAGTACTGACACAAAAATCGAGAAACATTCACATATTCAAAAAAAAATTGTGAAACTGCCGGTTCATAACTGGTAGTTCCACGGACCTGAAAATTTTGAACCGAAACTGGCCAATGTAAACACGGGCCCGGTTCTAGTTTTGAACCGTGGCCGACGGTTCCGGGATAGTTTGACTGGTTTTGGTTAGGGTTTGCTATGTCTAGTTATGACCATTCATTTTATTTCAAATGTTGTATTATTTTATACAATAAGATACAACTTCAAAGTATAACTTTATTTAATTAAAGGGAGAGGGAAAATATTTTAAACCTAATAAAACACTATTTCTTTAATACTTAATAGTCATAATCATAAGTTAATTAATATAAAATCCTAAACTTTAATTATATTGATCATCAAATGATTATTATAAAAATAGTCTAACACTTCAGTCAATAAGACTCTTTGGTCAAAAGAGTTCCTCGAACTTCGACATGCTCCTTGTACTTGGTCGATCTTGGCCGAGTTCCTCAATAAGTCAGAGTCGCACCATTAGGCTAAACTGTTGGACCTGGATTTCTTTCTCTTATTCGTACTGAAAATAGTTCCATCATTTATAGGCGCAACAATAATCATTTTAATTTACAATATAGAGGTTGACTAGAGCTGTCATTTCTAACGCAAAAACTTCCAAATATTTTACTAAGCTCTGAACAAAGCTTCTTTCTTCCTATTCCACTGTTTTGGTTTCTAAAGAACTTGGAATAATATTTTCCTGTTTTCAAAATTTATAATTTTCAAAGAATCCACAAACTATCGATTTGAAGTCAATCAGGTCCATGACTTTAGTAATACATATAGTGCCTTGCCCTGAAGGTGGGCGGGAGTGGCTTCGACCTAAGCCCCCAATTTTCACGGCTCCGAAAGATTATATGATCACATAATATAAATGTATGTATTCATAATTATTTCAATTACTTAACGAATAAGATCATAATCAATTATATATATATATATATACATATATATTCAATTAATAAAGAAGATCTATTTCTATTAGACATACAAGAGAAAGTTAAGAATTAATTACAAAACATGAAAAATGATATGCTACATAACTTATGTGAGAAACCAGTGAGCACCAACAATATTATATATCATAATTCGGTGCCCAAAATAAAATATCGTTGTCTCATATTTTAGAATTGAGATTCAATGAGTACTCAGTGCCTAAAATATATATTTTAAGACCTAAATATATTTAACACATATTATATAACCAAAAACTATAATATTATAAAAAAATAATGATAATATTACAAATTCTTATTTTTATTATGTTAGAAATGAAAATTTTAAACTATACCATAAACATGTTTGTGCAAAAAAAATTAAAATTTCATTTTATTTTTGCCCATGAACCCTACATTTTCGGGGCAGCCCTCGCCCTGAAATATATACATACACCCTCTCTTCTCTTTTTTCAGCCAACACACGACATAGAATCTTTTTCTTATTTGTAATATTTAGATAGGTCGCTTTTATATTTCAAGATTTCCTTCACAAATTCTCTTACGATTTAGTTTTATATTCAACGTTGATGATCTGATTCATGTTGGAAGTATTGGTTCAGGCTGCTTCTGAAAGAATTTGAGCACTCTCCCGCAGCATATGTTTTTCAAGAATGCACCGACACGCCTTCCATAAATCTTAATTCTCGAAGCTTCGATCACATCCATGCCCTCCTCATGGATCATCAATTTGTGCACAATCATACACAACCATTCACCTGTTTCCAACAATATTTCAATTATCAACTATTCAACTCAATATACATGCATAAGATAAGTTCAATTATCAACTTATCTGAAAATGTATACTTAAAAATTAAAATTAACAATATAGAACTCTATTCTTAATTACCTTTTATTTTGTTTCTATTTTCACGTACATTAATTCTCAAGACTTTCTTCATAAAATATTATATTTTATAGATTTACCAAGCAATCGGACAATAATAAAAAAAAATGCCTTAATTTTTAGAAGTCCTAGAGTAGCAATTACATTTGTATTCAGCTGTACGTAGTTAAAAATATTAAATATACAACTTGAATTATAGATGTACAAATAACTGGACTGACTAATTCAGTATGGCCCAACACTACAAAGCCCTAGATTAAGAATAACCTACCAATAATGTGAATATTGTAGTGAACTTAAGCGTGTATTTTTTT
>JAPKLW010001021.1:260104-281993 GCA_026898455.1 Plectranthus barbatus | reverse complement strand
TACGAAACACTTAATCATATATGCTTTCAGTATACAATCCCAACAGGTCAACGGGGTGGCTGAGTCGTGCGCAGGTGGCTGCGACAGCAGCAAGCGCGCCCTTGGATGGGTCGCAGCAGGGTAGCTTGATAAACACTCATTTTGTGCATTTTACTGATGTGGATTTGCTCACTTTTGACCTTAGATTGGACTACTACGTGGTATTTTCATACATTACCCATATTCTTTTAAGAATTATTACGTTTGGTCTGGTTTGTGGTTGTGTATGCAGATTTCACGCACATTTGAGCTGTTAACAAGGATTGAATGAGTTCCGTGGAGCCAATCGATGTTTGTTTGCATCAGGAAGAGGAAGAAGTGAGAAAAGACTGCGCCCAAATATGTTTTAGGCCAAAATTAAATGGAAACCCATCCTGAAAGCAGTTGATGTTCAAAGAAACAGTCACAAATTCCTCCACACATGGAATTCGAGCTAATGGAGCATGCAAATAGATAGATCTTCGAGTTAGCTTTACAATGCAACTGGAATCAGGTCAATCGAAGTTCGGGAGCGAAAGTTATGGCCAAAACCGTGAGACTGCGCAAGTTCGTAACACAAACGGCGACCCACATGCAAAATCGGCGATCGCCGATCGTGTTTCTGGGTCGCCGGATATGCAATTTCTTCAACATTTTCGCACGGTACACAACCGGCGACCCGGTGACACATCCGGCGATCGCCGATCATGTTTCTGGGTCGCCGGATATGCAATTTCTTCAATATTTTCGCACGGTACACAACCGACGACCCCGGTGCATAACCGGTGGTCGCCGATCGTGCAACCCAGACTGCCGTTTGTGTCCCGTTTTGACAAAATCTGGCAAATCTGAAGATTATCAGGCGACATGGGGCTGGAATGCAAAAGCTTTGGGGCCATTTTGTGATATTCTACTCTAGGATCATGATTTATATCATGGAGGATACTCATATTAAAAGGGAGAGAGTGGGAGGAAAGTAGAAAGCTAGAGGAGAGGAGTTGGAAAGGAAAAGAACCAACAACCAACAACCAACATCATCATACTCCACTACTCTCAATTATTGTTTCAAATTCCTTAATTAGTGATCAAGTGGCGGAAAGTGAGGAGTTGTAAAGGAAAGTGAGGAGTTGGAAAGAAAAAAAAAGAGGAGACATCACAACTCATCCATCTCAATTATTGTTTCAAATTTCTTAGTATAAAAGGTGGAGATTGGAAGAGATTGGGAGAAGTAGAGTAGAGGGAGGAGCTAGAACCGTAGAGTTATGGGGGAGAGCTGGAGAGAAGAAGAGAGTTTGAGATTTCTGAGTTGAAAAGAGAGAATTGAGAGCAAAAGCTGGGGAACTTGAAGAGCCTTGCCGGATTCGAAGATTGAAGACTCTACGGGTTTTTGATTTCTATGTTTTCTGTTTTTGTGACTCTTCATCTATTTGTTTTTCTAGAATTTAGTATGATTGGCTAAATCTATTTATGGATTCTAGGGTTTGAAGCTTTGGATTTATTCATTCAACAATTTATGTGATTCAATGTTCCTGTTCCATTGATGTTCTAATTTATTTGGGATTTTCATTAATTGCGAGATATTGGCCATTGATTGCAATTTGAATTGGTAGATTTTGAACCGAGAGGTCTAGGTTATCAATTAAGATGCAAATAAATTAGATTTATTAGAACAATTGTCCGAGAGGAAATTGAACTTTTGAAGGGTCTTGAAATCTAAGGTTTTTATCAAGAGTAAAAGTCTTTTGTATGTCCGAGAGGAATCTTTTGATCTTTTATTTCCATGTTATGGTTTAGAGTCCGAGAGGATCACCTGATAACACATTTGTGATTGCTCACATCTTTCGGAATTAAATTGGGATTGAATTGCATGAAAAGTTGTTTGATTAATATTCAAAGTGGATAACCCTGGAATCCTATTTTCTCATAAGTTTTCTAACACCAATTAATTGATATTTATATTATTATTGTTTTTAAAATCATTGCTAGTTAAATAAAACCAATTTCTTTTATGATTCGCCTAGATAGTAGTATGATATCTACGCTTTAGTGCTTGATTATACTTCAAGCCTGCAGTCCTTGAGATTCGATAAATTATTACTTGCCCTCTGCAGTGGTCTGTACACTTGCAGCTTTAGCGCATTGTGAAACGTGCTATCATAGCTGCGTGAGGCTGGCCAGCGGCGGCACGGCTACTGGCGATGAAGGCGACCCTGCCAGCGATGGCAGTCGTGCTGTTCCGGACGGCGGCGGCGTCTGGGTTGTGCTGAAAGGCAGACGGTGGCGGTTGCAGCTGCAGAGGGTGGCGGCGGCACAAACCCTAGCTGGGCTAGGGTTTGCTGCTAGGGTTCAGATGCGGGCTGGGTCACAGGCCCGGCGGCAGCCCGGACGGCTGGAGCTATGGTTTTTATCCTTGAAACCCTAGTTTATTGTGTGCAAACCCTAGTGTGATGTGGGTTGGCCCAAGATTAAAATTTAATTATTTTAATGGGTCAGATAACCCTGGTTCACAAATTCCTAGCCCAAACTGCAGTATTATTCCAGCCAAAGTTGCAGATTTCAAATTAAAGAGTGGGAGCCCAGTTTGAAGATCTGTATTAAATTAAAGACTTGTAATAGATAGGTTTAATTTTATTTTCCATGTAATTGCATCAAGGGGCCACGAGAAATTTTATTTGTTTATTTAATTATTTTCTCGTATGATGTGATTTATTATGTGCGCACTAGTAAATAATAGGAAAGCATGATACTGCTTTTATTATTTATTTTTAAAGCATGTTGTAGATAATAGGAAAGCATGTTACTGCTTTATTATTTACTGTTCAAAGCATGCTTTATGTGATTTATTTTATGCATTAAATTATGTCTATAAATTCCGGAATCATGTTGGGAAATATGATGGAATTTTAGATGTGACATAATTTATGGATCATAAAATAATCTGTGCGCATAAGAACCTTTTGAAAGAAAAAAGACTAAGCAAGATTTTTTAATTAAAATCAACAAGACCTCCACAATGCGGTCTCTTATTAGAAGTGGGCAGTGAAGTGAGTAGACGTCTACACGACCGTAGTCTGCTTGCTTTATTTGTTCTTAAGTTCTAATAGATGAGATTTCTAAATAAAACATTTAAACATGTGAGAAGTGGACAGTGAAGTGAGTAGACGTCTACACGACCGTAGCCTGCTTACTTTATTTGTTCATAAGTTCTCTAAAATTGTTTTAAATGAGATAACAAAGGTTGTAAGAGGCATGCGTCATGGGTCTAGTACGTATGACAAATCGTCCTTTTAACTTCCGGAGTTAGAATTGTGGTCAAATGCTTAGATGTTGCCTGAGTACTAACTCATGAATGATGTCCCTGCTCAGATAGGTTGAACATGGTCTTAGTTTTATCTCCGATTATTAATTTCATTTGCCGGCGAATACCTGGCATGGATTGAAATTAAAGACTGGAACTTCAAAGAGCAGTCTGGTTAGGTGGTCTGCTGTAAACGTCTTCGAAAGGAGCTTGCAGTAGATGCACCTAGGCAATTGGGGGAAACAATTGTATTGGTTTATCAAAAGGTTACAATGCATATTTGTTTCAATGTTCTGCATGTATGTACTTACTTTAATCAATTATTGTTTTCAGATATGTCTTTGAATAATGTCATAAATATCTTGGCACAAAATCAATTAACTGGTCCGAATTTCCTGGAATGGAAGCGCAACTTGGATAATATCCTAGTTGCAGAGGAACATCAATATGTTCTTAACAATCCGTGTCCAGCTGTCCCCACTGCCGAGTCAACTGATGTGGAGCGGAACCTCTATGACAAGTGGGTCAAGTCTAACAATGTAGTCAAGTGCTACATGATGACCACTATGTCTAAGGTGCTCCAGCAACAACATCAGCACTATGATAAAGCAGCTGAGATTATGGATAGTTTCACAGTAACTTATGGGGAATCGGATAGAGCTGTCAGATTTAAACTCGTGAGGGAAATCGTGAGTTGTAAAATGACTGATGGTAGCTCAGTGAGGGAGCACGTTGTTTCCATGACTCAGCTCATGGATGAACTGACGTTGCATGGATGAGGTATTGACGGGGAAGCCCAGGTCGATATCATACTCAACTCACTTCCGAAGTCTTTTGAGAACTTTAGGCTGAATGTTGTCATATGTAAAAAGGAGTACACTCTCAATGAGTTACTCAGTGACCTCATGGAGGCTGAATCAGTCATGCAACCTAAAAAGGCAGTCTTGGTTTCTTCCGGTAATCGCCCTGCTTCATCGAAAGGTGCTAAAGGGGTGATTGGAAAGAAATTCAAGAAGACAGCCTTTGGAAGCAAATGTTCTGGGAAAAAGAAGACTATGACACCGGGGAAGAAGGGCAAGTGTTTCCGTTGTGGCAAAACTGGTCACTAGAAGAAGGATTGTCTGACCAAGCGGGTTAGACAACGTACGTCATTAGCATTTGTAACGGAGACATGTTTGGCATTTGTTTCTACCCATTCATGGGTAGTGGATACTGGAGCCACTGATCATGTTTGTTACACTTTGCAGGGATTCAGACCGACAAGGCAGCTGAATGATGATGAGGTGACGATCTCCATGGGTAATGCTGCTCGTGTGTCTGCAGTAGCAGTTGGAGATGTTACTTTATGCTTTCAAGACAATGTTTGGATTTTAAGAGATGTTTTGTATGTGCCGGATTTTCGGCGGAACCTTATTTATGTTTCCTCTTTAATAAATGATGGATTTTCAGTTATTTTTTATAGTCATGTCACTATCAATGGCAATAACGGTGTTATCTGTCGTGGGATACAGAAAGACTCTCTTTATATCATAACTTGTTTGCATAAATCTTCCGTGAATGCTGCATATAACTCATTTAATCATAAGAAGAGAAAGTTTTCATCTTCTGATGAGGATCTTACATATCTATGGCATCTGAGACTAGGTCACATCAATCTAAAGAGGATCAAGAGACTCGTGGATGATGGAACGTTGGATTCAATCCAGGTAGTTCCACATCGAGTTTGTGAATCCAGTATAGAGGGAAAGATGACGACCAGGCCTTTCAAGGCAAGTCAGTCTCGAGCAAGTGATGTGTTGGAACTGATCCACTCTGATTTATGTAGACCTATGTCCATGCAAGCTCGTGAAGGATTTAAGTATTTCGTCACTTTTATTGACGATTACTCGAGATACGGGTATGTTTACTTACTTCACTATAAGTCTGAATGCTTTGAGAAATTCAAGGAATTCAAGGCGGAAGTAGAGAAGAAGTTAAACAAGACCATTAAGTCATTACGATCTGATCGTGGTGGTGAGTATCTCAGTGACGAGTTCTTGCAATTTTTATCAGAGCATGGGATTACATCCCAATGGACCGCACCAGGCACTCCTCAGCAGAATGGTGTGGCGGAAAGAAGAAATAGGACTCTTCTTGAAATGGTAATATCTATGATGAGTTATGCGAACTTGCCTGTTTTGTTTTGGGGCCACGCGTTACTAACAACGGCGTATCTGCTGAACCTGGTACCTTCTAAGTCAGTTCCTAAAACACCCTCGAAACTCTGGCATGGGCGAAAGCCCAGTGTGTCAAAGATAAGAGTGTGGGGCTGTTCGGCATATGTTTTGTCGAAGGAACCTGATAAGTTAGAAGGCAGGTCCAAGCTAATGCTGTTTGTGGGATACCCCAGACAAACGAAGGGTGGTTATTTCTACTGTCCTGAGGATCAGAAGGTCATTGTTAGCACCAACGCAAGATTCTTAGAGGACGAGTTTGTGAAAAACCAAAAATCCAAAAGTGATATCATTCTCCAAGAAATTGGAGACGATGATGCGCTTTCATTGGGAAAACCCCGTGACAGATTGAGTGTACCTCTCGAAGGTATGGAACCAATTGCACGGTCGCCAGTGTAAGGATTTGATCCACAAGTAACTGCACCAACTGCTGACGCAGTACCAGTGCTCCGTCATAGTGGGAGGGTACCTCTCCAACCCGAGAGGTATATGTTCGTGGGAGAGTCTTCGGACTTGATCCCGGAAGACGGACTAGATGATACCGACCCATGGACATACTACGAAGCAGTAAATGATAAAGATGCTGAAAAATGGCATAAAGCCATGGATTCACAAATTGAATCAATTACCTTTATGGACGTATACCAGAAGTCTGCGCTACCTGATGGCTTTCGAGCCATAGGTTGCAAATGGGTATACAAACGGAAGAAAGGTTCGAAAGGAGAGATAACGGCTTTCAAAGCCAGGTTGGTGGCGAAGGGTTATAGTTTAAAGGAGGGCATTGACTATGACGAGACCTTGTCACCGGTAGCCATGCTCAAATCCATTCGAATTCTTCTATCCATAGCAGCACACATGGACCTAGAAATCTGGCAGATGGATGTCAAAACCGCGTTTTTAAACGGGTACCTTGAGGAAGGTCGTGACATCTATATGCAGCAGCCAGAGGGTTATGTGAAGGATGGTGAAGAGCATCTTGTCTGGAAGCTAAAGAAGTCCTTGTATGGACTTAAACAAGCTTCACGGTCTTGGAACAAACGTTTCGATGATGTGATTAAATCCTATGGATTTTCACAGTGCGAAACCGAAAGTTGTGTGTACCAATTATGCGTCAGCGAAAGCGTGGTATTCTTTGCACTTTATGTAGATGACATTCTTCTATTCGGCAACGATGTGAAGGTGTTGTCAGACATAAAGAGATGGTTATCCGAACAGTTTCAAATGAAGGACCTAGGAGACGCTGGATACATCCTTGGGATTAAAGTCTTGCGTGATCGCAAGAAAAGTATGTTAAGCTTGTCTCAGGCCGCTTATATTGATACTGTGATTGTCCGTCTTAGCATGCAAAATACTAAGAAAGGATTTGGATTTCCAGGCGGATCAGGATGAGAAGAGATCGACCTCAGGCTATGTGTTCACCTTGGGAGGTGGAGCTGTATCATGGAGGAGTGCGAGACAGAAATGTATCGCGGACTCCACCATGGAAGCTGAGTATGTGGCAGCTTCAGAGGCTTCTATAGAAGCAATATGGCTCCGGAACTACCTCCAAGAGTTAGATATTTTTCTGAGTTTGCCCAAGACTATCACGGTATATTGTGATAATGTTGGTGCAGTAGCAAACTCTAAGGAACCAAGAACTCACAAGGCGTCTAAACACATAGAGAGAAAGTATCACATCATACGAGAAATCGTAGCGAGGATCGACGTGCTAATAGATAAGATGAACATTGAGGATAATCTAGCAGATCCATTTACAAAGGGCTTATCTCAGAAGGCATACGAAGGTCGTGTTCGTAGCCTAGGGCTGAGGTAGATGCCGGCCACCTGGTGACCAAATGTAATAGCTAGATTAGAATAGACACATGTTATACTCTGGAAAGTAATGGTATAATGCTTTGAGTATAAGTGGGAGATTGTTGGAATTGTATACATAAAAGCATTATGATTGGTATATTAGGAAACGTTATGTTTGATATACTGGTAATCATTAATGACTTGAAATAAACAACTCCTGTCTGAATTAACAATCATACGATGCGAACAAACACATCCAGTTATCTCGTCGATAGGGAGACCATACGGTGTGTAAGAGATCACAGAAGATCGTATAGATCGTTCGACCTAGCGAGATATAAACAGTTATCACAGCTGAGACAGTTTCTGGTTTGGCTGTCGGTTTAGGCTGCGGCACACAAGTTCGTAAGTGGTTTATCTTGACTGCTTTGTGTGACCGGTACATCTCAATGTATTGATAGGATCAACAGTGAGATGAACCATTCTACTTGACATATGAATGAGTAAAGATCTCGGTAACTTGGTCGGATCTAAAGTCTATTGAAAGTTGAGGGGCACACATGGGTTGACTGTCACTTTAACTTGCTATGATGGAGAGTCTTACATGTACTCGTATATCTGCATCTTGGGTGATGGCAGTTTGTGTGGGGTTTCCTCAGGCTGGATTTAGATAACCATATCCATTTCAGGATGGTGACATTCCCTGGGAAGCTCACAAGGTTCGTTATGCTAAGTCCCGCAGGCTTAATCATTGATTCAAGCATAAGCGATAAGGGTTGAGTGGTACTTCTCAGGAATAATAAGAGATTAATTTATTACAGCTAATTGTCATACGCTGAATTAATTAATGAATGTCTGAAACCTTAAATATGGGGATTAACCAAGTCAATGCAACCCGTTCCTAATAACGTGGTAATAAAGGGATAGGTCAGCATTAATTCTCTGGTGGCATGAATTAATGTTTATTAATTAATTATGTTCTGGGTTGAACATGGAATTAATTAATAGGAGGCCCACTTTATTATTTGCATTTGATCCCTGGTCTGGCCCAACACTGCTCAGAGCCCATTAGGATTTTTTAAACCCTAATAGCCCATTCTCAGATCTATATATATAGATGAATCTCTCACTTGCCCATATAAGTTTGATTTTCAAATCAGAAACCCTAGAGAGATTGTGAGAGAGTGGGCGGCTGTAGATCCGGTAGCGTATCCACACCAGATTTCCGGATCGAGCAAGGGAACAGATTAGAAGATCAGATCTGTAGGAACACCATCGTTTTGATCAATTCCAGATCCAAATCTGCACCATCTTCATTGCCGTCATCGATCTAGATCTGTAGATCAGTCCTTGGAGTTTCAGGTATTCCTTTGAATCTACGAATTAAATTAAATGGGAGCATGCATAGGGCATTCACTGTTTGTCATTACATTTATTTTGATATCCATAAATCGAATCCGGAGTTTTAATAAATGGTGATTCATGTCGCCTATTGTAGACTCAGTTCCTACACATTATGCTAAACCCTGCAGGTTGAATTATTTAATTCAGGCATAAGTGAAAAGGAGTGAGTGGTATTACTCAGGAAATAAGTGATTAATTAATTGTGGCTGATTGTCATAAGCCAAATTAATTAATGAATGTCCAAAACCTTAAATATGTGGATCATGTTAGTTTGGTGTAACCTGTTCCTAATAACGTGGTAATAAAGGGGCGAGTCAGCATTGTTACCGTGGTGAAGGTTAAAACAATGTTTTATTAATTAATTATGTTCTGGGTTAAACAAGGAAGAATTAATTAATAAAGAGGGCCCACTTTATTATTTGCATCTGGTCCCTGGTCTGGCCCATGAACTGCTCAAGCCCATTAGGGTTAGGGTTTCTCAAAACCCTAACACTATATATAGACCTCCTCTCTATTATATCATTGATGAGATTCAGTATATTGAATGAAATCAGAGAGAACGGCATGGCTGATCCGGAGGGAGAAAGTGATCGATTTCTCTCGATCTCGGATCCAACTTGGTTGATAATCCTCACCAGATTTCCAAGGAGCAAGGGAACAGATCAGAAGATCAGACTGTTCATCGCCGGTGTTCAGATTCAGATCCAGATCAATATCATCGTTATTGGCTCCGATCTCGACCTGTAGATCAAACGGTGAAATCAGGTATTCTCTAAATCCATCCTCTGCAATTAATTTTGTAGGAGCATGCATAAGATTGCATGGTTTATTTAATTAAAATTTGTTCCTGGTACCCTAAGAACGATCCTTGGCAAGAATTTAATTAATGGCAACTCATGTTGTCCATCGTAGACTCAAACCCTATCTTGGTATCAGAGCCAGGTTGATGTTCATAGGCTCTATCTTGGATAAATTGATATTAAATAAATATGTATGTTCATGGATGGATTTAAATTGTCGTGGATGTTTTTGTTCTCGTGGCCTTCTCATTTTTGGATCTGTTTTTCACCACGAGAAAATCCGTGGTTAGATTTGATAGAAAATCAAGTAATAGATCTAGATCTATTTTTTTGTATTTGTTTTATTTTTCAAATCTGTAAAATTGAGATCCAGAGAAGAACGAGAAATAAAGAACGAAGAACAGACATAGATCAACAGTTCAGCCCCTTCACCCACCAGATCTCGCCGGCGGCTGCACCGCCGGAGGCGACGGCCACCACGGCAGCGGCGTCAAGCGGGTGGCGGCGGCAGGGTTCCTCACTGCGGCTGGGCCGCGCCCGCTTCAGAGCTGCTGCGCGCGCGCTTCTGGCGAGGCTTCCAGGCTCGCGAAAATCCGGCTGTATGGGGACGGCCACGAGCTTGAAAGGAAGCTGTTGCAGGGCCGGCGGTGGCGCACGGGTTCGGGCATCGTGCGCACGGTATTCGGACGGGGTGGCGGCGGCTAGGGTTTTACCGCGAGTCTGTCCTTTGTGCACGGACTTCTCTGTTTGACAGGGAAGGCGAGCTCCCTGCGCGCGATGGCTGCAACCACGGTGGATGGCAGCGTGGGCATCGTCGTTGGCGGGTGCCGCAAGTGGTGGTTGAGTAGCAGCGGCCGTGCACTGCTGCGCGCGGTGGTGCTGTTTCTACGCAGCAAGGCTGCTGCTTCTTGAGGTGACAGTCGCCGGAAATGGCGGCGGCGGCTGCTCCTGGCACCGGCTATGGCGGTGGGTGGAGTTGGCGGCGCAGGCTCCGGGTGGCCGGCCGCAGGCAGTGGCCGGAAAGGCGGCTGGGGCTGAGGGCTGAAGGGTGGCGGCTAGGGTTTCCTAGCTAGGGTTTGGCTGCCCGGTGCCAGCCCGGAGGCAGCCCGCAGTTCTGAAATTAGGGTTTGGCACTCTCTTTTGGGCCTGAAACCCTAATTGAAGCCCAATTGCTGTATTTGCAATTCAAATTAGATTTCAAGTCAAACGGAGGCCCAGTTTGAAGATCAGTACTGAAAATAAATCTTGTAATAGATTAGATTTAATTATTTTTCAGTTGTAATCGCATATGAGGGGCCACGAGAAATTTTATTTGTTTATTTAATTATTTCTCGTAATGATGTGATTTATTATGTGCGCACTAGTAAATAATAGGAAAGCATGCCTATTTTCTTTAATTATTTACTTTTATAAGCATGTTGCAATTTAATTTTTCAGCATGTTTTATGTTATTTATTTTATGTTTTAAATTATGTCTATAAATTCCGGGATCATATTAATTTATGATGGAATTTTGGGTGTGACATAATTTATGGGAACATAAAATAATGTGTGCGCATGAAACCTTTAGAAATTAAAAATACTAAGCTGGATTTTGGTTCTTTTCTAACCAAGATCATTAGACCTCCACAAATACAGCCTCTCATTGGAAGTAATGCATTTCAAAGCGTAAACGTCTACTCCAGTAGCTTGCGTTAGAAATAAATTACCAGTTCTAATGCGATGAGGTTTCTAAATAAAACATTTAGTTTAAGATGCGAAGTGGGAGCCTCTGAGCAAACATCTACTTCAGTAGCTTGCATTGAGACAACTTTCACTGGTCTCTAAGATTAATCTAAATGAGATAACGAAGGATGTAAAGGGCATGCGGTATGGGTCGAGTACGTATGCTAAATCGCCTTTTAACATCCGGAGTTAGGATTGTGGTTATTTTGGCTTAGATGTTGCCTGAGCACAACTCATGCATGAGATCCCTGCTCAAGATAGGCGAAAATGGTCTTAGTATCTCCAATATTAATTTCTTTTGCCGGCAGATACCTGGCATGGAGAGAAATTAAAGGATCTATTTTGGTCTGGTCGAGCATTTGCCGTAAACGTCTACTTCAGTAGCTTGCAGTGAATTAGCTTGGGCAATTGGAGGAAGCAAATTTCATTGTTTTATCTAAAGGTTCTATGCATATTTGTTTCAATTGTTCTTAGTATAAGCTTACCTTAATTTAGCTTACTTGTTTTCAGATATGTCTATTATTGCATCGCTCATCAATTCAATTGTTCACAATTCCTTGACTGGTTCGAATTTTCCTGGATGGAAAAGTGACATTGCCAAGCTCTTAGATTCAATTGGACATTTGTTTGTTCTGCAAACTCCCTGTCCGAGTTCGCCAACTGATACATCTTTCGATGAGGAGCGTGCACAGTATCACATGTGGATGTGGTCGAATGGCATGGCCAGACAATATATCTTGGCTGGTATGTCAGATGCACTGCATCCTCGTTATAGTGATGTATGGCTTGCGCATCACATTATGCGATGTCTCGACGTAGCATATGGCAGACTCGATGGACATGCTAGATCCAGTCTTATCAAACGTATTGTAAGACAGAAAATGGGTCTGAACTGTTTGGTACGTGAACATGTGGAATCACTCATCCAACTCATAGATGAGTACACATTAATGGGTGGTCAAATTGACAATGATGTCAAAGTTGACTTGATACTCAACACGTTACCAAAGTCATTTGATAACTTCAGAATTTCTGTTGAGAAAAACAAGAGTGAGTATACTGTTCAAGGATCTTGTATCAACAGAAGCTTCTTCAGTCTTTTCTGTGAGTCACTCTGATTTGCTTCTGAGTCGAAAGAGTGATGTCAAAGAAAAGAGGAATGAAGGAAGCAGTGGGAGCAGTCTTGCCTTATCAGTTCATTCCAAATCTCTTGCTAAACGTTCTTCTAAATCACGTCATAATGACATGAAGAAGAAGAATGGTAAAGGAGAGAACAAAGGAAAGAAAGATAACAATAAGGACAAATGTTTCAAGTGTGGCAAGAAGGGTCACTGGAAAGTAAATTGTCCAAGTTTGGTAACTAAGGGACAAGGTACATCATCTTTTGCATTGCCTGTTGAAACATGTTTAGTATCGGTTTTCTACCCTTTAGTGGGTAGTGGTAACTGAGGTCACTAATCGTGTTTGCTACACTTTGCAGGGAATCAAGCTTAAGGCTTGAAGATAGCGGAATTACCATCTCCAAGATTGATGCTGGAAGTTGCTACTTCAGCTGATGGAGATTTTACTTTGAGTTTATGTTAAAATTCTGTTTTAATTCAATTTTCTGAAGAGATGTTGTTTTGCTTTGAGAAATAATATTTTTCATCTATTGTTATGGATTATTAGTTATTCGATAGAGTTTTTTTATTCTATCATAATGAATAACAGTGTTTTCTATTATGGATGATTGTCTCTTCATTACTTGATTGCATAAACTATCAGTGTTCTAAGGTATAATTTAAAGAATCTCTATAGAGATAGGTTATATGAGTCTAAGTAGTTTTAAGTAATTCATGGAATTATGGATTCAATCCAGGTATTCTTTTGAATGGTACTTATGACAACTACTTAGAGGTAAAAGATGGTAACCAGGCCTTTTAATAGGCTATTGTATCTCTATAGGTTATTTCGTGTTTGCTCTGGTTTGCTGGTTTGAGTCTACTTCCGCAGTTGCCTTAACAGGCATTGATACTGTAATCATTTAAGATTTGGATATGTTTATCTACTTCACTACAAGTCTTAGTCTCTTGCTTTAATCAAGAGCGTTCATGACTAAGGTAGAGAATAAGTTAAACAAGACCATAAAAAGATTATGGTTCATTCATAATGGTGTATCTTAAGTGATGGGTTTTTACAGTATCTGGCAGAGCAAAGGGATTGCATCCCAGTTAACTACACCTATTATTCCTTGATTGGGATAATGTAGATTAAAATGAAATAAGATTCGTTTTTGGGAACAGTGCCAAAAGCAATAGTATGTTAGCTTAATCTAGTGTCTTCTAGATCAGTTCCAATTACCCTAGCAGACCTTGACTCTGTCAAAAGGGCAATGATGGGTAATTCGGCTGTTAAGCTGATATAGGAAACTGATTGGTTGGAAGAAAGGTTTAAGCTAGTACTGCTTGTGGGCTATTCCAGGTAAACGAAAAAAGATGGATGCTTTGTATATCCTAGATACAAGCAAGTTGTATAGGATGAAACCATGAATCCAAATAAGAGATTGTTCTCTAACGTTTTAGAGAAAACAATTCAAATCCATCAGGAAATACCCTGTGGCATGTTGAGCATACCTTGGAAGGTATGGTACCAATTGCACAGTCACCTGTGTAAGGTGGTAAACCACAAATTAATGCACCATTAACTAACAACGTAAAAAGGAGCATCGTTGCAGTGGGAGGATGCCTTAACAGGCTTAATAGTACTGGTTCGTGGAAACAGTCTATGGACTTATTCCCAGCTTAACGAACAACATCATACTTATCCCTTAAAGCGCAACGACGCTGTTAAGACAAACAATGCGGTTTAATGACGTCAAGTCATGGATTCAGAGATGAATCAGTAAAGTTATGGTTGTATATCAGGATCAGTGATTGTCAAATAACTTACCAGCTATAAGTAACTGATTGATATACAAGAAAAGAAATGCTCGAATGGTAACCTAGTATGTTTTTGAAGGTCTAGGTTAGTGAGTAAGGTATGTTTCACAACAAGACCTTCTCACTGGTTGCAACTATTAAGTCCATTCGAATTCTTTTAACCATAACAACACATATAAATTTAACTATCTGAAAGATAGATGACGTCATCCGTATTTTATAAACGGGTACCTTGATAAGAGGTGATGACATCTGTATGCAACAACCAGATAAGTTATGTGCAGTAAAGTGAAAAACATCATGTTAGGAAGCCAAGCTAGTTCAAGTATGAACTTGAAGGAGCTTCAAATGTCATGTAACAGACATTTCGATATTGTCTATCGAGAATGATAGTTTCACGTATCAGTTATGTGTCAGCGGAAGCGTGGTTTTCCTTGCACATTATGTAGATGGTATTTTCACTTTCGGAAACGGAGTGGAGATATTTTCAGGCAAAAAGAGATGGTTATCCGAACAGTTTCAGAAGTAGGACTTATGAGATTTTGGAACACCTTTTGAATTAAGGTCTTGTATTGTCACAAGAAAAGGATGTTCAAATATCTCAAATCGCTTAAGTTGATTCTGTGGTGAGTCGTTCATAGCAAGAAAGATTGTTATCTTTCTATATTGTAAATGAACGAAGTTAGATATCTGTACTGCTATAAGCATGTTAAACAAATATCAATTCAACTCAGGACATGCACATTGGTTTACAAATGTGCCATGTGAGTTTAATGGCATCGGATATCCAGGATGATCATAAAGAAAGGAAATCAACCTCTGACTATGTGTTGGTCTTGGAGGAGGAGTTATAGGAATCTAACACAGAAGTGTGTTGCAGATTCCTGTATGAAGGCTGTGTTTTTGACAGCTTCATTAGCTTCACAAGAAGCAATATAACTCCGATGTTATCCTCTAGAGGTGTGTGTTCTGAGTTTGCCTAATAAATCACATGGAATTGTGATCATGTTGGTGCAATGACAAACTCAAGAGAACCCAAGACTCACAAGGTGGTGAAACACATAGGATGTGTGGTATCACATCATACGAGAAATCGTGACAAGAGGTGACGTGAATGCAGTGGGAGTGATTGACAGTATAGACACACTTAATACATGGTAAAGCAATGGTATTATGCTTTAAGTATAAGTGGGAGATTGTTGGGATTATATACTGAAAGCATATATGATTAAGTGTTTTGTATACTGGTCTTCATATATGTGTTGCTACAACAATGCTCGCTGTCTGATGAAACAAACATACAACGAACCATAATACCTATTAACTCGCCTATAGGGATGATCATATGGTGTGTAGGAGATCATAGAGGATCATATGAGTCGTTTGACCTAGCGAGATATAAATAGTATCACGGCTGAGACAGTCCCTGGATAGGCTGTCGGTCTAAGCTGCGGCACATCGGTTCATAAGTGGGCTTATCCTAGCTACTTGATGTGTCGGTACATGGTTATGTATTGATGGGATCAACAGTGAGATGTGCCATTCACATTGACATACGAATGAGCCAGATCCCTAACATACTTCCTATGATCTTAAACCTAACTGAAGGATAAGGGGTGCACACAGATTGATCGCACTTTGATTTACCATGGTGGCGAGTCTTACATGTAATCTAATACTCGTATTTTGGGTGTTGGCAATTTGTGTGTGGCCTGCTTAGTCTGAACGTTTAGGTAAACATATCCGTTTCAGGATGGTGACATTCCCTGAGGAGCTCACAAGGTTCATTATGCTAAACCCTGCAGGTTGAATTATTTAATTCAGGCATAAGTGAAAAGGAGTGAGTAGTATTACTCAGGAAATAAGAGATTAATTAATTGTGGATGATTGTCATTAGCCAAATTAATTAATGAATGTCCAAAACCTTAAATATGTGGATCATGTTAGTTTGGTGCAACCCGTTCCTAATAACGTGGTAATAAAGGGGCGAGTCAGCATTGTTACCATGGTGAAGGTTAAAACAATGTTTTATTAATTAATTATGTTCTGGGTTTAACTATGAAGAATTAATTAATAAAGAGGGCCCACTTTATTATTTGCATCTGGTCCCTGGTCTGGCCCATGAACTGCTCAAGCCCATTAGGGTTAGGGTTTCTCAAAACCTTAACACTATATATAGGCCTTCTCTCTATTAGATCATTGATGAGATTCAGTATATTGAATGAAATCAGAGAGAACGGCATGGCTGATCAGGAGGGAGAAAGTAATCGATTTCTCCAGATCTCGGATCCAACTTGGTAGATAATCCTCACCAGATTTCCAAGGAGCAAGGGAACAGATCAGAAGATCAGATCTGTAGGAACAACTGTTCATCGCCGGTATTCAGATTCAGATCCAGATCTATTTCATTGTTATTGGCTCCGATCTGGACCTGTAGATCAAACGGTGAAATCAGGTATTCTCTAAATCCATCCTCTGCAATTAATTTTGTAGGAGCATTCATAGGATCACATGGTTTATTTAATTGAAATTTGTTCCTGGTACCCTAAGAACGATCCTTGGCAAGAATTTAATTAATGGCAACTCATGTTGTCCATCGTAGACTCAAACCCTACAAGGAGAAGTGGGTAACATATGATTACAACTCTCTTTCTCTCTCTATATATATATATGTGTATATATATATATTAAGAGAGAGAGAAAGATTTTTTTAACGCCTACATATATATATTCATGTATATACGTGAGAGAGAATGAGAAAGCACGAAAATAAAGAGCAGCCGCGCGCATCGCCGTAAGCCAGCCACGGCGACCGTCGCTGACCGCGTCAATCACCGCCATTTATGTCGGTCGACATCGGTGCGTCGACCGGTGCCGGCGGCGTCTACTGATGTCCGAGTCGACAGAAAACAAACAGCGCGCTATGTACGCAAGCTGCAACACATCTCCGTCCATTCCGACCCCAAAAACTCATCAAATTGTATTCATGAACATTTTAGGACCATATAAACGTGAAATTCATGGTTTGAAACTGAGAAATCTCGCCTAAAAATCTTGAAGAAAACTCACCGGTGAAAATGGAGGGTGCATGGCGGTTTCGGGTTTCCAAGCACGCCAAAATGCTCTTAAAAACACAAGGAACACAAATATGAAGTCAAATTGACGATCCATCATCGTTTGATATGAGTTTCATGCCGATACCGAAATATTATCGACTTACAGGAGAGGTAAGTTCGCACGCGTATAGCTCGCTTGTTTCTCAACGGATTTGGGCGATCTCAAGCTCCTCGTGCTCCTTACAGCACAGGCTATGCACGGAACTTAGTTTCACAGCGATTGGTGTGGCGGTTTGGTCAGAAATTGGCAAAGAAAATGCGCGGCTGGTGGGCGTGGTTCGTGGATAGTGTTGTCGTGAGGGAGATGAATGAATTTCTGAAATTGCTATTGACTTGTTTTCTTGTTTTGAAAAATTGATTAATATTCCTATTAATGATCCACCGCCACTTTTCATCATGATGTCGCACAAGTTGTGGCATTCTTCTCCGCGAAGAATTGTCACGCGGTGTATTTTCCGATTTATCTCGCGTGTATTCCATACTGTTAATTAATTTTCGTGGATTTATAATTTGATATACATTGTCCCAATTAAAAATGGAAATCCATGGAAATGTTCCAATTAATGAGTCCTATTTATTGATTCAATTCCACAACTTTTGGAATGGTCTCAATTTGACTCCGAACTCTAAATAGTTTGAAAATTCACAGAATATTCTGTGGGCTTCGGAATCTCATTTTAATCGTTTCCTAATCCTCCATATTTTAATCTCAAGCATACTCTAGCTCGGTACAAGAAATGGAGCTTTCGGGCGCAACTTGTTAATTTAATTGCGACATAATTGTTCTAGGAACGATAATTCGTCGCGCTCAAGTTTCTTACGTGAATTGTAGCTGCATGGTCTCTTAGAGTTTCTCAAAACATACATTTTCCATTTTAATGACAACTAATTTACCAATTGTGAAATAAACTTTTTTTCACATAATTAAGCTTAAATTAACTTAATTTAAACCCGAGATATTAGACTAGGCTTCCTGTGGTTGCATAAATCCAATTGAAATTGACTTTCAAAATCAGGGTTTGGATGAAATCCAATTAGCCTGCTGGGTTGGGAAAGTGGTGATTTGGCTCTTGATTACTTTTAAAGTGATGTTATTAGAAGAGAGCATAAATTTTGTGATGATTTTGGGCTTCTGTAAAAACCTTGGGGAATCAAACAAAATATTCCATAGTCAGAAATATTTTGTTTAACAATTTCAGTACAATTGTCACTTCCCACACCCAACCAAAATATGTTTTTATTAGTTACTTACTTATACATGGAATGATGAAAATGAAGCCATCAATTTCCCATGAACATGCACTGATTTTCCCTCATGAAGACAGAGTGTTGAGAACTTTTGAAACAATGTACATGTCTGTTATGCTGAGTTGTGGTGTCTTATGATTCAAATTTTGGAGGATAATGCACACAATCTCTAGAAGCACACCTAAGGTGTTACTTACATAGAAACAAGTAAGGGAATAGGAGTTATGATAAAAGGACGTTTGATAATAACATCTTATTAATCAATCCTCTCTAGTTTTCGAAAGGATGATCGGAATAAGAGCTTTTCAAGTGAGCATAAACTCCAAGAAAGAAAGAGAGAAACAAAGGAAGACAGTATTCATATATTTCATAGCCTCCGTTCACATTACAATCTCTTGATATATATAATGCAGATGCATATACTAATCGACAAAGGATGCAGGGCTACATAACAAATTATACCAGATGCTCCAGTTCCACCTTGCTTGACGATGGAGACGTCTACCTGCAAGTCTTTCGGTTAAGAACGAAATACTGAGCATGAATATGTTATTAGGCTTGTTCCCTGTTATTGACCCAATGAGTTGGTATAACAATTGGGCTGTTGGCGTATTATTGTGGTGCATTAGGACAATATCAATAAAATTTCACATAAGTTGTAAATACTTATACACATGTTGATAAGAGACACTAGGACCAATTGTTGGATTGCCCTGCCTTGCCTTTGCAGAAATGCAAGAAACTCTCATGGTCATGGATGGTGCCAAAATTCTGTGTCAGCTCAAGTGATCACATATAATTTTCCACCTCTACCCTGCTGCTGCATATAATTTCAACTCCTCCGAGAGAGTTGCTGTTTGAGGAGATAATCTTGTGTTTTCCATGAGACAATCTGTAGAGCTTTTAAAACATCACTAATGCTTGGGCGTTCACCGGTTCTATATTTAACACAAAGTTCAACAACTCCAGCCATCTGTTTGTTTAAAGCGAATAATGAGAATCCACCCATCCCATAACAACACTACAATTTCAGCTTTTGCAACTGCTTCTAATTACCTTTTCAACTGCAATACGAGGGTAGTCTCCTCTGAGTCCATCATCAACCATTCCGAGTAGATTGGTATGATTGCACTTTGATATGTTCAATCCCACGTTTTCCCAGCTTGATACGCCCCATTCATTGTCTGCTGATTTACGACCTGTCAAGAGTTCAAAGAGAACTACACCAAAGTTGGAAATGTCACCTTTTTAGGTAAAACCATTCCTTCCATATCTAACACCACAAACAAAATATTTGATTAGTACAAATTGACATCAACACTTCCCTTCATCAGTAGCTAGGGCTCAAACAATAACATACTCTGGGGGATGATAACCACAACAACCTTCATAATAACCATCAACTCTTATCTGATCATAACGGCAACGAGCTGACAGACGAGGCTCACTTATCTTAGCGATTTCATTGCCAAACACTAAAACATTGCTGGATTTGATGTTACCATGACTCAATGACTTCTCGTGAAAGTAGAGTACGCCTTTTGCAGCTCCAATAGCAATGTTAAGTCGTTGGGCCCATGACAATGCTGGAACTGACTTCAAGGGCAAGTCTTTAGGACCTTGCCGGCCTGTTGCATAACAAACCAACATAATCTTGATGCACATTCTCAAGATTCAACAATATACATGTATGAGAAACACACCATGAAGAATATCATGTAACAACCCTCGTGCGGCATACTCCTGCACCAGCAATTGCACATCACCAGCCACACAATAACCAGGCAACTCAACCACATTTTCATGCTTCAGCCTAGATAAAAGTGAAACCTACAAAACCATATATTGAAGCAACATGAGTTATTACCACGCAAGTCAGCAATTATATATGATGTTAATATTATTCCAAACCTGTGCAACGAAGTCCCGGTCCTTGTGTTGGGGTTATCAAACCCCTATCCGACATCGACAGAAGAAGGAAAGATTTCCTTCTATAAAATAGAGTCCAATAACTCCATTAGTATGAGGCCTTTTGGGAGATGCCCAAAAACAAATCCGTGCGGGCTTGTGCTCGGCCCAAAGCGGACAATATCATACTAATGTTGGAGTCTCGGTTCCTAACAGTGGTATCAGAGCCCAGGTTCGGGCTGCGGAAGAGACCGAGTTTGTGGTGGACTATGGTGCATGTGGGAGCCCTCAATTGCGGAGTGGAGATCATCCATGAGTGCCTTGTGTCGAAAGCTTCCTGACAGGTGGTCAGACGGCGGGTCCCGTGGGTTGAAGGCAGTGCAAGATGATGGAGGGACGGATCATGTAACTCGAGGGGAGGCCACAGATATGTGGGCTATTGGTTTGAGGGGAGGATTGTTGGGGTTATCAAACCCCTATCCCACATCGACAGAAGAAGGAAAAATTTCCTTCTATAAAATAGAGTCCAATAACTCCATTAGTATGAGGCCTTTTGGGAGATACCCAAAAACAAATCCGTGCGGGTTTGTGCTCGGCCCAAAGCGGACAATATCATACTAATGTTGGAGTCTCGGTTCCTAACACCTTGAACTGCCTTTTAATTGCAACTTCCTGTCCAGTTTTTAGGACTCCATGGAATATACCTTTTCATCTGATTCAACTAACAATCCAGCTTTTGAAACCAGAATAATCAATAATATTATCCTTCAGTTCAGCTAGATGGATGGCAGGAACGCCACATGGATTACTATAATTCCGCTGCTCCTCTAATTCATCAATACTCTGTTTGCTCTGTAATGCATCTTCTGACAGCGTATCAACTTCAACCTCATTCTTATCTTCTTGTGTTGATCCTATGTCACCACAGCCAGCAGAATTGCGTGAATGTGAAATAAATTGTTGCTACTATCTACATTTATATCGATGTGTGCGTAGGGATAATTGGTTTTACCAGATGGTGCAACTCTATTCCAGAATGCATTGATTGACCGAAATTGTAATTTACGCGATGACCCTTTTCTACTGCTGCTCAAGGGCCAACTCAAGCTGGGCTACAGCTTGAGTCATTGACAGTCGTTTCTTAGGTTCATGAATCAAGCATCTTTTAGCAACCCCCACATATGTCTTGAGGCAATCTTCTGAGATTTCTGCTCTTAAAGTTGAAGCAACAATCTGGTGAAATTCCCCATTTCGGATTTTTTCTTGAGCCCACATGGTTGAACGCAGCTCACTCTCAGCAAGATTTCCATCAATCGCTGGTCTCCCACTCAATACCTCCAACAACACTACCCCAAAAGCATATGTGTCACTTGCCTTGGTAAGTCTACCGGACATTGTTGGGAAATTTGGCTAAGTTTCCTCTCCCCAGTAGCTACTTGTTTAGATT
>JAPKLW010001021.1:199476-241141 GCA_026898455.1 Plectranthus barbatus | reverse complement strand
TGTTAGCTGATGTTTTGAATAAGATTTTAATATATTATAATTAAATAATTAATGCTTATTTTTTCAATAATATTTTTATATTTATTCAAAGTATTATTTTTTTTATTAAAATATTATAAAAAACGAAAATTTTTAAAAAATATATTAATTATGAAATAATTTTTTTTTAAAAAAAAATTAATATTAAAAAATAATTAAAAATGCCACATGGAAAATATGTGGCAGTGAGTCAGCGCCACATCAATGCCACGTGGCACTTAACGGCTTAGTCAGCGACTTGGGACAAAATTCCCTAACAGAATGAAAGTATGGGATATAATTTCCTAACAGCAAAAAAGTGGGATAAAATCCCCTAATATGTAAAAGAGTGGGATATATTTCCTTATTTTCCCTAAGGATGTATATATAGGGATAAAATATAGATGGATTAGATAAAAAAAAGGAAAAAATAATAAAATAATATTGTGATGTGATGTTTTTAGGCGGGAAAATGGCATTTTTGTAATTTCTTCAAACTTCTTGTTTTTATATATATATAATAGATTTGATATTAATAGAGGGTTTAAACTGTAATTTTGATAAATATATTGATAGTATTATTAAAGTTACGAGAAAATAAATATGCTTAAAATATTTATTTGGGTTTGAGTTTAGTATTTTCAGTTGTAGATAAATTACTATTTAAAATGATACTTACTGCATTTTTAGTTTGAATTTTCTGTTTTCGGCTAGAGATGGTGTTAGTTATTTTATTGGCTTCAACATGTTTAAAGTTTATACCTTTTTTTTTTTTGAGATAATAAAGTTTATACTTTTTGCTTCCACATATGTATTATTTTTTTTTTCTCTATCCATGTCATTGACATGATATCGTTTGTAAAGGGCAGTGTGCAGTCAGATCTGATTAAAACAATCGCATCAAGTAGACTTTGACGTTGACCAAAGCATGGCGATGTGAGTTTTTTGCACGTAACAAATTTTAATGTGATGGCTTTTCAGTAACCAATTATTTATGGATTCAAATATAAAAGAGACATTATTTAAATTTGTGGAAATATTTTTAAATACCCATTTTTATAAAACACATTACAAAAATACCCACTTCTTATAACACATATAAAAATACCCAAAAGTACAAAATTTTACATGGGAAAGTATTTTTTGCCAAATTTGATTCAATCATTGTTTATATGATAATGATATGATTACTAAAAATAGATTTTGTAATTAAGATATTAGTTTTAGCTATAAAAAAATAAAAATTCATTTTCTGTATTTTCCGTTCGGGTCTGATTGCGGGTCTGTTTCGTCCTTATTCGGGTCAGACTTGTGAAACATACCGAGACCGACCCAAATATAGGGGGATCAGACATGGAACAGATCGAAACCGACCCGGTTCAGACCCGATACCGACCCGGATCTGACATGGGTCAGAATCGAGTCTGAACCGGTCTGAACCGGTCGGTTTCGTCCTTATTTTTTTTCCCTATGCATAACTTTTCCAACTTTTTTCACGCACTATGGTTCAATAAAGTCATAAATATTCTGACATGAAAATTACATGACCATCGATTATTTACATGCATTATTGTCCTATGTGCATTATTTTCCCAACTTTTTACATGCAATATTGGTCAAATGAGCTCATAAAGTATACTGACATGAATAATGCATGACAATCAAATTTCTTTTTGACTATATGAGTGGAAGCAAATTTCGCGTACATTGAAATGCAAATGAGTAAATGGCCATTTACTGTATTGACAAGCCCAATCAATTCATTAAAATAATTGAGATTTGTTTGTATATAAAATCCAATTCATCTGCAAAAGACGAAGAATACACATTCACTATATCTTCGTTCCTTCTACTCTCCATCTTCCACATATTCACTTAATTTTCTCATTTTCCTCTTTTGAAAATGGATAATTGGTGCACTATCTTTGTTCATTACAATGGGCAATTTGATGATTCATCCAACTACGTGGGTGGAGAGGAAAGGTTGGTTTACATTCCAATGACCAATCTTTCCATACAGTATCTAAGAAACAGCATTCAGTCGCTTCTGGATTCTGAAAATATTCAACTTGAGTATAATCTGTATTATACAGCCCAGAGTCGCAGTGGAAGAAATGTAAGATTGTTGTTGGCGACGGATGTTGATCTGCAGCGGCTTTGCACTGTTTTTTCAGAGCCCAATGTTTATATTGTTTTCAACAATGTAATCAACATTGGTGTTGGGAGTTCTCAGCGGGAGCCTTCCCCGTACAGATCGTTCATATCTTCCTTTAGTCCACCGCCGCATGCTACTTTCAGTCCATGTTCGGAGGACCTTCAAAGGTTCGGTTCTTCTATGTTTTTTTATCAACCTTACGAAGGTGGTGCAAGCGGGAGTTCACATATTCCTGACTTAAATGATGTTGGTCCCGGATTATCAGGGGGTCCTGCAGGGTTAGATCTCTGGATCATTCCTTTTGGAATCCAGACTTGAGTAATCTTCAGCTCGGTGTTACCCTTGCTGACATCACTTGTGGCCTTTCCCTTCCTTTTAAAATAATGCATGGATTTGTTTTTGGAAGGTGTGGCTGTGTGTGCGGTTCCTCTGGAAGTATTCTTCCTCTGAGGGTGTCGGAAATTTCTTTCCGACCGCTTGTGTTGCCTTGGTGGTCTCTGGAATTGTGGACCACGATGAATAGCCTTCCCAGCCCTTGAGAAAAGGTTTTGATTGGGCTCAGGCCTCCGATAGGTGTTCCTCCTATCGGGAAATATCCTTCTCTCAGTATTCCGCTGAGAGTTGGATCCCTTGTAAGCATGCTGGCAACTGGCATACTTGTAAGGTTGGGCGTTGAATCTCTGGACAGCTGGTGCTGGCTGTCGGATTTCACTGGCAGCTGACGCTGACTTCCTTGCCTTTGAATATTTCGGCTTAGTCTGCGTCTTCGGGTATGATGGCGTCCTGTCAGCAGAGGATCTTGCCAGTTGAGGATTTTGTCTTGATGACTCACCTATGTATCTGGGCTTATGGTTCCTATGCTGATCAGCCACACGGGACTGACTGGCATTATCAGCTGGTGCTGATGCATTTGCCAGTTTTCCCTTACCCTTTTGAGCTGTGAGTTCGGGTTGGTTTATGCTCAATTCCTTTGTAAATCCCAACCCGGACTTATCAGAAGGCTTTCTCCAATGACTTAGAGCTGCTTCCAAGTCTTTTGAGCCTTTATTTAGAAAATTTATTCTATTTTCTTGCTCCAGAACGAGATTGTGAAAATTATCTCGCTCAGTTTTTGTAATTTGAAAATTTTGGAGCAACTCAAAGTGAGTCTTTTTCAAGGTGGCTAGCTCTTCACTGACTGACCTCGATTTTTCAATCTCCTTGGTCAAAATAGAAACTTGATCTTTCAGCGAAGCATTTTCGCCAGCCAAGACATTCTTTATTTCATAAAATTTTAAAAATTCTTTTTGAAGAATGTCTATAGTGACAGCTTCTGAGTCGGAGCAACGCGACTCAGAATCGTCTAAACTGATAGAAGGCATGATATGCATTGGGGAAGCTGATGATTGTACCTGGTCATCAGCTGCAAGTGCCTCTTCACTGTCAGCACTTCCTTCAGCTGATTCTTCTCCGAAGGCTGCCATGAGTGCCAGTAGAGCTTCCTCTTCTGACTCCTCGTCTGACGCATACTCCCCATCATCATGGTCGGGTATGTCAGGCACTTCAGTCCTGGTCAGCATAGCCTTGGCAACGGCCTTGGAGGCGCGCTCTTCAAAGAGCTTCTTTAGCCTTTCCCGCTCATTTTTGTCCACCTGTGGACATTCAAACTTTAAATGATCAGGGGATTGGCACTGGTAGCAAGCACGGGGAGCTCTCTTGACGAATTTTCCGTCAGTTGAGCTCAGAGATACTCCCTGCTTCGACTTGGCTTTCTCCAGAAGGACAGCCAGTCGTTTCATCTGCTGCTCAAGGTCAGCGATAGAGCTTTCGCTGTCTTTTGAGATAGATCCCGATGTGGCTGGGATCTCTTTCTGCTGGTTGTGCTGGGCAGCAGGTCTGTCAGCATGGAGGGGCTTCTTGTGCTTCCATTTGAAGTCCTTCTTGACGAAGTAAGCTTCGTCTTGAGCTTTAACGCTGGGGGATCCCATGTTCCTGATGGCCTCATTCTTGTTCACCATCTGGATATCCCACTCGTGTGCCTGCAACTGAGCAAATAACTCCTTGGGAGTCATCTTGGACAAGTCCTTCTCCTTGAGAGCTGTCGTCTTCACGAACCAGTCCTCCTTGGGCATCTTGGACAGGATCTTGGCATTAAGATCTTCATTTGAATACGTCCTGTCCAGAGACTTTAGCTCGCTGACAATGGCGTTAAATCTCGCCTCCATCTCCTTGATGGTTTCTCCAGGCAGCATCTGGAAGGACTCATACTTGTCCACCACAACCTGCAATTTGTTGCGTTTCATTTGATCAGTTTCTTGGTTTAGACTATCAAGATAATCCCATACTCCCTTGGCATTATCAAACTGGAGGGCTTCCTCCATCAGCGACTCTGGAAGAGAAGCCATGATCAACTCGTGAGCAATGGAATCCAACTGATTCCGCTTCCTGTCCTCGGCGTTCCATTCGCTTTGAGGCTTTGGGATCACAGCAGCTGGACGATCTCCTAGCTGGTGCTGTATCATGGTGATCTCGATTGGTCCTGTCTCTAGCACATCTTTCATCTCTGGATGGATGCTCTTTAGAGAAATGAGCGACCTCTTTCGCCATGTATCATGCTTCACCGTCTTGTAGTCGAGTAGCTTCGGGTTATTCATCTTGATTTACCTGAGCTAATCAAACAGACAAACAAATAGAGCGCAAGGAAACGCGGATCACGGTCCTAAGCGACTCAGATACGAACGGTCTATAAGAACCGTCCGCTCTGATACCACTTGTTGGTCCCGGATTATCAGGGTATAACTTGGCAGTGGAAAATATGGTTAATCGTTTCTTGCACTCTGCTGGTTACTCAGCTGACTGGGACCTTGTCAGCTGGTAAGTCAACTTGCACTTTGCGTACTCAGCTGACTGGCGACTGGCTCGTCAGCTGGTAGCTCAAGACTTAGAATGTTTTTAGCCTTGTTTGCACAGTTATATCAGTTTTCAGATATACACCAGCACTTGGGTGCTGGGTTTTAAATCAGTATGAAATGCAGAAAGCTGATAAAAGACAAAGGATTTATAGTGGTTCGATCAACTGATCTACGTCCACTCTCCAGTCGTAGCACTGGAAATTTCACTAAGAGTAATCGGGTACAAGCGTCCTACGATCTATCTCTAGCTGGTGAATGCCTCGTCCACCAGTTCACTAGATCAACCGCTCCCGGCCTTGTCCTTCTTCAACTCTGATCAGCTGGTGGAGTGCGAGCACGTCACTTCAACCTCCACAGCTTCACTGGGTGTTTAGTTCTCTCAAGAACGTATCTTCTCAATACGGCAAAAGCCCGTAATAACTCAAGTGCTGGCTGGCACAAGAGCTGCTGTGAACTTCCTCGGAGGAGAAAGAACACCAAAGAGATCTGAACTTACAAGCTGGAAGCTTGAAGTCTCGTGTTTGATAAATCAACACACGGATAGCCTTTAGAAAGGCCTCGAAAGTGTTTGCACTTCTACTTGCTTGAGCGTAATAAATTTCAGACTTTCGGTAGGTGAAGAGTATTGAATGTTGGTGGATCCCAGGTATTTATAGCCGAGGGATCCCATTCAAATATTCTAGCCGTTTGGACACATCCGGAAAAAGTCTCTGTCCTCGCATGTCCTTCTGAAGGCGGCAGGTAGGAATTTCCGGAAAGCGCCATGCTTTTGTCCACTTTATCTGACATTGATCTCTTTATGTCAGAACGGCACTATTCGTCAGTACAAGGAATCGGAACTGGTGTCTTGAACTGATAGACTTTAAGGTATCCTCCCTTAAAGTCATATTCTGTCAGTTAATTCCTCGACGAATCTTCTTTTTGTCTCTAATACACTGGGAGAGAGAATCTGGAATTCTGCTGGTAACATCCGACTGGTAGATCATTCTGGTGATCTTGTGCTGGCAGTCTCTGCTGGTGACTTGCGCTGGCACAATCTAAGTCTACCAATATGTCTGATGTTAACTCTTGGAATCTCCCATGACTGGTGGCTTCACCGCTGGTGAACAGTGTCAGTGAGATCACGTATTCTGCTGGTAGGATTTGTCAGCCGCCTGCTGGTGAAATCCTTCCCAACTGGTGAACAGTAGCCAGTCATTAGCTCTTTCTCATGCTGATGAACAGTGTCAGCACGAGTCTTTGTCAGCCGCCTTCGGATGAGATTTTCCCAACTGGTGAACAGTAACCAGTGGTAAGCACATCTCATGCTGGTGAACAGTAGCCAGCATGAGTCTTGATCAGCTGCGACTTACAACTCAAAAGACCTAAACAGGACTTTACATTTGAGACTAGAGCTATTCTAGAGACAAACTGACGCTGGTAGGACTTAGGATTTGATCCACCAAAACACCAAAACTAGAATCTAAACAAGTAGTTACTGGGGAAAGGAAACTTAGCCAAATTTCCCAACAAATGAGGGTGGTGATTTAGTGGAGTTCACAATGTAATGAACCCCACCTACCCAAATCCTCAATCAGAACATATACCCAACTCTCAATCTTTCATTTTTCAGAAAGTCCTAAAGCAAAATTCCACGCTGCTAATATATTAGTCACCCTCAAGTACAAATCCTAATTAGTGAGTTCTATTTTTTTATCCCTAAAAATCATCAATAAATCTCTAGCACTAAGATTCTTACCCAGACAAACTGTACGAAAAACTGAAGTGCTAGAAGGATCATGATCGGCACAGGGATAAAAAGCACTAGAACAAAAAACAAATCCTGTAACTAATGCAAACTCAGAGACTCCAAATTCCATAATCTGCCCATTAATACAAAACCATAAAGCATTAGGGGATTCACAAGTAATTTGAAAGCCTAATAGCTCTATTAATGGTTGCGATGCACTAGGACCATTATTTTTCCAACAAATTAAATTAAATAATTCGGCATTATTCATTCCAAACATGTAAATAATTCAAATTTAGCATACACCCATTCCAAGGCATACAACCATTCAAATTTACAAAAATTTCAACAAAAAAATTCTTCTTTTTTTTTCGCATTTTTAACCGACAACATAAATCCAAATCAAAATGGGTTGGAGGAGTGGGATTTAGAAACTTACTTGTTCGTCGGCCATGTGTTTTTAGCAGCGTGGAATCTGTGTGGGTTGGAATGAGCAGTCGACTTCGTGAGTTTGAAGGGGACCAGACCAGTTTTGCCGACATAGAATGGGGAAAATAACATGTTTTTCTGTGTTCAATTATATTTTTTTTAAAAATTTGACAGGGTCGGTATCAGGTCGGTATCGTCAATACCGATTCCGGCCCGGGTCGGTTTTGGGTATAAATGCTGATTCGGTCAGTTTTTGAGCGGGTTCGGGTCTGATCTGAATTGAGTCGGTTTCATTAACATCGAAACCGACTCGACCCTAAAATTTTCTGATCCGGGTCTGATCCGCCTTTTTATTTTTTTCCAAAAATCTAATTTCCAAATAATTTCTATGTAATGCCCCTCGTAAATTTTAAATGTATTTATCGAATTTCTGAAATCATATTTTGTTATCGAATTTAATTCGAAGCTACGCGATTGATTTAATTTGGAAATTTACTATTTTGGCATTTATTCAATTGCCACCCTTATTTAAAAAGGGAGAACTAATTATTAATTAATATAAATGACATCGATAATTTATTTAACGACCCGGCATTTTCATATCGGAATAATATCGATCGATAAATATTCGCGGGTAGACGAAGTATTACGGTCTCCCGTGCAATGACGAGAAGAGATATGGAGTTGACGTGAGGTGATGTTAAAGTGACCGATGTGACAAGCGAATGACAACCACTTTAACCTTTTTAACTTTCGGTAATTTTGAATCTACCCTCGCCTCCCTTCTATAAATAGAAGGCATCATTTATAAGTTTTACTTTTACAGTCTCTTACTAAATTCTCTAGAGAATTTTCGGCGAGATTTTCGGCGAGTTTTCGGCGAGCTCCGACGAGGTTTCGGCGGAGAGATTTCAAGGTAAAACTATACCTTTTTGGAATCCTCTCTTCGTTTCCTTTCCATTTCCAACCTTAGATTCCCATTCTTTTATGTTTTGAAGTGGGAAATCGAGATATCAAGGGTTGATCAAGCTATTAAAGCTTTACGAACATCCTAGAGGTATAGATCGAACCTCTCTCTAGCTATTTCTTGAATATTAGCATGTTTGTCATTTTTGCCCTAGTTGATAAATGTCGTGATCTAGGCTTGTGTTGAGTTTATAAATATGTATGCATGTGTAGCATGTTATATTATGCGCCTAGAATTGATATATCGACCTAAGAATCGAATTGTAGTTGATTTGGAACATTTTTAGTATTTTTGCTCTACTTGGAGATATTGGGATTTTATTTCGATTCCAACATGTTTTTGATGTTTAAATTCATGTCTATACTCGTTATACATGTTTAGAAACCATTTGGTGTTGTTAGAAATTGATTGGATGAGCCCAGATAACCGTTTGACCAAAACACGAAAAATTTGCCGAAGACATTTTGCCTCTGTTTCGATCGACAGCATGCGTGTCGATCGACACAGAGCATGTCGATCGACACACACCCAGTCGATCGACACAACCACCGATTCAAAATCTCGGTGTTGATCATTCATATCAATCGACACAAGCCCCATGTCGGTCGACATCATGTACGTCGATCTACACGAATGTAAAATTTGACATGACTTCCATGTCAATCGACACACTTGGTGTCGATCGACACACACGTTCTCAGTCGACACTCCTTCATGTCGATCGACACCAACACCCACTGATATATGCGTAATTTGCATGATTTTTGGGGTTTGAATTGAATGAATTCATGAGGATTAAGTGCACAATTCGCACACATATCTCTTCTTTTCATTGATTTTCCTTCACTTGGCGTTCGTGAGTTGTTTTGAGTGTGCAGGGCATGAAAAATGTTAGAAATTCGAGTTGTGAAGCTAAATTGAAGCTTGGGCCGAAGCAAATTCCGTTCCGGATGCATGTGTCCCGTTAGGGACTGGAAAAGCACAAAAATGCCGAAAATTCAAAGCCGGTCCCGTTCGGGATAGCTTGGTTCTGTTCGGGACCGAGGCTCGGGACGAGGTCATTGCTTACGGGATACGTCATTTTGGCATGAATTGGAGGAGAAAGATGTGAGAAACCGTGAGCCATCCCGCTCGGGATGGAACTGTCCCGTTTGGGATGGGTCGGGACCTTCGGGTCTTGACTTTGATTTATCCCGCGCGGGATGGGATTTTACACAGGCTCATCCCGTTCGGGATATTTCTGACTGGGCTGCGAGTTTCTCAACTATAAAAGGCCAAAGAATGTTATTTTGAAAGGGTTCGACTTTTGCAAACCCTAGAGAGACTAAGGCACGAGTTAGAGGCAATTTTCACTACTGAAGGCTGAAAATTGAAGGTGGAAGGAAGAATTCGAAGCTGGGTTTGAAGATTCATCATTAAAATCCTAAGCTTTCTTGTTCTCCTTTCTCTTCATGTCTTGCTTTGGGATTGTGACGATTTTCATTGTATTCATGAGTAGCTAAACTCATAGTTGAGGATTTGGATGTGATTGGGATTGATTTGAATATTGTTTGGATTTGAATAATTGAATTTTCAAGGGTTTTGATTATTATTGTGAGTTTGAATTTGTGTTCCTTTCATGATTGATCACCATGTGTTGGAAAGTATGCCTCAATGAACTAACTTGATAGGTTTGTGAATTAGAGGGGATTGCAATAATAATTAGGTGTTCTTTCACATAAAATATGGGTGAATTGATATCTAGGTCATTGTGTTCTTGAGCTTTTGGGAGTTAATTGAAATCAACAAACCTAGACTTAGGTTGAGATTGAAGTTAATCTACGGTTGTTGCACCGGTACTAAGGGTAATAGCTAGATTTATGTGAATTGACTCTAAACCTCTCATTGAAATTTGTTTCGTAAAGTTAGCAAATCCAAGCATATTCATAATCTACCCAATCCATCCTATGTTCCTCGACTTCTCTCTCTTTGGTAATCTCAAGAAAGTTGACTAGCATTTTATTTTATTGTTACATTAATCTTTAGAATTTTAAGTAGTTTAAAATTGATCTTTCAAACCATTTTATCGTGTCTAGATATTAAGTTCCAAAATCGATCCCTTTTACTTAAACAACGGGCGAATTGAGTCTTCGTGTTCGATAATTTTTACTTGATTAAAAAAATACTGCATCAAGTTTTGGCGCCGTTGCCGGGGACTCAAGTTGTAGGTCGTTGTTTGATATTAGGGGATTTACAAGCTTGGTAGTCTAGATTTATTATATAGTTACTTAATTCTAGTTCTTGTTGGTGCAGGTGGTGCATGATTACAAGGGCTAAGGCAAAGAAAATACAAGAACAGGCAGCACAGGTAGTAGTGAAGGAAGACATGACTGAGGAGGATCAGAGGAATGATAGACAGCTGATTGAGAATCTGCAAAGGCAGCTTGAAGAAGTCCGAGCCCAAGTTAACAATAACGCGGAGGAAAGGGAGCTTAGAGAAGAGAGGAGAAATCCACTTCAAAATTTGTTCCGACCTTCGAGGGGAGAATCTACTAATGGATTCAATCAGCGGACTGACGCTACTCATTTCGAGATCACACCCCAGCTTGCTCAGATGGTACAGAAGAATCAATTCGGAGGGAAACCTAATGAAGATCCGAACAGTCATATCACGCAGTTCCTGGAGGTGGCAGACATGATAAAGATTAACCAAGTTCCCAGGAGCAAATCAGGATGTACTTGTTTTCCTTCTCCTTGAAGGACGAAGCTAAGTCGTGGTTGATTGGATTGAAGAAGAATGAGATAAGAACGTGGGTGGATCTGAAGGAGAAGTTTTTGTTGGAGTATTTCCCACCGGGGTTGACACTGAAAAGGAAGGCAGAAATTCAGGCCTTCAGCCAGCAATATGATGAGCCGTTGTATGAGGCATGGGACAGATTTCGAGAAATGCTGAGGAAATGTCCAAAACATGGGATGTCTGATGCAGAGATCATTTGCCTCTTTTATGCTGGAGTGGATAATGACACACAACCCGACTAGATAACATTGGTGGAGGAGATTTCCTTGATCTAGAGGAAGATGAGGTCATGAGGGCGATTGAAAAGCTAGCCGAAAATAGTTACAAATGGCCGAAAGAAAGAAGGGACTACAGAGTTGTGAAGAGTGTCGCTGCTACTAGGGATCAGGAAGAGATGAAGGAAAAAATGGCTTCTTTGGAAACAAAGATGGATCTTCTTCTTCTGGATAGAGCTCAACAACAACAGCAGCAGATGGGGAGTTCCTCAAAAGGAGGCACTCAGAATTCAAGTCAGTGCAGTGAGATGGCTTCTTTGGAAACAAAGATGGATCTTCTTCTTCTGGATAGAGCTCAACAGCAACAGCAGCAGATGGGGAGTTCCTCAAGGGGAGGAACTCAGAATCAATACAGCGAGATGGGACAATTGGAGGCCCAGTCAGCGGATGATGTGAACTACATTGGTAGAGGAAATTATGGGAACTACCGAAGGCCATACTATCAGAATGATAACCCTCCATATCATCCCAATAACCGATTCCACCCAAATCTATCTTATGGGAATCCGAATAATGCTATGAATCCACCTCCTGGATTTGAGCAGCGAGGAGAAGGATCGAATCAAGGGAACGGGGGTGATAATCCGAGGAGGCAGTATGGGAACCAGGACAGAAGAGGACAAGGTTCTAGAGAAGAGGAATTTGAGAAGAGATTTGATAAGTACGACAGTATGATGACAGAAATGCAGAATCAAATCTCTACTATTGCTAAGCATGTGAGCGGGAGTCATAAGCAAGGACAGTTTCCCAGCGATACTGAGGCTAATCCGAAGAAAAATTGCAGAGCTATAACCACAAGGAGTGGTAAGGCATATGATGGGCCCAGTAACCCCACGGGGGATGAGGATAAACAAGAGCACCCAGATAAGAACTCTGAATAAGAGGAGGTTGAACCAGAAGTGACTCCCCAGCTAGTCAAAACACAAAAGGGGAGCACATCTGGGAAAATTTCCAAAGGGAGTAACATACCATTCCCTCAAAGACTTGCGAAGAATAAGTTGAGCAAGCAATTTGGAAGGTTCTTAGACCATTTGAGAAAGGTGCAAATTAACTTGCCACTGCTGGAGGTTTTGCAAGATATTCCTGGTTATGCTAAGTTCCTGAAGGAATCGGTGACACAAAGAAGGAGATTTGGAGAGTTCGAGACAGTGAACTTGTTTGAGGAGTGCAGTGCAGTGATCCAGAAGAAGATGCCTATCAAGAGGCAAGATCCGGGGAGTTTCACCATCTCCTGTGTCATTGGAGGGTTGGAGTTTGGACATGCACTGTGTGATTCGGGTGCGAGCATTAATCTGATGCCGCTGTCTATATTCAATAGACTGCAAATTGGGGAGATCAAACCCACCACCATTACTCTCCAAATGGCAGATCGCTCTTTATCACAGCCAAAGGGAATTGTAGAAGATGTCCTTGTACGAGTCAAAGACTTTATCTTCCCAGCGGATTTCGTAGTTCTGGATATGGAGGAAGACAAGAACGTGCCATTAATCCTAGGGAGACCATTCTTGCGCACTGGAGGAGCCTTGATTGATGTGAGGGAAGGAGAGCTGACTCTCCGCTTCAATGACCAGAAGATTACTTTCTCCATCTCTGATGCAATGAAGAAGCACGAGGACAGGTATGATGAGTGCAACAACATTGAGGTATTATCCTTTCCTTTGTCTTTTGATCATGAGAAGAAAGATGCTTTAGAGGAGGTTATTCATGACTCTCTGCACTCTAACCTTGAGTTTGATGAGCTTTATGAGATTTGTGATGAGTTGCTAGAGATGGTGAAAGCGTTGGAAGCTGCACCAGAGGTCAAACCAAAGCAGGATGTGAAGTTCCTGGAGTTGAGAACTTAGGAGGAGGAGCTTCAGGCGAGAATGAAGAAGGAACAGAGCAAGAACGAAGCCCCAGTGGTGGAGTTGAAGGATTTGCTAGATAGCCTCCGATACATTTTCCTTGGAGAGAAGGACACATATCCAGTCATCATCAACGTGGCGTTGTCTGACTTGGAGATTGAAAAACTGAAGAGGGTCCTGAGGATGCACAGATCCGCTATAGGGTGGCAGATTTCCGTCATAAGGGGGATCAGCCCGTCTATCGTGATGCATAAAATCATTCTGGAAGAAGGGAGCAAACCAAAAAGACAACCTCAAAGGAGACTGAATCCGAAGATGCAAGAGGTGGTGAAAAAGGAGGTGATGAAGCTGCTGGACAATAATATCATCTATGCTCCGAGTGATAGTGAGTGGGTCAGCCCAACTCACATGGTTCTGAAAAAAGGAGGATTCGAGAAGGTTATCAAGCCTGTAGGAGAAGAAGTGATTGAGAGACCAACTACCGGATGGTGTTTCTGCATTGATTCCAGGGCTTTAAATAATGCTACTCTTAAAGATCATTTTCCGTTACCATTTATTGATCAAATGCTTGACCGTCTTGCAGGAAAATCTCACTATTACTTCTTGGATGGATACTCCGGATACAACCAGATTGTGGTGGCACCTGAAGACCAACACAAGACAGCCTTCACTTGTCCCTACGGGGTTTTTGCTTATAGGAGGATGCCCTTTGGGCTGTGCAATGCGCCAGCAACTTTTCAAAGGTGTATGATGTCCATATTTCATGGTTTGATTGAAAATATTATGGAAGTTTTTATGGACGATTTCTCTGTGTTTGGCTTGTCTTTTGATGATTGTTTGGTCAACTTGAAAACTGTGTTGCAAAGATGTGAGGAGACCAACCTAGTACTAAAATTGGAAAAGTGTCATTTTATGGTTAGAGAAGGGATAGTGTTAGGGCATAAGGTCTCTAGTAGGGGAATAGAGGTTGATAAGGCTAAGATTGTAGCAATTGAACAACTTCCCTGGCCTAAGACAGTGAAGGGGGTTAGGAGTTTCTTGGGACATGCTGGGTTTTATAGGAGATTTATCCAAGATTTTTCCAAGATAACCAAGCCCTTGTGTAGTTTGCTAGAGAAAGATGTCCCATTTGAATTTAGTACTGACTGTGTGAGAGCTTTTGAGAGGTTGAAGAGTGCGTTAGTGACAACCCCTGTGTTGGTAACTCCAGATTGGGAGGAGGATTTTATTCTGATGTGTGATGCTAGTGACTCTGCTGTGGGGGTAGCTCTGGGACAGATTAGAGATAAAATTTTTAGAGTTATTGCCTATGCTAGCAAAACATTAAATCCTGCCAAATTGAATTACACTGTGACTGAGAAAGAACTACTTGCTGTTGTCTGTGCTTATGATAAGTTTCGTCCTTATTTAATTGGAGCAAAATCTGTAGTTTACACTGATCATGCAGCAATTAGATATTTGTTTGCTAAAACTGATTCAAAGCCTAGGTTGCTTAGATGGATTCTACTCTTGAAAGAATTTGACATGGAGATTAGGGATAAGAAAAGCTGTGAGAATGTCATTGCAGATCATCTATCTAGGTTAGAGAATCCGGTTGAGGGTGATAATCAGGGTAGTCTAATTAAGGAGGACTTTCCGGATGAAAGGATTATGACTGTGACTACTGCTAGTGTTCATGGTATGCAGATTTCTGTAATTTCTTGGTTGCAGGTGTATTACCTCCTGATGTAGAGCCCTATCAGCGGAAGAAGTTTCTGAAAGAGGCCAAGTACTACTACTGGGAAGAACCGTACCTGTTTTCCAGGTGTGCTGAAGGTGTCATCCGCAGGTGTGTCCATCAAAGTGACTGGAGGAAGATTATGGAAGAATGCCATCATTCGGTAAGCGGAGGTCATTTCGATGCAAACCGAACAGCTAGGAAGGTATTATCTTGCGGTTTTTATTGGCCTTCAATTTTTAAGGATTGTATTGTTATGGTGCGAGCCTGTGAGAGATGTCAGAAAATGGGGACTATAACCCAAAGGGATGAGATGCCTCAAAAGATTTTTATCGAGGTTGATATATTCGATGTGTGGGGTATCGACTTTATGGGTCCCTTTCCCTCCTCGTTTGGGTTTAGATATATTCTCCTTGCTGTGGACTATGTGTCTTGATGGGTCGAGGCCATACCCACTATCACTAATGATTCTCAAGTGGTGCTCAAGTTTTTGCAGGCATTAGTTGCTCGATTCGGCATTCCCAGAGCCGTAGTGAGTGATGGTGGCAGTCACTTCTGCAACAAACTCATGGACAAACTACTGGCTAATCGAGAGATCAAGCAGGTGCTGGAGAAGACAGTGGTGAGTCGGAAGGACTGGAGTAAGCAACTCGATGAGGCTTTGTGGGCCTACCAGACAGCTTTCAAGACACCAATCGGCATGTCCCCATACCAATTGATTTATGGCAAATCTTGCCATCTTCCGGTTGAAATTGAGCATATTCTGGGCCATCAAGACATTAAATCTGGATTTTCTGAAAGCTCAAGGGGATCGAGTGCAGAAGTTGAATGAATTAGAAGAGTGGAGACACGAAGCATACGAGAGCAGGAAGCTGTGCAAAGAAAGAGCCAAACGGTTTCACAACCGACAGATTCGAGTGAAGAAATTTTACAAAGATGATATGGTTCTATACTTTAATTCTCGCTTGAAATTGTTTCCGGGTAAATTCTGTTCTCATTGGACAGGGCCGTACAAGGTACGATACGTGTTCGAGAATGGAACTCTGAACTTGGAGACTGAGGATGGCCACCACTTCAAGGTAAACGAGCACCAAGTTAAACGATTTCACACTTCCAAGCAACCTCAGACTGTGAATGAAATTTCGCTTGCATGACGGTAAGTAGGTGAGTTCGTCGAGCTTTCGACATTAACTGCAGCGCATCTTGGGAGGCAACCCAAGTTCGATTTAATTATCTTGTTTTGTTAATTGATTAGCATGCATTTGTTTTGATATTGTTTTGCATTTTATTAAGTTTGGGGGAACTCGATGTTACTAATGATTGTTGGAAGTTGATTGGAGTGTTGCAGGAACGAGAATACTTCATTTTGGGGAAAAAATACGTGTAGGCTATGCCACATCCCGCGCGGGACCTCATTGTCCCGTTCGGGATGAAAGAAATACAGAAATCAAGGCCAAGCCGAACGAAATCCCGAGCGGGATCACATCGTTTCGTTCGGGAAGCGTAACATGGTGCAAATTTTGACGTAACCTGAGTGGGAGAGGCTCGGAATGGAGTTTTTGAACAAAAGTGGGAATCACCGTAGCAAATCCCGAGCGGGATCCTTTGGTCCCGTTCGGGACCGGTCTAATTTCACCAGGGGACCGGGCCGGTTGAACCATCCCGAACAGGATAGGGCTGTCCCGTTCGGGACCAGTCGCGCGTATATATACTTATGCCGCGCAAAATTAGATAGTTTTGCCCTTTTTCTCTCTTCTCGAACGGTATCTTTTCTCCCCTTTGTTTTTCTTCACTTTTCCGGCGACATAAGGTAATTTCTACCCCTATTGCATGTTTATTTCATAATTATTCCATGTTTTTGTTCAATTGTTGAAGTGTAACCGATTAAATTGGGGGATTATTGGTGTTTGGATTTCTAGCCTAGGGTTTGTTGAGAGATGCACGTAATGTGTTTGATAGAATGTCCCACTGAATGTTTGATGTTTAAAGTATACATTGACTGCGATTCTTGGGTATATTTCTGGATTCTATATGTGATGAAATGTGATTTTTGAGAAATTGGGGATAATCGATGTTACTTGCACTATGGGGGCTTCATTTACATGGTTAACTTTGGAATATACTCATGTGAAAGCGGGGTTGTTGATTTTGCTGTATTGATTCTTCATGAACATGATTTATGGTGGAATTTTGGTGCTTTGGTGATTCATGGAATGTGTTGGAGATTGATTTTTCTTTTGTCTACCCTTTGAGAGAATATGGCACCCCGACGCCCCGCTAATTTCACCGATGAGGAGTACAAGATGCTCAAAGCCTTGAGCAAGTGTGTAGTACAGGGCTCCAAGTACCCCTGCTCGACGACTATGGCTGCTTTGGGCATCAAAGATGATGTCGTGACTCTATTGCAGAATATTGGCTGGGAAGCCCTACTCAACCAAAGGTGGCCAGCATTCGATGAGCAAACAAGAGAGTTTTTAGCTTCCGTGTCTGTGCGGAAGAGCATCGGCAGTCTGCCCAGCCACCTCACTTTCAAAATGGAGGGCAGGAGTTACACCTTGGCGCGCAAGGATTTGGATGCCATTTATAGGTGCGATGAGGAGGCGAATTATATCCCCGAGGAGGGCTTCCATGCCAAGGACTTCTGGCAACTGATTTCCGGCGAGACCGTTTTGGGCAATATACAGATGAAGTTGGTTAAGGGCCCTCTCATCAGGAGCCCGATCCTGCGCTACATACACAAGAGCATAGCCACCTCCGTCGCCGGCCGCCACGAGAGAAAAAATGTCATTAGGTCGGAGCTCTTCCTGCTCCATTTTCTACTGGCGGGAGCACCCTTCTCCATGGCTGCTGTGGCCATGGACAACTGGAGCCGACCCCCCACACGCCCCAACATCTATTGTGGGGGCCTGATCACACCGATCCTCGACCACTTCCAGATCCCGAGGAGAGGGACAGAGGTGTCACCGTCTGTGGTGGACCTCCCAACGCTCACATTGGCAAGGCACATATTCGTCATCCAGCCGAATACCATTTTGTATAAGGTGGTGGGCGACGCCTGGTTGAGGCTGCCCAATACTGCTGCTACCACCATTACTGCTCCTGATTCCGAGGCCAACATACTGCTAGACTCGCCCGCGCACAGAGACCTGTAGCTCAGAAAAGGCCGGGATGGGACTTATGGGAGCTACACGAACACCATTCCTATCGAAGAGGGGAATGAGGAGGAGCCCCAGCGGGAGCAAGGGGCCGGGACGTCCTCAGCTGGAGGCCATCGCGCGTGGCAGACCGAGATGCTGGAGACTATGCAGGGCATGTCGTCCTCGATGGCTGGACTGGATTTGAGGATGGCAGGATTGAGCACGGAGATGACGGGATTGAGGGCCGATATGGGAGCTCAGCAGACGTGGATGGAGCAACAGTTCACTGGAGTGAACACCAGATTGTCGGGTGTCGAGACTGAGCTAAACGACTTGATTGCTCAATTCCCTGCTTACTATAGGAGGCGCCGGAGGAATGAAGATGCTCCCGGAGGTTCTCAGCAGTGATTGCCGCCCTTTCCGTCTTTTCAAACTTAGTTTCTTCGAACTAAGTTTGGGGGGTTGGACTGACGGACGCCGGTTTCCCCTCTTATCCCTATCCTTTCTTGGTTATGTTTTGTCGAACTGTTTTACTTGCATTTGAACTATTTTACTTGCTTTCTTAGTTGTACGGAGTTTAGTTAGGAGTTAATGGATGGAGTAGTTCGATATGGATGTAAAATGATTAATCTTTGTCTGATGAAGATTAAGATATTTGGAAACTCCTGGATTTGGTGTTGTTATTGTGATGTTACAGGTGGATTGAGCGACTACAAGCGAAACAATGCCGAAATTTTTGTGTTTTCTACCTGGTAATTGTTGGAAGAAGGGTACACTCATTCTGATCTAACTCTCACACTTTATATGAATTGAAAGATGGGTTTTGAAGTTGAAATGCGTAAGTGAGGTGTTCTTAATTGTGCTAAATTTGACTTGAGATTGAATTCATGGCGAGGCATGAACCTGATTTGAATCGTTTGAGCTTATGATAGAGGGAATAACTTGAAATCGATGCATGCTTTAGATTGAACAAATTTAGCATTTGATATCATGTTATATTAATGCTTAGAACTCGAAACTTTTAACTTGTGAGATTTGAGCCTGATGAGTACATTCTATCTCATTTTTGATTGTTTGAGAGAGGCGAGGCACAAGTGGAATGAATAGAGTCTGTCGATGCCACTTAGTTTAACATGTACATTGAACTAGAAAATGATTTTAGGCCATTCCTTCTTAGTACCTACCTTTGATATTGTTGGAGAATAAGGTGGAGATATGATTATCCTAGCCATTGTTTCGGAGCCACTTTGAGCCTTGAATTCTTTCATGTTGTGCTTAGGAACAAATTGTGGGTTGGGACAAGATGAGATAAGAAGAAGTGAGTGTTTTGTGTTTGAATTGAAAGAAATTGTGTGGGAAGGAAAAAGAAAATGAGGAAAAGAAAAGAAGAAGGAAATATATATATATATAAAAAAATGAATGATGAAAATAAATAAAAAAAAAAGAAAAAATGAATGGCAAATTTGAATGCATATTTGGTGATAGAAATGAGAACTTATCGGATTGTGGAATAGAAGTATGCACTTAGATATTGAGGGGTTGATTGGTTGAATGTTGAGAAGAGGGTTGAATGAATGAGCCACTTTTGCCTAAAACACCCTACCTGTTAGTCAGCCACGTTACAACCTGATAAAGTCCTATTTGATTCTAGAACAATGAACTAATGTGAACAAAGGTGGCAGAGATGAACGATATGAATGAAACTTGTGCACTTGTGTTTGAGTGAAAGAAAGAAAATTAACCTTATACAGTTGAGTGTGAGTGTTACTCCTTATATAATCACATGCCGGTAAGGTTGAGTTCTTTGCATTAATCTAAACATGGTAGATAATGAAAACTTTGTGAGATTGAAGTATGCATTGATGGATAGTGGTGAGCTGTGAAGCATTGCACCAAGCGAATGAAAATCTAGTTTTTGTTTTTGATTGAGGACAATCAAAGGTTCAAGTTTGGGGGGTTTGATATGTGCGTAATTTGCATGATTTTTGGGGGTTGAATTGAATGAATTCATGAGGATTAAGGGCACAATTCACACACATATCTCTTCTTTTCATTGATTTTCCTTCACTTGGCGTTCGTGAGTTGTTTTGAGTGTGCAAGGCACGAAAAGTGTTAGAAATTCGAGTTTTGAAGCTAAATTGAAGCTTGGGCCGAAGCAAATTCCGTTCCGGATGCATGTGTCCCATTAGGGACAGGAAAAGCAAGAAAATGCTGAAAATTCGAAGCTGGTCCCATTCGGGACGGCTTGGTTCCGTTCGGGACCGAGGCTCGGGACGAGGTCATTGCTTACGGGATACGTCATTTTGGCATGAATTCGAGGAGAAAGATGTGAGAAATCGTGAGCCATCCCGCTCGGGATGGAACTATCTCATTCGGGACGGGTCGGGACCTTCGGGTCTTGACTTCGATTCATCCCGCGCGGGATGGGATTTTACACAGGCTCATCCCGTTCGGGATATTTCTGACTGGGCTGCGGGTTTCTCAACTATAAATGGCCAAATAATGTTATTTTGAAAGGGTTCGACTTTTGCAAACCCTAGAGAGACTAATGAACGAGTTAGAGGCGATTTTCACTACTGAAGGCTGGAAATTGAAGGTGGAAGGAAGGATTCGAAGCTGGGTTTGAAGATTCATCATTAAAATCCTAAGCTTTCTTGTTCTCCTTTCTCTTCATGTCTTGCTTTGGGATTGTGACGATTTTCATTGTATTCATGAGTAGCTAAACTCATTGTTGAGGATTTGGATGTGATTGGGATTGATTTGAATATTGTTTGGATTTAAATCCCAATTAGAGGGGATTGGAAAGTATGCCTCAATGAACTAACTTGATAGGTTTGTGAATTAGAGGGGATTGCAATAATAACTTGTTGGTCCCGGTTTTTCAGAGTATAAAACGTTACGCAGCGGAAATAATGTTAAGTGTTTTCTTGCACGCTACTTACACACAGCTGACAACTGGCAACTGGTCAGCTGGTGCTAGTTACTCAGTACACAGCTGACAACTGAGACCTGTCAGCTGGTGATTCAAAACTTGGAATATTTAGCCTTGTTTGCACAGTTATATATCAGTTTCAGGATATACTCCAGCACTTGAGTGCTGTGTTTAAAATATGAATGAAAGACAGAAAGCTGATAAATAACAAAGGATTTTTATAGTGGTTCGATCAATCGATCTACGTCCACTCTCCAGTCGAAGCACTGGAAATTCCACTAAGAGTAATCAGGTACAGGTCTCCTACGATCTATCTCTAGCTGGTGAATGCCTCATCCACCAGTTCACTAGATCAACCGCTCCCGGTCCTGGATCCTTCTTCAACTCTCCTCAGCTAATGGAGTGCGAGCATGTCACTTCAACCTCCACAGCTAGCTAGGTGTTTTAGTTCTCCCAAGAACTTTAACAGTCTCTACGGCAAAATGCCCGTAATAACTCAAGTGCTGGTAAGCACAAGAGCTGCTGTGAACTCTCTCGAAGGAGAAGGAACACCAAGTGAGATCTTTAACTTACAAGCTTAAAGCTTGAAGTCTCGTGTTCGATAAATCAACACAAGGAAAGCTTTATGAAAAGCCTCGAAAGTGCTTTATGCGATTTTGCAATAATATCAGTTCTTTCGGTGGTTGAGCAGATGAGTGGAATCGTGGAATCTCGTGGAATGTTTGAATGTTGGTGGTTGCGACGTATTTATAGCCGCAGGAACCGATTCAAACTTTCTAGCCTTTTGGACGCATCCGGAAAGGTGTCAGACCTCGGATGTCCTTCTGACGGCGGCAGGTATGCTTTTCCGGAAAGAACCCATACCTTCGACCGCTTTATCTGACACAGATCTCTTTGTGTCAGAACGGCTCTCTCTGTCAGTCCGAGGAATAAGACTGGCGTCTTGTGACTGATAGACTTTAAGTTATCCTTCCTTAAAGTCATACTTTGTCAGTCGATTCCTCAGAGGATCTTCTTTTTGTCTCTACTACGCGGGGAGAGAGAATCTGGAATTCTGCTGGTAACATCTGACTGGTAGATCATACTGGTGATCTTGTGCTGGCAGTCTCTGCTGGTGACTTGCCCTGGCATCATCTAAGTCTACCAAGTCTCTGGATGTAAACTCTTTTCGGAATCTCCCATGACTGGTGAAATCACCGCTGGTGAATAGTGTAAGTAGGAACACGCATTCTCCTGGTAAGGTTTGTCAGCCGCCTGCTGATGAAACCCTTCCCAACTGGTGAACAGTAGTCAGTCATAAGCGCTTCTCATGCTGGTGAACAGTGTCAGCACGAGTCTTTGTCAGCCGCCTGCTGATGAAGCTTTTCCCAACTGGTGAACAGTAGCCAGTGGTAAGCGCTACTCATGCTGGTGAACAGTGTCAGCACGAGTCTTTGTCAGCCGCCTGCTGATGAAACTTTTCCCAACTGGAGAACAGTAGCCAGTGGTAAGCGTTTCTCATGCTGGTGAACAGTGTCAGCATGAGTCTTGATCAGCTGCGACTTACAACACAAAGACCTAAACAGGACTTTACATAAAAGACCTTATCTAGAGCTATGTAGAGACAACTGACGCTGGTAGGACTTAGGATTTGATCCACCAAAACTATAATCTAAACAAGTGAGCTACTGGGGGAGGAAACTTTAGACAGATTTCCCAACAATTAGGTATTCTTTCACATAGAAGATGGGTGAATTGATATCTAGGTCATTGTGTTCTTGAGCTTTTGGGAGTTAATTGAAATCAACAAACCTAGACTTAGGTTGAGATTGAAGTTAATCTACGGTTGTTGCACCGGTACTAAGGGTAATAGCTAGATTTATGTGAATTGACTCTAAACCTCTCATTGAAATTTGTTTCGTAAAGTTAGCAAATTCAAGCATATTCATAATCTACCCAATCCATCCTATGTTCCTCGTCTTCTCTCTCTTTGGTAATCTCAAGAAAGTTAACTAGCATTTTATTTTATTGTTACATTAATCTTTAGAATTTTAAGTAGTTTAAAAGTGATCTTTCAAACCATTTTATCGCGTCTACATATTAAGTTCCAAAATCGATCCCTTTTACTTAAACAACGGGCGAATTGAGTCTTCGTGTTCGATAATTTTTACTTGATTAAAAAAATACTGCATCACCCACCCGTCGACATGTGCCTCGGTCGACACACATACATATCAACACGTCCTTGTCGATCGACACCCCCATGTCGATCGACACAGACGTAAAACCTAAAATTTTCAAATTTCATTCTTCGATCGATTCGACTTATTATTGATATCTTTTGATATCCTTTAGATCGATCGACTAAAACAACATTTATAAATCTTAAATTCTTCCTACAATCAATTCGAATTGTTTTCATTGATAGTACTTGTATCAACCAACGAAGAATGTTATCTTCCATAACCTCTTCGAAAACCTTTTCAATTCAAAACAACTTTGATTGCTTGACCAAACTGTCGCAATTTGAATCTTCTTTGAAGCTTGCTATTAAACTAAACTTGTTAAACCTTAACCTTTGAAACCTATTGATGAGTTCTAAAACTCTCAATCAATTACACATCGATTCGTATTTGATTACGTAACTTTTCTCAATCACAATTTGTGAAGAGATATTTAGTCATAGGATGACGTCTTACATTTTTCCAAGAAATGGAACTTGTTAAACTTTGAACATCGAAATTCGACTTATCTTCAATGTCAATCAACATCTTTCTTTTCAATCATAATAGAGAGCTATTCTTTTCTTCTCGCTCTCTTTAAAACCTTTTCGATTCAAATCAACTTTTATTGTTCGATCCAATTATTAATGACTTAATCTTCTCTTGAACAACTTGATGAGTTCTCATACTCTCCAGCGATGTGCGATGATTCATAATGGATTATGAAATTCTTTCAATAATACTCTTTGAAGTGATGTTCCGTTAATTGACAAAGCCTCGTACTTGTTCAATCATGTTGAACCATGAATTTCATTTGTAAATCATGCTCGATATTGAACCACGAGCTGTTGAATGAACGTTTGACTACCTTTTCCGTCAAACTAGAATATCAAATCATTTCTTCATATCCTTATCCGATGGCTCAAGGGTTGAAAAGTCCATGGTTAATTAAGAGTCTAGAATCCTAAATGTTTGAGTGACAGATGTCTCGATCCATTATACTCTAAGGATTTAATTATTCCTTATACTGTAGGAAAGGGCAAGGAGAAGATCAATTACTAGGTCAACCAATCGCATTACCGCACATACTCAAGGTGGGCTTTCTTTTACCCCTATATAGTGGGCCAAATCAAAAATATAAAAATGTTGTTTTCTTTTCAAAGCATATCAAGCATGAAATGAATAGTTGTGTTTTGAATTGCTTTGATATTGCCTACTGTTTTGTGTTTGCTATCTGTCCTCTCTGTGGGGGAACCCCACTTAGAGAAGAACATCAAACGTATTCAACGTGGATGTTGACTCTGCGTTTTGCGAGTCTTTTTGATCGTACCCAGGTAGTGGAAGAGATACCATGGGTTAGTGCACTATGATGCTGACATGTTAGGGGTCATGCCCTACTCGGACTAGCATCGTGACTGTGGTAGGTGGCCACCTTCCAGTCACATAATCATTTGCAGATAGTTTAACTATGTAAAAAGGAGCATGCTCATTCATAAAATGTTTTGGAGCAATGGGAGGATTTCAAACCTAAAACCCCATGTGCAACCCGATTAAAAGGCATGACAAACTTATATATGTATATTTTCGGGCATGTGTTCACTAAGTATGATTTGTACTTAGCCCCTTGCATTATTTTTAAAATGCACAGGTTAAAAGAAGCTTTTGGAGCAAAGTACGAGGCAGCAGTCGAGGTGGAGCTGAAGACTCTTTTGTAATAGTTAGATGTTGAAGTATGTATCTTCATTTACATACTTCATTGATAACTTTCCGCTGCTGAAACTCTTTATCTTTTGTTAGCCTTTTGATGACATATTAAACTTGAATACTCTGATCTTTGTTCTTGAGAAGCCAAGATCCCTTCTCAAGGAGGCACTTTATTGAATCTATCTCTCTTGGGATATGTGTGCATTGATTCTTATCTTAAACTGCTTGTTTATTCTTCCGAATAATTATCCCAAATGCATGTCTCATTCCCGATGTGCCTCAATTCCTTGATTTATGTCTTGTTTATAAATCAGGGCATGACAAAGTGGTATCAGAGCGAGATCATTCTATTTCCTCATTGCTTCGAGGCCTCCATCTATTCAATAAGTTGAAAACATCCTTACCAGCTCCTGCTCCTGCACTCGTACTCGGCGCCGCATCAAGAGACAACGTTTTGCATAATCATTGTATTTTAAATTAAGGCGTATACCTTCCTCTTTTGGAATTAAGAAAAGTTTATGCATAAATTGTTGCAATTCTTTTAGAAATTTTAAGAATTCTAATGCATAAATTGTTGCATTTCTTATTTAAATATCATGAAGGTTGATGCATATATAGTTGCATCTTGGTTAGGAAATTATAATACATACATTATTCCAATTATTAAAATGCATATATAGTTGCATTCCAATTATTAAAATTCCGAAGCATATATAGATGCCTTCCAATATTAAAATCTTGATGCATAAATAGTTGCATTCCAAATATAAAATTTCAATGCATTTATAGTTGCATTCAAATTAAAATTTTATGCATAAATAGTTGCATCACAAGTTTTCAATGCATAAATTATTGCATTTCACTAAAAGTTTTATGCATTTAAGATATTTACCATTACGAAGGCCTTTATAGAGAACTTAGATGCTTTTAGGAAGCATGTTTTAGTATATACGTCTTCCGAGACCTAGAATAAGCATGTATTAAGATAGGATTCTTATGCACCGTAGCCGAACATAGAAGTATTACCTTTATAATCACGTCATTTTCGCTACTCTAATCTTTAACTTGCGCAACCTATTATTATTTCTGCCCAACCTATTGACTCTTTTGACTTTACCTATTCGCAGATGGCCAAACGCTTCTTCACTCGCCGCAACCCTCTGCCACGCAATGCCTCAGGAGAATCTCGTGTCAGCTATTTCCGAAGCTACAAGATATGCCGTGGTGACTCCCTGAACCGGTTTCTCACTGACTTCTACAAGTTCTGGACAGACGCACACCCGCACGGGGTGACCCGTACTGAAGGACTCCACCGCTTGGTGGAACTGCTGCCGCCTCACTGGCAATCTTAGGCGCAGGCTAACTACAAGGACTTCCTCGACAACTCCCCTGCTGATGAATACAATCTCGAGGGATTCATAGCCCTCATCCGTGCACAAAGAGCATCGTTCAGAAGCCCTCCTCCGAACCCACAGGTACATGATCATGAAGCTGGACCTTCATGAGCCCCGATACATGTATCTGAAAGAGAAAGCGAGTCTGACTCAGAAAAGGACCCCGAAGAGAATCCATCACTTGGACCAAGTTGTTGGAATTGTATACATAAAAGCATTATGATTGGTATATTGGAAAACGTTATGTTTGATATAATGGTAATCATTAATGACTTGCAATAAACAACTCCTATCTGAATTAACAATCATACGATGCGAACAAACACATCCAGTTATCTCGTCGATAGGGAGATCATACGGTGTGTAAGAGATCACAGAAGATCGTATCAATCGTTCGACCTAGAGAGATATAAACAGTTATCACAACTGATACAATTTCTGTTTTGGCTGTCGGTTTAGGCTGCGACACACAAGTCCATAAGTGGTTTATCTTGACTGCTTTGTGTGACCGGTACATCTCAATGTATTGATAGGATCAACAGTGAGATAAACCATTCTACTTGACATATGAATGAGTAAAGATCTTGGTAACTTGGTCGGATCTAAAGTCTATTGAAAGCTGAGGAGCACACATGGGTTGACTGTCACTTTGACTTGCTATGGTGGAGAGTATTACATGTACTCATATATCTGCATCTTGGGTGATGGCAGCTTGTGTGGGGTTTCCTCAGGCTGGATTTAGATAACCATATCCGTTTCAGGATGGTGACATTCCCTAGGAAGCTCACGAGGTTCGTTATGCTAAGTCCTGCAGGCTGAATCATTGATTCAAGCATAAACGATAAGGGTTGAGTGGTACTACTCAGGAATAATAAGAGATTAATTAATTACAGCTAATTGTCATACGCTGAATTAATTAATGAATGTCTGAAACCTTAAATATGGGGATTAACCAAGTCAATGCAACCCGTTCCTAATAACGTGATAATAAAGGGGTAGGTCAGCATTAATTCTCTGGTGGCATGAATTAATGTTTATTAATTAATTATGTTCTGGGTTGAACATGGAATTAATTAATAGGAGGCCCACTTTATTATTTGCATTTGATCCCTCGTCTGGCCCAACAATGCTCAGAGCCCATTAGGATTTATTAAACCCTAATAGCCCATTCTCAGATCTATATAAATAGATGAATCTCTCACTTGCCCATATAAGAATAAGTTTGATTTTGAAATCAGAAACCCTAGAGAGATTGTGAGAGAGTGGGCGGCTGTAGATCCGGTAGCGTATCATCACCAGATTTTCGGATCGAGCAAGGGAACAGATCAGAAGATCAGATCTGTAGGAACACCATCGTTTTGATCGATTCCAGATTCAGATCTGCACCATCTTCATTGCCATCATCGATCTAGATCTGTAGATCAGTCCTTGGAGTTTCATGTATTACTTTGAATCTACGAATTAAATTTAATAAGAGCATGCATAGGGCATTCACTGTTTGTCATGACATTTATTTTGATATCCATAAATAAAATCCGAAGTTTTAATAAATGGCGATTCATGTCGCCTATTATAGACTCAGTTCCTACAATTGGTATCAGAGCCAGGTTCGTATTTTATGGCTCTGTCGGAAAATAAATTTGACAAACAGTTTATGCATGTTTTTTAATTTATCGTGGATGGATTTAAAATTGTCGCGGATGGTTTTTGTTCTCGTGGCCCTTCTCGGGTTTTTGGTTTTAAATCGCGAGAAAATCCGCGATTAGATTGATAGGAAAAATATGTAATAGACTAGATCTATTATTTTATTTTATTCAACCTGTAAACCGGAATACTTGGAGAACAAGAACAGCGACAAGGTGGTGCAGCAGGTTTCCAGTGCGCCGGCGCACGGTGCCCCTCGACCTGCCAGGCAGTGGCCGCGCGCAGGAGGCGCGCGGTGGTTCTCTGCAGCAGCAGCCGCGAGCGGCGGTCATCTTCCTCGCAGCAGCAGCTCATCATTTCTTCCTCTCGCGCAAGCAGCGGCGCTGGTGTTTGGCCGGCGTGGTTCGCAGCTGTGCGCGCGTCTCAGGCCGTCTACACGGCGGGAAGGCTGCTGCAGCGAGGGCAGCAGTCGGCGGCGTTCACCCAGCAGCAGAAATTGCGACCTCCAAAGGAATACCTCCTCTGCGTGTGCAGTGGCGCCGGCTCCAGCCGGCGCAGGTCTCTGTGGGTGCGCAAGGGCCGGGCGCACACGGTGGAAGGCGATGCAGAGGCTGCGAGCGGTGGGGTGCGTTGGACGTGCGTGGCTGGACGGTGGTCGTGCGGTATTTGAACCCTGCGCGGGTTCAGCAACGGCGAAGATGACCGGTGGCGGCGCGGCGTCTGGCAGGGTGCAGCTACGTCAGACGGGCGGCGGTTTCAGGCTGGAGGAGGCGGCGGCGGTTTTGGCTGGGAAGGGTGGCGGCTGGAACCTTAGGTAAACTAGGGTTTGCAGCAGCTAGGGATCCGTCTACGGGCTGGGTGCGGGCTCGGCGGCCCGGAGGCGGCCCGGTTTGCTGAAACTAGAGTTTCTGCTTAAATTAGGGTTTTGCAACCCTATGGGCCTGAAACCCTAATTCTTGGCCTAACTGCTGTATTTTTATTCCAGCCCAAAGTTGCAGATTTCAAATTAAAGAGTGGGAGCCCAGTTTGAAGATCTGTATTAAATTAAAGTCTTTTAATAGATAGGTTTAATTTTATTTCCCATGTAATTGCATCAAGGGGCCACGAGAAATTTTATTTGTTTATTTAATTAATTTCTCGTATGATGTGATTTATTATGTGCGCACTAGTAAATAATAGGAAAGCATGCTACTGCTTTTATTATTTATTTTTTAAAGCATGTTGTAGATAATAGGGAAGCATGTTATTGCTTTATTATTTACTGTTCAAAGCATGCTTTATGTGATTTATTTTATGTATTAAATTATGTCTATAAATTCCGGAATCATGTTGGGAAATATGATGGAATTTTAGATGTGACATAATTTATGGAACATAAAATAATCTGTGCACATAAGAACCTTTTGAAAGGAAAAGACTAAGCAAGATTTTTTAATTAAAATCGACAAGACCTCCACAATGCGGTCTCTTATTAGAAGTGGGAAGTGAAGTAAGTAGACGTCTACACGACCGTAGCCTGCTTGCTTTATTTGTTCATAAGTTCTAATAGATGAGATTTCTAAATAAAACATTTAAACATGTGAGAAGTGGACAGTGAAGTGAGTAGACGTCTACACGACCGTAGCCTGCTTACTTTATTTGTTCATAAGTTCTCTAGAATTGTTTTAAATGAGATAACAAAGGTTGTAAGAGGCATGCGTCATGGGTCTAGTACGTATGATAAATCGTCCTTTTAACTTTCGGAGTTAGAATTGTGGTCAAATGCTTAGATGTTGCCTGAGTACTAACTCATGAATGATGTCCCTGCTCAGATAGGTTGAACATGGTCTTAGTTTTATCTCCGATTATTAATTTCATTTTCCGGCAAATGCCTGGCATGGATTGAAATTAAAGACTGGAACTTCAAAGAGCAGTCTGGTTAGGTGGTCTGTTGTAAACGTCTTCGAAGGAGCTTGCAGTAGATGCACCTAGGCAATTGGGGGAACAATTGTATTGGTTTATCAAAAGGTTACAATGCATATTTATTTCAATGTTCTGCATGTATGTTCTTACTTTAATCAATTATTGTTTTTAGATATGTCTATGAATAATGTCATAAATATCTTGGCACAAAATCAATTAACTAGTCCGAATTTCCTGGAATGGAAGCGCAACTTGGATTATATCCTAGTTGCAGAGGAACATAAATATGTTCTTAACACTCCGTGTCCAGCTGTCCCTACTGCTGAGTCATCTGATGTGGAGCGGAACCTCTATGACAAGTGGGTCAAGTCTAATAATGTAGTCAAGTGCTACATGATGACCACTATGTCTAAGGTGCTCCAGCAACAATATCAGCACTATGACAAAGCAGCTGAGATTATGGATAGTTTCACAGTAACTTATGGGGAATCGGATAGAGCTGTCAGATTTAAACTCGTGAGGGAAATCGTGAGTTGTAAAATGACTGATGGTAGCTCAGTGAGGGAGCACGTTGTTTCCATGACTCAGCTCATGGATGAACTGACGATGTTATCTATCGTGGGATACAGAAAGACTCTCTTTATATCATAACTTGTTTGCATAAATCTTTCGTGAATGCTGCATATAACTCATTCAATCATAAGAAGAGAAAGTTTTCATCTTCTGATGAGGATCTTACATATCTATGGCATCTGAGACTAGGTCACATCAATCTAAAGAGGATCAAGAGACTCGTGGATGATGGAACGTTGGATTCAATCCAGGTAGTTCCATATCGAGTTTGTGAATCCTGTATAGAGGGAAAGATGATGACCAGGCCTTTCAAGGCAAGTCAGTCTCGAGCAAGTGATGTGTTGGAACTGATCCACTCTGATTCATGTGGACCTATGTCCACGAAAGCTCGTGGAGGATTTAAGTATTTCTTCACTTTTATTGATGATTACTCGAGATACGGGTATGTTTACTTACTTCACTATAAGTCTGAATGCTTTGAGAAATTCAAGGAATTCAAGGCAGAAGTAGAGAAGAAGTTAAACAAGACCATTAAGTCATTACGATCTGATCGTGGTGGTGAGTATCTCAGTGACGAGTTCTTGCAGTTTTTATCAGAGCATGGGATTACATCCCAATGGACCGCACCAGGCACTCCTCAGCAGAATGGTGTGGCGGAAAGAAGAAATAGGACTCTTCTTGAAATGGTTAGATCTATGATGAGTTATGCGAACTTGCCTGTTTCGTTTTGGGGCCACGCGTTACTAACAGCGGCATATCTGCTGAACCTGGTACCTTCTAAGTCAGTTCCTAAAACACCCTCGGAACTCTGGCATGGGCGAAAGCCCAGTGTGTCAAAGATAAGAGTGTGGGGCTGTCCGGCATATGTTTTATCGAAGGAACCTGATAAGTTAGAAGGCAGGTCCAAGCTAATGCTGTTTGTGGGATACCCCAGACAAACGAAGGGTGGTTATTTCTACTGTCCTGAGGATCAGAAGATCGTTGTTAGCACCAACGCAAGATTCTTAGAGGACGAGTTTGTGAAAAACCACAAATCCAAAAGTGATATCATTCTCCAAGAAATTGGTGACGATGATGCACTTTCATTGGGAAAACCCCGTGACAGATTGAGTGTACCTCTCGAAGGTATGGAACCAATTGCACGGTCGCCAGTGCAAGGATTTGATCCACAAGTAACTGCACCAATTGCTGACACAGTACCAGTGCTCTGTCGTAGTGGGAGGGTACCTCACCAACCCGAGCGGTATATGTTCGTGGGAGAGTCTTCGGACTTGATCCCGGAAGATGGACTAGATGATACCGACCCATGGACATACTACGAAGCAGTAAATGATAAAGATGCTGAAAATGGCATAAAGTCATGGATTCAAAAATTAAATCAATTACCTCTATGGACGTATACCAGAAGTCTACGCTACCTGATGGTTTTCGGGCCATAGGTTGCAAATGGGTATACAAACGGAAGAAAGGTTCGAAAGGAGAGATAACGGCTTTTAAAGCCAGGTTGGTGGCAAAGGGTTATAGTCAAAAGGAGGGCATTGACTATGACGAGACCTTCTCACCGGTAGCCATGCTCAAATCCATTCGAATTCTTCTATCCTTAGCAGCACACATAGACCTAGAAATCTGGCAGATGGATGTCAAAACCGCATTTTTAAACAGGTACCTTGAGGAAGGTTGTGACATCTACATGCAGCAGCCAGAGGGTTATGTGAAGGATGGTGAAGAGCATCTTATCTGGAAGCTAAAGAAGTCCTTGTATGGACTTAAACAAGCTTCACGGTCATGGAACAAACGTTTTGATGATGTTAAGCTTGTCTCAGGCCGCTTATATTGATACTGTGATTGTCCGTCTTAGCATGCAAAATGCTAAGAAAGGATTCGGATTTCCAGGTGGATCAGGATGAGAAGAGATCGACCTCAGGCTATGTGTTCACCTTGGGAGGTGGAGCTGTATCATGGAGGAGTGCGAGACAGAAATGTATCGCGGACTCCACCATGGAAGCTGAGTATGTGGCAGCTTCAGAGGCTTCTATAGAAGCAATATGGCTCCGGAACTACCTCCAAGAGTTAGATATTGTTCTGAGTTTGCCCAATACTATCACGGTATATTGTGATAATGCTGGTGCAGTAGCAAACTCTAAGGAACCAAGAACTCACAAGGCATCTAAACACATAGAGAGAAAGTACCACATCATACGAGAAATCGTAGCGAGGGTCGATGTGCTAATAGATAAGATGAACATTGAGGATAATCTAGCAGATCCATTTACAAAGGGCTTACCTTAGAAGGAATACGAAGGTCGCGTTCGTAGCCTAGGGCTGAGGTAGATGCCGGCCACCTGGTGACCAAATGTAATAGCTAGATTAGAATAGACACAGGTCATACTCTGGAAAGTAATGGCATAATGCTTTGAGTATAAGTGGGAGATTGTTGGAATTGTATACATAAAAGCATTATGAATGGTATATTGGGAAACATTATGTTTGATATACTGGTAATCATTAATGACTTGCAATAAACAACTCCTGTCTGAATTAACAATCATACTATGCGAACAAACACATCCAGTTATCTCGTCGATAGAGAGATCATACGGTGTGTAAGAGATCACAGAAGATCATATAGATCGTTCGACCTAGCGAGATATAAACAGTTATCACAGCTGAGACAGTTTCTGGTTTGGCTGTCGGTTTAGGCTGCGGCACACAAGTCCATAAGTGGTTTATCTTGATTGCTTTGTGTGATCGGTACATCTCAATGTATTGATAGGATCAACAGTGAGATAAACCATTCTACTTGACATATGAATGAGTAAAGATCTCGGTAACTTGGTCGGATCTAAAGTCTATTGATAGCTGAGGGGCACAAATTGGTTGACTGTCACTTTGACTTGCTATGGTGGAGAGTCTTACATGTACTCATATATCTGCATCTTGGGTGACGGCAGCTTGTGTGGGGTTTCCTCAGGCTGGATTTAGATAACCATATCCGTTTCAGGATGGTGACATTCCCTGGGAAGCTCACGAGGTTCGTTATTCTAAGTCCTGCAGGCTGAATCATTGATTCAAGCATAAACGATAAGGGTTGAGTGGTACTACTCAGGAATAATAAGAGATTAATTAATTACAGCTAATTGTCATACGCTGAATTAATTAATGAATGTCTGACACCTTAAATATGGGGATTAACCAAGTGAATGCAACCCGTTCCTAATAACGTGGTAATAAAGGGGTAGGTCAGCATTAATTATCTGGTGGCATGAATTAATGTTTATTAATTAATTATGTTCTGGGTTGAACATGGAATTAATTAATAGGAGGCCCACTTTATTATTTGCATTTGATCCCTGGTCTGGCCCAACACTTCTCAGAGCCCATTAGGATTTATTAAACCCTAATAGCCCATTCTCAGATCCATATAAATAGATGAATCTCTCACTTGCCCATATAAGAATAAGTTTGATTTTCAAATCAGAAACCCTAGAGAGATTGTGAGAGAGTGGGCGACTGTAGATCCGGTACCATATCATCACCAAATTTTTGGATCGAGCAAGGGAACAGATCAGAAGATCAGATCAATAGGAACACCATCGTTTTGATCGATTCCAGATTCAGACCTGCACCATCTTCATTGCCATCATCGATCTAGATCTATAGATCAGTCCTTAGAGTTTCAGGTATTCCTTTGAATCTACGAATTAAATTAAATAAGAGCATGCATAGGGCATTCACTGTTTGTCATGACATTTATTTTGATATCCATAAATCGAATCCCGAGTTTTGATAAATGGCGATTCATGTCGCCTATTGTAGACTCAGTTCCTACACAAGTGATGATGAATTAGACAGCAGTCATTATCCTTACATTTCTGATAAGGATTCCAACGACTCTGAAGAATGCTATGACTATGAGAGGAAGCTGTCTGGCGCGTGGAAGAAAGAGATGAAGGAAAGACTAGGTGACCAGTATCAAGATTCGGATGAAGAGCTCGAAACCAACAAAGAAGAAGAAGAGAAAGCTGAAGACGAGGAGGAAGAAATGGAGGAAGAGGTGGAAGAGGAAGAAATGGAGGAGGAAGCCAACGAACAAGGTGAAGCCATCCTCGAAATGCCTCAACAGGAAGGAGCCGCTCCGATACCTTTTGAAAGGGTGGCAGATAACTGGCCTGAAGACTGGGCTGCAGTTGAAGATGACGATGAAGACCCCGAGGAAAATGTCACATCCCCAGATGTTGTTGACTTTTCCGACACAGGGATATTTGACTAGTCTGACGACGATTACTAGCCACCAGTCTTCTCTGGATTAGATGCATATATATGTAATTGTTAATCAGATGTATTTGTAGGACTTGTGATTGTAGGGCACCTTGTTGGCCCATTTCTTACTTTTCAGATGTAACTAATGAAATCGTAACTAGGGTGCCTCCCACGGGAGAAGGACAAATGTTGTAATTCTGGTAGCTGGGGAAGCCCATTTTCCAAAACGGCAACCCTAAGTATTTAATGAAAGCTACCCGATCACCTTCCTGGCCTTCGGATGTATTTATCAGTATTGTGATTAAGCTTTGCTTACTAATTGATTTTATTCTTAACTATAATAACAAAGTGGTATCCATAATCATGGCCTTTGCCTAGCACTGAAGGGAGTATTGTCCCTTATAATATGCTAACCCTAAATTGTGGGATAACTTACCTTATTCAAGTGTTGTATTATGATTCGTGCAATCCTCAAGAGGATTTCCTTTACGCATTGTGCGTACTTAGGGTTGTGAATGCCCATTTAATGATTATCTATTTTGCAGAATGCCGCCTAGGGAAGCCCCTGCTAGAGGCCGAGGCCGAGGACGAGGACGAGGACGAGGCCGTGGAAGAGGCCAACCTCAAATGAACCAAGATGGACCAAATCCAAATCAAGGTGAAGGACCCCAACCAGAACAAAATTGGGAGCACTATAACGAAGAGATGCAAGCATCTCCCACCGAACATAGAAGAATCGGGGAAATATTTACCCGACAGAATCCACTGCTGCTAGACGGAACTGAAGACCCCCCTAAAGCTGAAACATGGATAAAGTCCATGGAAAGGATCTTCAGGATACTTGATTGCACCGAACGAGAGAAGGTCCAGTGCATTTCCTTCCAATTGACTGATGAAGCCGAACATTGGTGGGATACTCATCTGAAGACGCTCACTCCTGAACAAGAAGATGCCCTAACTTGGGATTGATTTAAGGAAGAATTCTACACCAAGTACATCCCTCTGACTTACCGGGTTCAGAAACAGGCAGAATTTCATTGCCTGGTGCAAGGAGAAATGTCCATAACGGAATACGATCGGATGTTCAACAGTCTGTCGAGGTATGCTCCGGACGCGGTAAACACAGAGCAGAAGAAAGCACTTCAGTTCATGTCTGGACTGAGAACAGACATCCAAGCTTCTATTGCTTGCTTAACTGGACTAGACTACACGGACGCACTGCAATGAGCTTTGAACATCGAAGCAGCACTGAAGAATGGACTGCGAGCTGCTCTCTTGGCCAACAAACCAGAGCCAACCGTTGGAACATGAATGAAAAGGAAGCAGGAAGATGTTCCACAGACTTCGGCAACTGGACAGAGGAGAAACTGGCAAGGCAGCCAGAATTTTTGCAATAATCAAGCTGGAAATCAGAGGAATTTCCAGAATTCAGGGAACAACCACCAAAGAAATTTTGCTGTCAAATGCTGCAATCGTTGTGGAAGAGACCATCCTGGTGAATGCGCTGCACTTCGCGCCAACTGCTACAACTGCGGGAAGATGGGACACTATTCGTCACAGTGTCGCCAGGGCAACAATCGCCAAGATTTTCGGAATCAACGCCAAGGCAACCAAGGCAACACTCAACTGCGTGCACTGCAAGGCCAACGGAAACCCAGAAACAACCGCAACCGTGCCATTCAAGCCAAGCCAATTCAGCAGGTGCCTCAGCAACCACAACAACAACAGCCGCCGCTGCTGTAGAACCAGATGCAACCAGCTCAACAACCAGCACGTCAAGGAAGAGTTTACGCTCTCGAACAACCGAAGGAGAAGGAAGATCAGGGAAACCTGACAGTTATGGGATTAATAAATTAGTCACCGGTTATTATGCTTTTTGATACTGGCGCATCACATTCATTTGTGTCTAAAGATTGCATCCAGAGCCTAGGGCTTAGTACCGAGAGACATAGGAACGATATGTTTGTAATCACCCCAACCGGTGGATCAACTCTCTCGAATCTTATCTGCCCGACCCTAGAGATCTCTTTTGGAGCATGCATTTTAAAAGCCAACGGTTTGAACGTCCTACAAATGAAAGATGTGGACATAATTGTAGGAATGGACTGGTTGTAGGAAAATCATGCTACCATTCAATGCAAGGACAGGATTGTGTCTTTTGAACAGGCTGGAAGAGAACCAGTGTACTTGCACAGAGTTCGGAAAGGAAAAAAGATTCCCCTAATTTCTGCCATGCAAGCCTACCGATTGGCAAGCATGGAAGATAGTCGAGCTTTCCTTGTGTACCTGAATGAGGATGATAAGAAGAACATAATTGTCAACGACGTAGAAGTCGTCAGAGAATTCAAAGATGTTTTTCCCGATGAGTTACCTGGATTGCCGCCAGATAGGCAATTGGAATTTGTTATTGATCTCAAACCAGGTACAACTTCTATCTCAAAGTCTCCATATAGAATGGCCCCCTAAGGAACTGCAAAAGTTAAAAGTGCAGTTGCAAGAATTGCTAGATTTGGGATTCATACGACCCAGTGCATCGCCTTGGGGAGCGCCTGTTCTATTTGTGAAGAAGAAAGATGGATCTATGCGTATGTGCATTGATTACCGAGAGTTGAACAAACTAACCTTGAAGAACAAGTATCCACTCCCGAGGATTGACGATATCTTTGATCAAGTTAAGGGAGCAAAGGTCTTCTCAAAGATGGACCTTAGATCGGGATACCATCAGCTTAAGATTCGTGCAACGGATATCCCGAAGACCGCATTTTGAACAAGATATGGCCACTATGAGTTTGTAGTGATGCCTTTTGGATTGACAAATGCGCCAGCAGTATTCATGGACCTTATGAATCGCGTATTTCATCCATATCTAGATAATTTTGTCCTAGTCTTCACAGATGACATTCTTATCTACTCGAAGAGTGAAGACGAACATCGAGAACATTTGAGAACAATCTTGAGAACCTTACGAAAGGAGAGACTGTTTGCTAAATTTAGCAAATACGAATTTTGGCTGAAGGAAGTGATGTTCCTTGGACACATAGTATCCGCTGAAGGAATTAAAGTGGACCCAGCAAAGATACAAGCTATGAAGGAATGGGAAGCTCCTAAAACCCTGAACGAAGTTTGAAGTTTTCTTGGACTGGCAGGATATTATCGCAGATTCATTGAAGGGTTTTCTAAAATTGCCAGACCAATGACGCAACTTTTGAGGAAAGGAATTAAGTATACGTGGACTGAAGAGTGCGAAGCATGTTTCCAACGCTTAAAGGAACTCTTAACCACTGCCCCAGTTTTGGCAGTACCAGAAGCAAACAAAGACTACGAGCTGTATACTGATGCCTCCAAGAACGGTCTAGGCTGTGTATTAATGCAAGAAGGCAAAGTGATTGCGTATGCATCACGTCAATTAAGGACGCACGGATTGAATTACCCAACCCATGACCTGGAATTAGCAGTCATTGTGCATGCACTGAAGATTTGGAGACACCATCTCTATGGAGCTAGATGTGCAATCTTCACTTACCACAAGAGCCTCAAGTATTTCTTCGAACAGAAAGATCTGAATATGAGGCAAAGAAGATGGTTGGAACTAGTGAAGGATTATGATCTAATCATAAATTACCATCCTGGTAAAGCTAATTCAGTAGCTGATGCGTTGAGTAGAAAGACTCCAGCTAAAGCTTGTGTCGTGATAACGCAAGAGAACGAAATAGTCAGAGAATTAGAAAGATTGAATCTTGAGGTGATTCCGCCACCAGAAATGGTGAGCACGAGAATAGCAGCCTTATTGGCAAGTCCTGATCTAAGGACAAGGATTGTGGAAGCACAAAGAAAAGATGAAGGTTTGGAGAAGATACGACTTCAAATCCGTGAGAAGAAAGTTGCAAGATTTCAAGAAGCTTCCGATAATGCCATAATGTACGATGGAAGATTGTGTGTGCCGAAGGTTGATGATTTGAAAGAAGAAATCATGAAAGAAGCACACGAAACACCGTACACTGCCCACCCTGGAAGTACGAAGATGTACCAAGATTTGAAGTCAAAATTTTTGTGGGAAGGCATGAAGCAAGACATAACCCTATTCATAGAACGATGTATGGCATGTCAACAAGTAAAAGCATTGCATCAAAGGCCGTATGGAAAGTTACAGCCCCTTGACATTCCTGAGTGGAAATGGGATGCAATAGCAATGGATTTTGTAACCGGTCTACCCAAGTCACAAAGTGGAAACACTGCCATATGGGTAATTGTGGACCGCTTAACCAAAAGTGCACAATTTATGTCGATCCAGATTACGTATGGATTAGATAAGTTGGCCCAGCTTTATGTCAAAGAAATCATACGATTGCATGGAGTGCCAACGACAATCACATCTGACAGGGATGCGAAGTTCACTTCACAATTTTGGACTAGCCTACAAAAAGAGCTCGAAACTCGATTGAACTTCAGCACTGCTTTTCACACTCAAACTGACGGTCAAACTGAGAGAACCATGCAAATTCTGGAAGATATGCTCAGAACTGTCGTTCTAGACCGAGGGGTGAAATGGGAAGTTGTTCTACCATTGATCGATTTTGCATACAACAACAGCTTTCAAGCCACCATTGGAATGGCCCCATATGAAGCACTTTACGGAAGAAAGTGTAGATCCCCATTGTATTGGGATGAAGTTGGAGAACGGAAAGTTTTAGGACCTGACTCAGTCGCTGAGATGATAGAAATCGTTCGATAGATCCGTGCTAGAATCAAAGAAGCTCAAGATCGACAAAAGTCTTACGCTGACGAAAGACGCACTGAGTTGACTTTTGAAGTCGGAGACAAAGTATTTTTGAAGATATCGCCCTCTAAGGGAATCATTTGTTTTGGAGCTAGAGGTAAGCTTAGACCTCGATATATTGGTCTTTACAAGATTTTAGAAAGAATTGTAGCCGTAGGGTATCGTTTGGCTTTGCCACCTAGTTTCAGAAATGTTCATAATGTCTTTCACGTGTCACAATTATGAAAGTATATCTTCGATCCAAGACACGTTATTCATCAAGATGAAGTTCAGCTCCGGCCCGATTTGACTTACGAAGAAGGACCTGAAGCGATCATGGATGTCAAAACTCAAGAGCTCCGCAACAAGAAAATCAACCTTGTCGAAGTTCTTTGGATGCATCATGGCACTGAAGAAGCAACGTGGGAACTTGAAGACAAGATGAAGGAGAAATATCCCGAACTATTCTTGTAACCTGCGAAATTTCGAGAAAAATTTTTTTGTAGTGGGGGAGGATGTAACGCCCCTCGTAAATTTTAAATGTATTTATCAAATTTTTGAAATCATATTTTGTTATCAAATTTAATTCGAAGCTACACGATTGATTTAATTTGAAAATTTACTATTTTGGCATTTATTCAATTGCCACCTTTATTTAAAAAGGGAGAACTAATTATTAATTAATATAAATGACATCGATAATTTATTTAACGATCAGATATTTTCATATCAGAATAATATCGATCGATAAATATTCGCGGGTAGACAAAGTATTACGGTCTCCCGTGCAAGGATGAGAAGAGATGTGGAGTTGACGTGAGGTGATGTTAAAGTGACCGATGTGACAAGCGAATGGCAACCACTTTAACCTTTTTGACTTTCGGTAATTCCGAATCTACCATCGCCTCCCTTCTATAAATAGAAGGCTTCATTTATAAGTTTTACTTTTACTCTCTCTTACTAAATTCTCTAGAGAATTTCCGGCGAGTTTCCGGCGAGCTCCGACGAGGTTCCGGCGAAGAGATTTCAAGGTAAAACTATACCTTTTCAGAATCCTCTCTTCGTTTCCTTTCCATTTTCAACATTAGATTCCCATTCTTTTGTGTTTTGAAGTGGGAAATTGAGATATCAAGGGTTGATCAAGCTATCAAAGCTTTACAAACGTCCTAGAGGTATAGATCGAACCTCTCTCTAGCTATTTCTTGAATATTAGCATATTTGTCATTTTTGCCCTAGTTAATAAATGTCATGATCTAGGCTTGTGTTGTGTTTATAAGTACGTATGCATGTGTAGCATGTTATATTATGAGCCTAGAATTGATATATCGACCTAAGAATCGAGTTGTAGTTGATTTGGAACATTTTTAGTATTTTTCCTCTACTTGGAGATATTGGGATTTTATTTCGATTCCAACATATTTTTGATGTTTAAATTCATGTCTAGACTCGTTATACATGTTTAGAAACCATTTGGTGTTGTTAGAAATTGATTGGACGAGCCTGGATAACTGTTCGAGCCAAAACACAAAAAATCCGCCGAAGGCATTTAGCCTCTGTTTCGATCGACAGCGTGCGTGTCGATCGACACTGATGATGTTGATCGACACACACCCTATCGATCGACACAGCCACCGATTCAAAATCTTGGTGTCGATCATTCATATCGATCGACACAAGCCCCATGTCGGTCGACATCCTGTACGTCGATCGACACGAATGTAAAATTCGACATGACTTCCATGTCGATCGACACGCTTGGTGTCGATCGACACACACATTCTCGGTCAACACTCCTTCATGTCGATCGACACCAACACCCACCCGTTGTCATGTGCCTCGGTCGACACACATACATATTGACACATCCGTGTTGATCGACACCCCCCCTATCGATCGATACAGACGTAAAACCTAAAATTTTCAAATTTCATTCTTTGATCGATTTGACTTATTATTCATATCTTTTGATATCCTTTAGATCGATCGACTAAAACAACATTTCTAAATCTTAAATTCTTCCTACAATCAATTCGAATTGTTTTCATTGATATTCCTTGTATCAATCAACGAAGAATGTTATCTTCCATAACCTCTTCAAAAACCTTTTCAATTCAAAACAACTTTGATTGCTTGACCAAACTGTCGCAATTTGAATCTTTTTTGAAGCTTGCTATTAAACTAAACTTGTTAAACCTTAACCTTTGAAACCTATTGATGAGTTCTAAAACTCTCAATCAATTACACTTTGATTCGTAATTGATTACATAACTTTTCTCAATCACAATTTGTGAAGAGATATTTAGTCATAGGATGATGTTGGTCCCGGTTTTTCAGAGTATAAAACGTTACGCAGCGGAAATA